>UFQX01000171.1:284248-740115 GCA_900497675.1 Arapaima gigas | reverse complement strand
CTGTACTTCTCAACAGACATTGAAGTTGCATGCCTAAGACTTTTGCACAGTACTGTATGTATGTAATTTTTTTAAAAATTTGAATGAATTTGTGCACAGAACAACTGGTAATTTATTACATAGTCTGCTTGTACTTTCATGCACAGTTTAAAACAAAGCATGGGGGTTTAACATTTTAATTACTTTATTTATAAAGCTGAACCAGATCAGACAACATGTCCTACTTAAAGGTTTGCGTCTTTGGATTTGGTCTTAACCAAAGCACAAAATTTGAGGTTTTATGTATTTACTATGGATTTGGGTCTGGAATTAGAGTGTATGAAATGTCTTTTTTTGACATTAGTAACATCTTGGGAATATGAAATTGCAGTAAATGTCATTGTGTGGAATGTTCTCAGTGTGGAAAGAGTCAGTCGTAAATGGGGGGGGGGGGGGGGGCAATGATTACTTATGAGGAACAACTGTTTACAGTGGTGTATTCTATTGCTGAGAANGGGGGGGGGGGGGGGGAGGCAATGATTACTTATGAGGAACAACTGTTTACAGTGGTGTATTCTATTGCTGAGAATGCACCTAAACCAAAGATGGGGAATCTGGGGTTTCTGGTCTTCGTTTCTGCCTGACTATTAATCACTTGGCCTCGACAGATTTTAATTGAATACATTTTTTTTATATCACAGTAAACTCTGTGCTTTAGCTGGGAACTCCTTGTGGTTCTTTGGTGTTTAAATAAGGGATGTTACTATTACAGTGGCAATACTAAAATGAATACTAATGTACTGATGTATTTTCTTGTGTCGTTTTTTAAAATACCAGTTAAGTTTAGACAGCACAACATGAAATTAATCTGCCTCTGCACAGAGAAGCAGCACAACTAGAAATGACATGTGCAAACTGCTACATATGACCAACTTTTAAAGGGAAGTTAGACTTTGCCTTTTTACTAAATGCTGTTTCGTGTGTCTCTGGTATGGTTTAGAATTAAGGCTGTTTATGTGAAAACAGTAACGGGATAACCCAGTTATAAACATTGCTGTAGCACAAACTGAAGTGATTAGTCACAGGAATAAAGCTTAATTTCACCCATGGAGAACTAAAATACTTTTATTAGATTTTTTTTCTTAAAGACTATAATCGCATAGTTTCAAAGGATCTGTGCATTAGTCTGTTTAGTCTATCACTGCATTTTACACCCTTTGCATGTTATAGTCATGATGTAGTACAAATAAGACATTGTTGTAACTTGTGGCCTTTTAATAATGCAGTTTTATGATCCTGAAATTTTCATTCTTGTGAGCTGTATGATGTATGATGTTGAAAACCTGAACCACTGTTGGTGATGAGTCAGGTTTAGAAAAGCGGTTAACGACTGCTTTGCTGTTGCTTAACAGCCTACATTCAGAAAGACAAAAATGGCATAACTGTACATGGGGGAAAAAACAGGTAAACATAACAGATCACCCATGTGTTCTTGTTAAAGGTTTTTTAAAATTTTGTTTTATATACCATCACATCACTAGTAATCAAAGGTTGTAGTTTAATTATGCACTTAAAAATCAATCAACACATTTTTACCAATTCATAACAGTGATGAGTTTGCTGTCATTATGTGTGAAGTTAATGAGGTTTAAAAGCTCACAATTCAGGGGGCAATGGAAACCTTTCATTTATAGTGAATGGTTTTTTTTAATGTGCTGAAGCTTTTCCTTTGTGTACCCCAGTATCCGGGAACACAATTTAAAACTTCATTTACAGAATCTGCCTTTGTCCTTTGCTTCTCCAACTTAGGGATGTCTCTGCTGTGTTTTAAATGCAAGGCTTTTCTGGGTACTTTGATCTGTTTATTGTTTGACAGTGGTGGGATACATGCTTACTTGAATAGTGCATATTCAACTGTTTAAAAATCTTTAACAAAATGTTTGTCCCTATCTGTAATTGTGTTAAACTATGACCCCCATTTAAAAAAAAAAAAAAAAAAAAAATTACATTTAAAAAAAAAAATTACACATTTGGCAAAGATATGTATTGGACTGCTGTGGTCCACACCAGAGCATCCCTCTACAAATACATGCTTCACCCATGTTTTGGAAAACGTTACATTTGAACTGCATGCTAGCTTGAATGATTTTGATATCTTGACACCCTTTTGGTATTTGTTAGAGGAACACAATCATACCAGCTAAATATAGCACTCAAACCTTTTGACTTTCCATTTGTGTTATTTATCTGTATGTACATCTGCATTTTCTTTGTATACTTTTCCTGTCTCTGTGCTTTTATGTCCCAGTTGTTCTATTTTTCATCAATTAAATAATCTCTGTTTTAGTAGTGTTCCTTGTGAAGCATATGTTTTCTCATGGCCTTGAGGTATGTTTGCAAAAACTGATTGGTAGAAGTTTGTGTTGATTTTCTGGGCTGTTGAACTGCTGGGTATTTCAAACTTTCAAACCAGTGGTCAACATGAAAAGTGCTGGTGATATGTTAGAACAGTTTGAAGAAGTACTGGAGTATAGATGGTTGTATTTATTTAATTTTTTTCCCAGGTAAGGTCAAGTTTAAGAATTTTAAACTTACGCTGGCCTGAAATTGGGATTTTTGTTGACCAATGACTAATGCCTTTTATTTATTTATTTTAATACAGATGGGCTTTCTTCTTATGGACCAATGATTCACTTTTTCTGGATAAAATTTCTAGGCTTTCACCATGTGCAAGATCAAATTACTTGCAGTCATCAGATCTGCTTCTTAGTCAGAGATATGTGACACTCAGCACAGACTTAAAGGTAGAATTGGGATCAGATGCTTGTGCGAGGTGACTAGATGTGTCAGAATTGGTCCTTGCCAGTGTTGTAAATCTGCACCAGAGTGTGACTGGTTTTCGACAGACCACAGTCGAGAAAATATCATTTGGAAATCTCATCAGCCTTATGTCTATGCTAAAATCCGTTTTGATTTTGGTCTGTAGTTGATTTATGCATTAGAGATGTACATCTGAGTAGCATGTTGCCAGCTGGCAGCCTTGAGTGTTGCTGCAGTCGGGCATTTGATTCTTCATCACCCTCGTTCTAAACCCCTCACTGAGAAACAATGTTTAAGTAGTGTTTCTGGAAACAACAAAATTGGCCACATTGAGGCGAGTGCAGTGTTTTCTCCCTCATCCACACTTGATACTTAGTGGCAACACTGTAGTGCGGTTTGTGGTGGTACTTTTGTTTCGTTTGAATGGCTGCTGAAAAAATGCTAAATAGCAAGTTTCTTTGCAGAAAAGAAATCTTTTTTAAATTTCATTTTAGCAGGATTGTTAATTTATACAGTGAAGATTTATCAAGGTGAAGACAAACAGGCCATTATATACATAGCAGGGAGGGGTAGGGGAGGTGCAGGAGAGAAGGACCTGAACTGCAAAGAGGGAGGGGTAATGGGTGTGCTGCAGGAAAGATCCAAACTGGTGACTGGTACAGATAAGAAATTACACACACAGCAAAGGGCACATTACTAATGTAAGGCTGATAAAGTTTGGTGTACATTTTACTTTTCTCCTTTCCACTGGACTATGACCATTGTGTTACTCTCTGTGTCATCTGTTTGACAAAACTTGTGTACAAAATCCAACACTTTAAAGATAATACAGTTTTATGATGTTTACTTTTTCCACTTTCTGACCCAGGCAGTGCCAGGTAACTTGGCTAGTTTTCATATAACGCACACTCTGAGAAATCTGGAGGATTGTAGGTTTACTTTTGTTTTGCTTACAGTATGGTGCCATGTCTCATATGGTGCCATTTCTCTTTATGCAGGTCACACCTGTGCCGTGACTATAGTATGTAATAATATTGAAATTACCAATGGTAATCAAGCAGTCTTGTGGCAAAGGATGAAAAATATTAAAGTTTATGGAACTGTGTCTGAATTTGTTGACCAACTGAAGCAGTTTGAATGTTTAATTTGTTTCCATGTACACCAACAGGCTTCTTTCTCTTTTCTACTGTTCTTACCCAGAAGAATGTACTCATCCATGATTCGAATACTACATCAGGTGGATTCTTCCATACTTTATGAAAAATAGCTGAACATTTACAGGAGATATTTTCTTCTGAACTGTGGTGTCTTATTTTTTATGGATGGATAGGGCTGTTAGGGACAGATACTGCATATGAATCAAAAGAAAATGGACACAACTCTGTGTGTAACTGTAAATTCCTCAAAGAAAACCATAGTGGTATCTCCACTAAAAAATTTAAATACTTATTAAAAGAAACCCTTTATGAGCTGAATGATCACAAATCAAACATTGGTAAAAAGTGAGCCATAAAATTGACATCCATTTAAAATAAAATATCTCCAAATAATATTAAAATAAACACAAGTATTTCATTTGTTAACATTAATTATAACAAAACATAAGACCGTTTCCCTTCTTGATTTAGTGTACTATATGGCTACTTTGTTCAGCTCTTTCATAGCTATTATGTACTTAGTACTCAAACAAAAAATACATGCATTTGATACTTTATGCATTAATTTAACTTTTGGTATATTAAATAGAACAGTAATGACAAAAGGGAAAAAAGTAATGCAAATGAATTCACATTCACCAAACAAGTTGACATCATTTGAAGAGTACAAGTGGGGGCCATAAGTACTGACATTATAACAGATAAAACTAGTTAACCTCCATTGCCCCTTGTCAGAAACATGACACAGGACAAGCCAAACTGAAGCTGTGAAGTTGACAGTGTGAAGGCTTTGACCTCATGCCACTCGGCATGTGCAAAATTAAAATCTGATCCTTGTGAATGTGAAGCATGACTGTACATTAATCAGTAACTATTTTTGGAAAGACTATGTTCACAACCTGTTGGGTTCACTGAATCTCAAGTACCTTTTAATTGAGGTTTGTAGATAGATGTGGTTTGTGTTACTTTGAAGGGCACTGACTGGTATGTTACCCTTCACCTTTTTCCCCAGAGAGATGGTCCAGGCCAATTGTGTGCGATGGCGGAAGAAGTTCTCCTTCCTGTGTAAAATGAGTGCCAATGCCAGCACAGGCGTGTTGGATCCGTGTGTGTGCAGAGTGTCTGTCCGAAAGGTACTTCCTGCCACCAGTGGAACATGCCAGATTATGGCTTACTACCATCATCCCTGCATGTTTTTGTTATTTAACCTTTCATTTTTCTCTTTGTAGGAACTGAAAGGTGGAAAGACGTATGCAAAGGTTCTAATCATTTTCTTTTCACCATTTCATTTTACCATACACAGTTTTTTGTTGGTAAATTAACTGCATCCATAACACTTCCTGGGTGTAATTCAAGTAGAAACGGTTCTAAGGGTACTGATAAGCTTTTGCATACATTGGATGATTTTTTTTGAGTAGTCTTTCTTTTATCAATGTATGCCTTGTGCTGTTCATACAGTAAATATTTCGCACAACTAGGCATGAATATTTTAAAAACAAAGAAACCTGAAATACCTTTGGTTTTTAAACCTCATGTAGTACCAAGCCGCTTCTGTGAATTTATGTTTATGCATTTGGAAGATGCTTTTCTCCAAAGCAACATATAGATCACAATAAACAAATGTCCTTGGATACAGGCACACTATTACCGAAGCACAACTCGTTGGTACTGCTGTGTCATCCCATTTTAGTGTTCAGTTCTGTAAAAGACCATTTAAAAGTGTGACACTACATCATCTATGAAACACAAGTAATGATCAAGGTTGTGCTTCCTCTCACAGCTGGGCTTTGCTGACCTCAATCTTGCTGAGTTTGCGGGTTCAGGGAACATCACCCGCAGGTGTTTACTGGAGGGCTACGACACCAAGCACATGCGGCAGGATAACTCCATACTGAAGGTACAGTAAGAGGAACTGGCACGTGATTGCATCAGCTAACTGGACTATGTGTTGTGGCATGTTGGAGCTGTGTTGTGTAAACAGTTGGTAACTATGGGACTCATTTGAGTTCCTGCCTTTAATATCATGTGCCTTGTGTTGCATGATTTAGTTGCTCTGTGAAGTTGTGCACTGAAGTGACCTGCTTGTTTGATCACTTTTTTTCTCTTGTGTAGGTCATCATCAGCACACAACTGATGTCTGGGGACCCGTGCTTTAAAACGTGAGAAGCTCTTATTTAGCTAATTGTGTAGATGACTGTCTTGCAGCTATTACTGGATTATTTATTTATTAGTTACGGTATTAGACAGGGTGACACGCACACAAATTCACAGACCAGTTGGATGCCTTTTAACTTCCTGTGTTTGCACTTGGGTTATGACTATACTGTCCAGAAGAGCATATTTGTCAGAAAAACACCGCAGCCCCTATATCAACCACAGATCGAGCATGACTCGCTGAAAGGAAGTCTGCTCGACAGACATATCCTCTTTCAGGTTACCGCATTGAAGTCTGTAAAGATGCTGCATTTCAGCTGAAAATGAAAACCAAGTTACCTGGAGGCACACATCATTAATATGTGTAGTGCTGTGTGTGTCTCTGTGTTAAACCTTGATCTGTGTGCAACCTAAATACACTTCTGCTGTGTATTGGGAGGAAGGTTACCACTGTAAATCTTACTTTTAAAGTTAAATCTTGTGCTGGGCTGTGGGCTAATATGCTGCATGTGTACAGTGTTTTACAGTTTCCAAATTCCATCTGGCTTTTTGTGAAGGGAAAAAAGCCAGTAAATAAGGGGGCAGCTTATTTAAGAGCCTGAAGTTGTGGCAACAACAATCTGAGCAGGGGAATAGTGCTGTTTATACTTAACTATACTTCAGTTATTAACTGCAATACAATTAAGATTTATATTTTACACTAAAAATGAATCTAAGGCTTTAAAATTCTTGCTGTGGATATTTTACATTAAGACAGGCCTTTTGTATCTCAAATAGCAATTTTTATATCAAAACAAAAGAACCCAAGTAATGTGGATGACTGATTCCAGAAAATTACAGTTAGGTTTTTAGTGTATTATTATTTGGATTCTTTGCCACATTCCAGAGACACTTTAAAGAAAAATGTGGAATGTTGCCACATTTAAGGCACACCCTTGTTTGGTTTAAACACCTAGAGAAGTGTGTGGGGAAAGATACAGTAGGAGAAAGGAGAAGGGCTGTTAAATAATGTAGTGGAATAAAAGACCCTTGCAGGTGTCAAACCTTAAGTAAGTCTCCCAAGAGGGTGAGATCTTAGGAGTGTTGAAATGGACCTGAGTCGGCTGGGTTCATAGTACTCTGTTTATGAAGGAATCTGTGGGGGGTAGCGGCCAGTAAATTTATAGGCAGCCTTGAATTGTTAGGCTCTGTATGTGTTTTAAGTGGGGGGACAGTGTAATGGAAAAGAAGCTCCCAGTACCCAAAGTGTGATTCATCTAAAGACAAAGCCATGTGTGTTCTGCCTGTTCACTTAGAATTAAATCACAAAGAACTGGGGAAATCATATCAATCACAACAGCCAAACAAATAACATTATTGCTGGGTTACTTACAAATGATAGTGTGCAGCATGATGTAGGAGAAGTTACTGTGAGGAATTGCAGGACACAGATGACCCAAGCTGGGCATTTTTATGTTGATGAATACATTGTCCAGTGTTGTTTACTGGGTCTCTGAACATCAAGAAACCCTTAAAATCATAGCAGTCAGTTAGAGGTTATGGATATTAAAAAAAGACCACTAACTGAAGGTTTCTGAAAGCAGTGAACTGATAGCATCAAGTTTCCTTGTGCAGGCAAAGCTCTAACTGCAGCACATTCACTGCCACCTGCCCACACATCAAATCACCCATCTCTGATTCATAGCAGGAAAACCCAGACACTCCTGGAACAGCTCTAGCCCTGAGTGGTAGGAACTCCGAGTCCCTCCAAGATTGCATAATACCCACTCTGTCACCTGCTCTGTGGCCATTGTCTCATGAACAGTTTGAATACACATTCTGATTCTGGGTTAGTAGTGCAGTTTTTGATGTATTAATGAAATGGGTTTCTCATGCCTACATGGGGCCTGACCTATTATATAGTGTAGTAGGTAGTTTAGTGATTAAGGACAAGGGTGTACAACCTGAAGGTTCTTAGCTCAACATTAATGGGGGGGACCTGCTGCAGTACCCTTGATCTTTAAGCTACACTGGATCCTAAATTTACACATTTTGGGCCACAAACCAACTGGTAACTACCTCTTTTTTGTTTTAAATAACTCAATACTCATTTTACCACTATGTTGCAGTCATTAGAAGCTTGATACAGATGTCTCTTGTTTGTACCCCTCAACAGGTAAGGTTCTGTAAAAATGACTGAAAATAAAATCACATCTCTGTTTATGGGATGAATAGGCTAAAAACCATGTGCAGTATTTGTGATTTTGTTCTTGATCACCAGCACACATAACCCCAAGGCACTTGCTGTAAACAATATAAAAGGGATTTAAATTCAGGTACCTCACACTTCCATTCTTTACTGCCATTTATCTGCTCAGTGTGTAAACTCAGGTTGTGTTCACTGCTACAACCAGATACATTAGATCCATGATGAAAATTAAAAGCAAATAAAATGGAAAATTCAGAACTTGAAAGTTCATAACTCAGAGCCAGTATATTTGGAATTTGTACTGAACTGCTCTAGTAAGATACCTCACTTTATAAATGGATAAAATACTTGAAGTGACATTGGTTGAAGTGTCTACTTAAGCATCCTCATAATATTGCCTTGCAAAAAAAAATGCAGTGTGAGAATTGACACATAGTACAAGTTTCTCTTATTCAGTAAGGTTGAGGGATCAAAAGATTACCAAGGACAAAGCTTATTTGATTAAAATTTCCCAGTGGTTTTCTTTTTTTGCCTTGCTACATATTTGCATAGTTACTTCATACATTCTTGACCATGGAACTGCAAACGCACAAATGGCAAAATAAAGGACTGTGACATCAGGTCTGCCACAGTTAAGAATTTATACAACATTATGCACATTTTAGCTGACTTAGTGGGTGCACACACCTAAAGATACTGTTTCCATTTTAAATGCTCAACACACATTTAACTTAGCTTTTTTTCTCTATAAAGTTTGCCATGCTTAACATCCATACTTAGTGTTTCATTCCTGGGTTTGGCAAAAGGCCCTAGTATGGTTTTAGGTAGCTGTATAACTTGCCTATTTTAGATTCCACATACAGCGGAACGGGGAAGGTCCAGTGATGGGATGTCTGTAATGTTTGTATTGTTGTAATTATATAACTTAGTATCTTTAGCTATAAAGAAATACATTGTAAGGATGAAATTTTGCAGGTATGTAAGGCAGGAAACCACTAATGTGTCTCAGTATATTATTGTCCATGCTTACTGTGCATTATTATAACCATTTGTGGATAGTGGGATAGTCCTTCTTAAGCAAAAAGGGAAAGGCTATTTAAGGAGTCCTTTTGGGGGCTGATAAGACCATGGTCTGCTGATGAACTTTGGTAGTCAAGCTCATGTAGAGAGATCTTTTGTAAATACTCTAAATTGTATTTGTTTCTGTTTTGACTCATGGACTTAAACACTTTTGCCACACACTGAGCCAAGTGTTGTGCATCCTACCACAGAAACAAGCAGGTTTACTCCACATGCAGAAGCAAGGTGTGAAAAGGACAAACAGATTAAAGTCAAGCAGGGTGACATTTCATTTATTATGATATTAACGTCTCTGGAATGGTTACACTTCTGTAAAATATAAAACCAAAAAGCTTAATTGAATTGTTGCTCAACAAGGCTTATTTCTACCTCAGGCTCAGACTTTGCCAAACTTCTAGATTAATTTCAGCTTTGCATATTTGTTCCTTCTGTAGAGAAACAATGGCAACAATTTAAAAAAAAAACTGGCCCTTAAGACTAAATTAGTGCTGAACTGTAACCAGGTTTGAATGTGAGAACGTGTGTGTGTGTGTGTGTGTGTGTGTGTGTGTGTGTGTGTGTGTGTGTGCGCGTGCGCGTGTGTGTGGCTGTGGCTGTGGCTGCAGCTGCAGCTGCAGCTGCCCTGTGATTGACTTGCATCCAACCCTGGGGTAGTTTTATAGCCTGGGATTCTATGATTTGGGGATAGGCTTTAGACCACCGGAGCCCTGTTCAGGATTAAGTATTTAATGATGGATGGATGGATGGATGAATGAATGAATGAATGATATAAGTACAAGGAATACCATTCTAAAGCTGATAATTTTATTCACAATAGGAAATGAATGCTACGCATTGAGGCTTCACTCCTCTGTGACTTCCTGTGGTGTCTTATTTGTTTACTGCTGCAGTCTGTTTCTGCATTTTAAACCAAAGATGTGTGTTTATTCCAGTGACAACAGACTGTGTCTTCCACAGGCCACCCTCCACAGCCACATACATTGGGATATCGGGGGAGGTTGAGCCTCTGCTCGAAGACAGGAAGGGCGGGGAAACCCCAAAGCCATTTCTAGGTATACTATAAATAATTGTTTTGAATCCATTTTTAGAAATCTAAATATTATTTGTCTGTCAGTTGTTAAGTTTTTGATGTGATCTGTGATCTTGGACCTCTGTCTTTTTGAGTCAGTATGCAAGTTAAATTTAACAATATGCATAATGTCCTGTGGAACTGGATGAATAAACAAGAATGGATGAAAACTTAAATGACTCTTGCACAGATAATCATAACCATGACTTGTTAATGCTAGTCTGCCTGTGAGTATGTGTGATACTTTCTAGCTTCTCTTTTTTTCACTGCAGCACTACCTAAAGGTGTGTGCCTAAACATCACTGGACATAGCTATACCACAATAGCTGGGTACCCAGTAACCGCCACTGCTTTGTTTTGTGCTGTAACCATGACAGAAACCCCAGGAAAGTGTGTGTCTGTTCCTGAAGAGCTTGGTGTATATGGACACTCTAGAACTTCCAGTTATGCCAGCCAGCAGTCTAAAGTATCGGGTATGCATACTTGTTGCTTCTGGTTTGAGATCAATCGGTTAGACCTTGGAACAGAGAAATTCACACATGGAAACTAACAAAAGTTAATTATGTAAGTGTAAGTTATAGTAAGTTCCCCTGATGGGGAAAGGTCTCAAATGTATTTCAGTATCCATCATCTCCTCTTGCCTTGCATGAAATTGCCCTTGTATTTGTACTTGACCTGCTCTCAGGCTTCTTACCTACCATTTTTACTGATCTGATTACCACTGTGTGGAATGGGCTGCTGTGCTGTGGATTTAACTTTGAGTTTCCTCTAAATTAGATTGCCAATGCAATTCATGCAGACATTTCCCAGCGCTAAATTCCCCCTGGCCATTGACAGCCCCGCACTGCCAGCCTTCAGCCTGATTTTTGCCAAATTACATGGTCATGATTCTATTATCTCCTCGCTCAGCATGCCCGTTAAACAGATTTGGATGTCTGGCTGAGAGAAATTGTTGTCATTTGGCTTAGATGGGGGTGGGGAAATGTCCAAGTGAAGTCTCTGAGACAAGTGACTTTCAATAATTCCAAAATTATTCTCACATTAAGAAGACAATGTGACCAGTGCCCAACCTGGTTTACTCCTGCATGAGTGAGAGGGTTTAGCAGTGGACACCTTTCTAAAGCTTGTAAAGAACAGGGAAATGTGTGAGTGTTCAACACCCAGCAAATCTGTGGTTACACCACCATAGTTTGAGCCAATACAATTCTGAAAGCAGAGTCAATTGACTGCCACCATTTTTGTAGGTGCAGATTTCATGCACAGCTACCTGTAAAAATGCAGGAAATAAAGTTTATGGCATGGAGCACATTGGTACATCATGTTTTTATTGTAAGTATAATAGGGGTTTTCAATGTAACAGTCAACTGTGTGGCTTTGGACAGGGTACAGCACAAGCCACTCTCGTTCCTCCAGCATGTCAGAACTCACCCATCGCAGGAACACCTCTGTGGGCAGCTCTTCCACTGGCATTGCTAGCATCCCAGAGCCCAGTGATGATCGAGAGCCACGGGCCTGCCCTCCTGTGCTTGAGCACCCTAGAACCCCTGTCAAAGGCCCTGTGTCTAGCGATCGCATCAGCAGGTGACCAGGAACCCTCACTTTCCTCATGGGTAGATCAGTGCTTGCTAACAAATGCAGAAGGGTTCATGATACCTCCACTAGTCCAATTTTCTCAGAAGGCTGCATAGAGTGCCTGAAATGTAGAGCACATGATTTTTCCATTGAACTGCACAAAGTCATACAGTTTCTGTCACAGTGCATATAAAAAAATCTGGTCCCTCATGTTACAAACATTTATGAAATTTTGATATGAACATCTTCCACTTTATTTTCAAATGCATTTTCTTCACTTCTATTTTTCAGAAATTGGTATGTTGAATAAAAATGATCTGCATTTCTGCTGCTAGTCGGCAGAAAAAATGCACTCATAATTAGAAACACAATAGAAGTGAGACCAGTTTTTCAACTCTCTTTCAATGTTGACAACTCAAGTTGCTAGAAGTTTAAAAAAATGTTAAAATAAGAAGTCTTACAAAATAACAAAATAATTTTCTATAGTTATGTCTAAGATTTTGCAGAACCACCACCATAAATAAATCAAAGCAGATCCCTTTTGATTGTTCAATTTTTAATGTAATGTTAATGTATTCTGAAGTTAATAAAAAAACAAAATAATGTGGCTACATTATGTCCGTGGTTGTATCATGTTTTCATCCCTGTTACTAGGATACAGACCACGTTAATGCTGCGATGGAGAAGTAACTTTTGATAACGAATTGACGGAGATGCAACAATTTTATGTTGCTACTTATACTTTAAGCTACTTATACTAAAGTTTTCACTGAAGGTTTTACATCACCTATCCTGTTAATAATTGAAGAAACCTATGCACCGTTCAGCTTTTTTTGTATTGTTACTTAGTGGGAAAAGTGATGTTGGAATTACTAAGAAATTCAGTTACAAACAGACATCTGGCCTCAGTTGTGTTCATAATTTGAAGACCCTGCATCAGGAGATTCTTGGAGCTTCTGACTGGAATAGACTTAAAAGAGTAATGAGGTGTTTTTTTCCCCCCAATCAGGCATCCATTGAAACAGGACTCCATGGAGTCACAGCTGAAGCGGGTTGATGCCACCAGGGTGGATGCAGATGACATTGTCGAGAAGATCTTACAGAGCCAGGACTTCACCCACAGCATACTGGACTCAAGCGCTGAAGGTACCCACATAGAATGAAGCAGGTGTAAGAGATCCATGAAATTAAAGGGCCTGTTTTACAGTAAGGCAAATGATGTAAGACTTGCAAAGTTTCTTGACAGTTTTAGCAACAGACAAGAGAGTGCTTTGTAAAAATCTGACATTCACCATGGGTAGCACACACTGAGCCAAGTGTTGTGCATCCTACCACAGAAACAAGCAGGTTCACTCCACATACAAAAGCAAGGTGTGAAAAGGACAAACAGATTAAAGTCAAGCAGGGTGATATTTCATTTATCATGATATTAATGTCTCTGGAATGGTTACACTACACACATGCATGGGTGACATGCATTTGTAACAGGCTTTGAAAGATTTCCTCAGTTTTCTCTCCCACATTCCCACTTTGAAAGGATGTTCCACTGAGTAAGTCAGATAACACTAATGGATAAAAAGCATAATGTTCACAGTCGTAATGCAGGCAGTTTATTAATCATTAAAGTGAAAGTAAGAATATCTTATGTTGTTCAGTATTTCTGTGTCTGAGGAAAGTGTAGAATCTTGCTTTTAGTATAAAACCAGACCCTCTCACATTCGCTGTTCACCTGTTAAGAATTTACCCCACTTACCACACACAAGAGATTGAAAATCAAAAATCTGTAGGTTCTCAATTTTAGCTCCATTGTGGTGGAGCTTCCTATCTCCATCAAAACTGCAAGATCCTTTTCAACATTCAAGAAGAGTCTCAAAACATATCTTTCACATCGACTTCTCTCCTGATCTCCTAACTGCTCCTTAATCTTGCATCACACAATCTGTCATGATCACATTTGTATTTGCTATAAATTCTGTTTGCAGCTACTTGTGTGCCAACAAAAACGGTATATTTGGACAAATTGTGCTTCAAGAACTGTGTTTCTATAACTGTCTGCTATGAAATATACCTTTTTCTCTAAACTGTACATCACTTTGAAGAAAAGTATCTGCTAAATAAATAACTGTAATAATTTCCATAAATTCAGACATATATTCAAGCTGCCCAGCAAACAGACTTTGCCAATTGTAAAAAGAATAATTTTACACTTTTTCCTGCCCTGAATATGAGTGACCACTTTTATAACTGGTGCTTCTGTGCTTGTCAGAGGAGGGTCTACGCCTCTTTGTGGGCCCTGGGGGAAGCACAGCCCTTGGAAGCCATCATACAAGGTGCGTATAGCATATTTGATTCAAATAAGTTTTGTGGCTGTTTGAGGACACCAGTGTTACTACTTTAGTGCACATTATAGCTAGATTAATTCCTGTGCATTGCATGCAGAAAGTGGGACCAGTAAGTTTCAAATGTTTTTTCAAATTATTAAATTGCATGCCCAGTTTTTGCTTTAGTATGCAGTAAAGTATTGGACTGTAAAGTTTCCCCAGTTGTGGAAATGTTAGAGTAAATACACCATTTACCATGATATAATAATACAGTTTGCCCTGCAAATGCTACTAGTTTTAAGCTAACTCGGAGATCTTTCACTTGTTTCAGGGTTAATACAGGGACATATGAGCAGGTGGTGATAAAGCGTTAATCTGCTGAGAAGGACTGTATGAAGCCTGACAAACCAAAGTCCAACAGGGTCAGGGTGTGATATGTGCATGCAAGAGTATGTGTAGATGTGTGTATGTGGTGTTATGTGCTAGTCACCATACCTTGATTTATTCTGTCGGCACTTCTGTTGTCTACAACGGAAGCTACGGTACAGGGAGAAACAGCACCCTCTGCAGCCAGAACACCCCTGTTGAACTGACAGCATACAGGAAGAGCATGAAGATCGTTAAAAAGCCATTGTGGCTGAGACACATTACACACTTCAGACTCCCTCTAAGCTCCTCTGAAAGAGGAGCTGAATGTTGTTCTCACACTTGTTTCCTTCTGTTTACACACACACACACACACACACACACACACACCCACACACATATACATTTTAAAGCTAACCAGTAATCTAAAAGATTTGATGTAGTATCTTCTCATTGTTGTCCATAAATATGCTGCTAAGAAGTGTTCATTCAGGAGAATGTCACGGACTAGTTTACTCAGTGATGTGCTGTGCAATTGAAAGCAATGAACGTTTTTATGGTAATAACGTGAAACTGCAATCTCAGGAAATCAGATGAAATCTTACTAGATTATTTTATTATTCTTTTAATAGCAGAATTGGAACTTCCTTACACAGTGAAGGAAAAAATGGTAAGGATTACCAATGATAGGGTAAACTGCACTATAATGGCATATAGCAGGCTGAAAAGTTGGCACCATACAGTCTGCAAAGTTTTAATTTTGGTGGTGTTCAGAGTAGTTTTACTACAGTGGTTTACAGGATCCAGACCAACTATCCTTCCATTATTATAATTTTCTCAGGAGTACACGTATCACTTAGAATGAAACAATGGTTCATGTCAGAGTATTTGCAATTTGTATTACACTACAGAAGTGATTTAAAAAAAAATAAGGGTAATAGATAAAAAGTTTCTTCAGACTGATGCATGTTCAGGTGTTCTGTTTGCCATCTCCAAGAAGTAAAGTCAAACTTGACTGTTTATCTGCTTGAGCTTGGTATGCCTAACTTCTAACTGCAAGTTATGAATATTAAAATTACAAATTCCCAAATATGCAGACATTTTTTCCAGATTCTTCATGTATTTTAATTTTCTTCACATCCATTTCCTAAAATTTGTGTTGCAGAATGGACTCAACCTCCTTCTCATTAGACAGCTGTTAGTTGGCAGTAAAACAACATAAAATTGCAACAACTCTTTTCAAAGTAGCTTTTATGCCCTGATCATGTATAATAATCATTTTTATGTGTTGGAGTACACAAATAAGTTGTGGGAATGTTGGTTCTGTTACCCACAAATTGCTTAGGGGGGTAGAATTAAAATTTCTAATTATTATTATTATTTTACTTTTTTAAAATTTAACAAAGTACAGTGACATCCTGTTGACTATGTAGGATGTGCTAAGATAGAGCTCATGCATTAAAGTGCCATTACTTCACTTCTTTCTGAATGGAATTTTTCTTTGCCCTTGGTTTGCATTGCAAAAACCCTCAAAAAGCCTTTAAAAAATATCATTTAGCGCTGAAATGTTTGGATAACATCACCCAGATGTTTTGGGGAGAAATGTAGCATTTCATGAACATTCCTATTAACAAATATGTACATCTTTGATATCTGAATAAACTTGACAAAGATTTTGGTTTACCAATGAAGTTCTGTTGCAAATATTTGTAGCTGTTACTACAACTGTGTCTTAACAGTTTAAGCTATTGCCTATTGTTGTTTGTGCCCTGCAGTGCAAGTTTAAGGTGTATACAAAAATCTGCTGTTCACTTGGTAAACAGAATCTGTCTAAAAGTGATCCTTTTTCTGTCATGTCCCAGACCAGCCTGAATAACTTCAATTGTACCAGTTAATTTCAGCTGGTACTTCATATGTTGTAATAGATTTGTTTTGTGGTAATTTTTTTTAACTGTTAAAAGTGGTTTTGTCTTGTATTTGCCTGTATAACAGGACTCAGTGTCATTATCAAAAATTTCTTCTCATCTGTATTCATTTTTTAAAAATACAGGTACATATGTACATTGCACAATAAAATCAGTAAAGTATTTAAAGACATGTCTGTTATATTCTTGTAAGATCTCTAATTGAACTGTCTTTAAACATGGGTCATTATCGATAGCTTGAGGAAAATGAGTAAAACCACTTCAATTTGTTATAAATGAATGCATTCTTATGTTTCTTCCATATCCTGAAACTAATTAACAAAGCAATGTCTTTCTTTGAAACCATAAGCTATATTGAGAGATTATATGACAGACTACAATTTCTATGCCATTTTATAGTATAATTCACGCCACTGGAGCAGCCTTAGATCCCAGCCCAGACAACAAAGAAATCTCTTTCTGAATACTCAAACAGAGCTATTAAAAATAAGATAGTTTACCTTAAAATCAGAGCTGCGTACTACTAATGTTCTTTTTCACCTAGTTAAATCTTCATGTGCACTGCCTTTTAAAAATAAATACTTGAGTTTCAAAAATCTGGTTAGTGAAATTTAAAATATGATTTAATAATACACACAGCGTTTGTTTGTGTGTGAGATTTATATACAAAGTGTTTTTTTACGACGATTTCCCATTTTACGTAACGTACGTAAATGCGTTTCGAGTCCACTTCCGGTTGTATAACCATCTTGTACAACGGAGAAAGAGTAGGAAGTTTTTGAATTCGGGGGAGTATTTTCACTCATTTATTTGAAATATAAGCTAAGAATTGAGACTCTTATTTTTAATGCGTAGTTAATAATTACCGTGAACTACAGACGGGTTGTTTTAATGGCGTAAAGTCTGAAAAGCCGCCAGTTTGTTTTCCGCATCGAAGCCTGACCGATCGCGTTAGCTTGTGCTTGTTAGCTGTTCAGTCCGCTCCTCGGTAGGACATGGCCAGCAACACTGTGGCCACAAACCCGCAGCAGCCCCAGGTCGGGAATAAACCCGCCGGCTCGGGGAAACACGGTAACGTGCTGCCTCTGTGGGGCAATGAGAAGACTATGAATCTGAACCCGATGATCCTGACCAACATCCTGTCGTCTCCCTACTTTAAAGTTCAGCTGTACGAGCTGAAGACCTACCATGAGGTCGTGGACGAAATATACTTCAAGGTGGGCCACTAGCCATCGAAACACGCTTTGCTGCTAACGCGAGTTAACTAACTCACAAAGGTAGCTAGTTATAGGTTTATATCTACGAGGAAGATGGTTTTATTAAATGTTACTTGTGCCGAGGCCTACCTCGCCGTCGTTAGCGAGCTGTAGTAGCCAGCTTGTCTGTCGGTGTTATTATGCGAACGATTAGTTTAGGCGTGATGCTTTAGCTCACAAGCTAAATTTTTAGTTTTTATCTTGAATTATCTTGTTTATATAAGATGTGTTATTGAAAATAGGGCTTGTCTTCATAGCTGATCCATAGTTGTGAAAAAATGGAGGAGTTACTAGGCCTCCTATTACTAATAGTGGTAAATGTAGGTTGTATGATGGTGGATCGTGTCTCTGTTTACTATATACCGCCAACCTAAATGTGATTCGCAGGTGTCTCATGTGGAGCCTTGGGAAAAGGGAAGCAGGAAAACAGCTGGCCAGACGGGCATGTGTGGAGGGGTAAGTAGAAGTACGTGCTTGGATCTGTGGGGGTTCTTTCATTACCTGTGCAGTAATAAACAGGACATGATATAACTTTATTAATCCTTGAACAGAAATTCACCTGCACAGCAACTTAAACAAAGAACATATAACAGAAGACAAGTAACAAAAAGTGCAAAATAAATAATCATAACATAAAGAACAGAAAACAATGGTGAATTACAGTAAATTGAGAGAAAGTTTTGTTAAACTCTAAGGTTTTAAGGCTTTTTCAATGTATAAGAACTATATTTCGCAGATTCTGGTTTATCTGCTGTGCTTTCTGCCTCAGCTAGGGATCAGGCCACTTACACTGGTCTTTTCCAGGTGCGTGGGGTTGGGACTGGAGGTATTGTCTCCACTGCATTCTGTCTGCTCTACAAACTGTTCACTCTGAAGCTGACTCGTAAGCAGGTGATGGGACTCATCAATCACACTGACTCTCCCTACATCAGAGCCCTAGGCTTCATGTACATAAGGTTCGCATCAACTTACCTGCTTTCTCAACTGATAGATACAAGGTCTTGCTGTCAATAACTTGTCAAATCTGAATTGATTTTTAGTGTTTAGTGTGCACCTAGCACTAAACTTCAGTGTTTTTGTATTGATAAAACAGATAAAATCTCATTTTTCAGTGTGCATCAGACCTGAGATGGTTTTTTCCCCCCCCTCCATGGTAAACTGACAGGTACACTCAACCACCTGCGGACCTTTTGGACTGGTTTGAGCCATTCCTTGATGATGAAGAGGTATGTCACGAAGGGTAATGGCTATAATTTATTTTTATAAATAAAAAGTGCATGGTAGAAATTACTATTACTATCTTGCAGTGTGACACATGTAACAAATTTTCACCTTTTATCATCATTTGGTTTAATTGTCCCTCAGTTTTCTTAAAACTGGAATAGATTAATTACTGCTATATTGCTGAATATTAGTGGTGAGTATAAATTAAAGCTCAACAGTGTATAAAGCGTGTCCTTTTTTCTTTTAGAAAATATAGTGAGTGTATAAAATCTCTGTAGCTTTTTTTTCCCTGTTACAAAAGGACTCAGGGTGTTAATGAACTGAGCTGTATTTGTCAATTTGCCCTTAGGTCTATTATTTTTTTACTGTATATTAGTTTGATAAACTTCTTTTTTACCTCCTTTCCAATTGGCTAATTTGAGTGTTTTCTTCTTTAGATCTCCCTTGTGCAGCAGGTGAATTGGAAATTGTATCTCAGCACAATTGGTTTGTGTGTGTGAGTGCAAGCGATTGTTTCATTGTTTAGCCATAATTTCTTTATAGCTGATGTGAATCTTTTTGGCTGTGTTTTGCTTGCACTGTAGGTTTCGCTCCGTACAATAGCTTACTAACATGTCCTTGAGTGATTTAAAGGACAGTTTCATTGTTAAATATGTTTTAACCCAAAACTGGGGAAATGATCTTTCCGTTGAGAGGAAGTTGGTTTGCTATTGTGCCCATAACCACATTTTGTTTGAAAGGAGCCTACAATGTAATCACTTTTTAATACAAAAAAATCATACTTTCGATAAGCTATACATAATTTCATTTACTTTTTTACATCACATGAATTTTTAAAGACATATAATATTATGGTTACTTTTAAAAGCATAAGCCTTTGTGACGAGGTGAATATTGGGTTTTTGGTCTAGTTACAGTATACTTGTTTTGATGGCGGAGTCATGGATGGTAGCACTCTGGGATAATTTGGTTCACTTAGAGTAGTTTCGTTGAGAAGATAAGAGATGATACTATAAAAGTCTGGCTGATGTGCTGTTTTTCAGGAATTGGATGTAAAGGCTGGAGGTGGTTGTGTCATGACCATTGGGGAGATGCTGCGTTCATTCCTTACCAAGTTAGAGTGGTTCTCTACACTTTTTCCACGCATCCCTGTTCCAGTCCAGAAGGCAATTGACCAACAGGTAAAGAACAGGCCAAGGAAGCTGCCACAGAAAGATGGCCAAGAAGAGTCTGCCCAGGAGCCATCTCGGCAGGCCAATCACCGACACTCCAGGTAGATCCCATACGCTTGCCCTTTGCATGCAGATACTTGTTTTTGGGTCATAGAGCTTGATTCTGTTCAAAGGATTTAACTGCATTCACCAATTTATTACAGGACACCTCGAAGAACCCCAAGTCCTCGGAGATCGCCCAATAGGTCACGAAGCAGGAGTCACCACCGGGATAGAAACAGAGCAAGCTTTGACCGAGAGCTAGAGAGGGAGCGGGACCGACAAAGGAGGGAGAAGGAGGGTAAGGATCGTGATCACGACCGGAGGGATCGTGTAGGCAAAGACTATCGCCGGTCCCGCAGCCCTGATCAGACCCTAGAGCGACGGCGCAGCTGGAGCAAAGATGGCCGACGTAGCCGTAGCATCAGCCGAGATGGGAGGAATGACCGCAAAGACTGGGAGAGGGAGACAGAAAATGACCGTGAGAGGAAGAGAGACCGTGAGCACAGAGATCGGGGTAATGACAGGGAGAGGTCAGGAGACAGGGGAGCCAAAGGAGATGTGGAGGAAAGGAAGTATGAGGACAAGCACAAGGAAGAACGCAGAATAAGAAAGGGTAGTCGGAGTAAGAGCAGAGACAGAAAGAACAAGCGCAGTCGGAGCAGGGACAAGGCAGACAAGCACAGCAGGAGCAAAGAGAGGTCACGGCACCGCAGCCGAAGTAGAAAGCGATCGCGGCACCGCAGCCAGAGCAAGGACAGGACAGAAAGGAGCAGCAGGAGCAGAGAGCATTTGGCCAAACGCAGCTGGAGCAAAGACAGAGCAGACAACCACAGCCAGAGCAGGGACAAATCAGCAAAACGCAGCCGCAGCAGAGACCGCGCTCATCGTAAAGACAACAGTGATGTGAAAGAAGACCAACAAAGCCGGAGTGTGGACAAAGGAGACAGAAAAAGCTGCAGGGAGAAATCAGCCTAATTTATCAATCATTGTCTTGTATGTTGCTGGTGTTGAAACATCTTGCACATAAACTCCTTCCCCTTTTTTCATTCTGTTGCTTTTTTGTATTTGGAATGAGCCTTTGTCATCATAGATCCTTTTTGTCCCCCCAAATGCTCAGTTTTTTTTTTTTTTTTTTTGTAAATAAAGATCTGGGAATGTTTTAAAACTTTGTGGAACAGCCACACGATCTGTTAAAATGTACCAGACACAACTTTGAGGGACATTTTACTGTGTTTGGTTAATTGCTTGGTTGCCATTTTTATATAAAAAAAATAAAATACTTTCTTGAAAAGGAATACCACTGGCTGCTTTATATGCATGCAAAAGTTCCGTTCCCTAAAAGGTAAAAATCTGTGAAGTTCCATATTCTTACGTAAATAACGCGCGGAAATTGGGAAATTATGTAAAAAGTTTGGTATAGCGCGCCCATCCATATACCGCGCACATTTATTGCTAGTGGGTCCTTCCTGTACCCGCATAATAAGCCCTATTTGCTTTATCGTGTTTCGTCTCTATCGTTTTCTTGGATATGCTTTGTAAGACGCAGGTCAACCTTGGGTTTGGTAAAATTGCTCTGAAATCAGCTTTCGTTTAAAGTTTTAAGTTAATCCAGTTGCGTATGAAAAATTAACAAAATGGAGGTTATCAACATGTAAAATTTTGCTGGTATTGCGCGCTCACGAAAATAAGCAGTGGGGGGGGGGCGTTTCACCCGGGTTACAAAATACAGTACACTTTATGGCTGTAGAAGACGAGTTGCTGACGTGTTTCTTAGGGCTGAGTTTTGTTGTTAGAGTTTAGTTGTTCAAAACCTGACACTACAGTTCAGTCTTCCTGAGTTACCTGTGTCTATCCTGAAACAACAATGAAGTTGGATAAGAACTTTCACCAAGGCGAGTAAGCAGTAAATATTGCAAGCTCAGATTTGACAGCTTTGTTCAACACCATTGTTCAATAGCCATACGAGAAATTATAGTTTGCTGTTTTTAACTATGTGAAAGTAGTCATTCTTTTTGCCTTCTGCTGAATGAGGGCTTTTATAAGTTTTGTGAATTTTAAGTCAAATATAAATTTTGTGTAAAAGAAATCTAAATTGTTTAACAAAATAAAATACAGCAAAAACAAAATGCTGCATGAGCTATTTAAGCTTGTGTAACGTTTTTAAATGATTAAATGGCATAATTAGGTGTATTTTTAGTTTTTATGTTTATTATTTATCCATGAATCGTGTAATTTTCAGTGAAACAAGAAGTTTCCATGGTTGATTTTTTTTTTTTTTATTTGATTTCAAAGAATAAATTTCCTCATATGTATAGAACTTGGGGGAGGGGCATTCAAGGAAACATTGGACCTGGTTTTTTTTAAACAAAGTCAGTTTATGGAGGAAGAAGAGTTTTTTTAAGCGCAGGTCATGTAGTTGTCTTGAGCTTCAGGTGTGCGCTCTGGTGCTAGTGCACATTGGCTGCGAGTACTGGCTGCTGCTAGAGGAGTTATGGGCAGATATGCTAATGCAATATCTTGTGGCAGGCTTCAGGTCGCTTACCAGACAGCAGCAGTGGCTCAGGGGGCTGTGAGCTGGATGCCTCACTGACAATCATGTTGTAGTGAGTGGCGCCCTCCACTAGAGTCCACTGCACTTGCAGGGAGCAGGCAGTCACTTGTGTGACCTGCACCACTGGAATTGACAGACCTAATGGCAGCAAGAGTCAGACTGTCAGGACAGTGTCAGACAACATTAGGCCTCCAGTAACTAAATGAATGACTCAGCAGAAGTGTATGGATTACTAATGGTCACTGAAACAGTTGTTTAGTTACCTGTCTCAGCTACCTCTGAAAGCATTTCTGCTTGATAAACATCTCTTCTTCTGCATTGCATTACTCCATCTGTAGAAACCAAATTAAATCAGATTAACCCTGAGGTGAAGATGGAACTAAAGACACTGGAATTCATATGTGCTTTACAGGGCAGTAGGTGGCACTCAAAGGTAATTGAATTTCACTCCTCCTATAGTACCCTTCAGCAAGGTACTTAGTCTGAACTGGCACCATAAAAATGACCAGGCTGTATAAATTAGTGCTTTATGTAGCTTAGCATTTTAAGTTGCTTTGGGTGAAAACATTAAATAGATTAATGCAATTCAGTGATAGAGGGATCATGGTTATTAACATTTTAGCATCATGTCTTAGCAATCTACCCCTTCTTGACTTGTGAGGGTAAATGAATGTTAATTCTACACTGAACCATGTGTCCTTCTGCTGTGCTCACCCTGGAAAACTCTGCTGGGACTGCTCTGGCCAACATTGTTGCTGGCCAGCACTTCGATGGTGCTGAGATTAACGTGGGGCAGGATGCAGTGAAGTTTGGTAGTGTGGCAGACCTCAGCCCTTACTGGTCCACTCAGCTTGTACACAGAGTACGCTGTAGCAAACACAGAGGCATTCCAGGACAGGAAGGCCGATCCATTGATGAGGTTAGATGTGATGAATGGTGGTGGGCAGGGAGCTGAAAGGATATTGTAGGATGTTATTTATATGTTGTATGTATGTTATAATTTTCTCAAACTATGGGTGTGCATTCCTGAATGTATTCGAAGTATGTACTAAATTTTATCTGATGTTTAACAATTTTGCAAAAACTTGCCAGGTTTTGGGTGAGCAGTTAATTAATGTTAGTAATCATGGAGTTCCACATAAATACTTGGAGGGAAAAATTAGAATTGATTGAACGTCTGGTGGGCAATATCCCTCCCCTTGTTAGGTATGTGGTACTTCAGCATTGTTTTTTTGCTAGTAATATATAAAGAAAAAGTTGAATTTTATCTTTATTTTCAGAGTTATCATTTAAAATTCCTCAAAATACTTAAAAAATTGTTCTGTAGATTACAGAATGAGCTGTCAGTATTATAAGTGTTTGGAAAAATAAAATATTCACTAAATTTTTAACCGCAAAACAAATAATTGAATTTCCGCAATAAAAGATGTAAAATCTACAACTCAGAATTAATAAACGTTTGGATATTTTATTCTGTTTAAAAAAATCAACACAATATTTTGATGCAAATAGTGTATTTTATTTCAAATATTATGTCTAATACAATGTGCCATCACTTATTTTTCAAATACCTTGTTCATAAGTATCATCTAAAATAAGTATGAAAAATAATGCAGTTGAGACACAAGCAGAGACAGAATATATTTTTTGCATTAGCAACTCTACCACTTGATCACAGTATATGCAAAAGTCTCTAAATTGTACTTCAGCTGAATGGTAAATAGGATATTAGAATTTCATTGTTTTCTCTAAATGATATTATTTTTAAATGAAAATCAAATTAATCTTGAATATCGAACTGTTATCAGTTACACTCCTAGGACTTCTTATGTTTATTAATCATATAAAAATTTATTCCCCACTTTATATCAAGCTATAAGATTTAACCCTGTTATCTAACTTAATGTAAATTCAAGAGTTTACTAAGAATGAGTTCATTTATACTGTAGATGAGAATATGACAAAGAAGTTAAGAATTTTACATCAGACAATCACTTTTCATTTAACTGTCACATAGAATTGCTTGAAATGTGTGTTCATTTCAAAGGGGCTCATATTTTCATTCCATGCTTCTCTTTCCTCGATAGATTAGTGAAAAAGGTACAGTAAAAAAAGATAATATTTGTAGCAGTAAAATTCATGTCTTCCTCCAGATAAAATGTTGCTGTTTAATTGGTTGTCCCACCCACTTAGGCATAAGTTCAGTAAAATGGATTCTGGGAAATGTGGGATGGAGGGCCCCACCGTAGGATGGGAATAGTAGTGGCGTGCCCTCTGTAAGGCTCTGTACATGTGAGTAATGAAAGGAGTTTTCTGTTATTCTTACTTCCTGTTAGTGGTTGTTTTTTTTTTTCCCCAGATCCGAATGGACATGCATTAACAATGTCAAGCATCACCACACTGTCCTATCTGACAGTTATAATCACTCCATTCATCATCTCCAACTTTATTAAAACTACTATAATAAATGATTAAAACCATCACGTAAAAATTAAAAGTAATTTATAAAACCTAAGTTTAAAACCAACAAATACTCACAAAACATGATGGTAAAAATCTAAAACAGTTAAAAACATACCCCAAGGCTCTAGCTAAAAGGGTAAAGGAAACTTACCAGCAGACTCCACCACAGAAGATGGGCGGTCCCCTGGCCTGTTCCAGGGTACTGCCGAACTCAACCTATCTTTGTGGGTATAAACACATCTTCCCCTTTTAAATTAAAATTATTAAAGGCAAACACTCAAAATGTAAACAAGGCACTAACTGTAACATTGCAGTCACGACACAGACGCGTGCAGGTGTAAAATGTAGAACTCCGTTTAATGTTAGGGATTGTTCCAAAGTCATGGTCACAAGACAAGCGTTTGTCAAAACCAGGAATCAGTCCAGAACAAGCAATGTAACAAACAAGGATAAAGCACAAACAATAGCCATGGAACAAAACAGGTTAGTGACCAGAGTAGCAAACAGAAGAACCACTCAGTACACACAGAAAGATCATGACAATACTTTACAACAACAGGTTGTAATGCACAGGTACTTATAGGGGTAAACGAGAGACAGGTGGAGGGCAATCAGGAGAGGCAGGCTCCGGACCAGGCGCCGTGACAGTAACAATCAACCAAATAATAAATATAAATAATCATATACATAAATAAATATGATGAATATATATAAACAAA
This sequence comes from Arapaima gigas, assembly GCA_900497675.1. Classification (NCBI taxonomy): domain Eukaryota; kingdom Metazoa; phylum Chordata; class Actinopteri; order Osteoglossiformes; family Osteoglossidae; genus Arapaima; species Arapaima gigas. The sequence goes on along the minus strand of UFQX01000171.1, from coordinate 714,057 downwards.
AACCATAGATTATATAAACACCCACCTCAGTGAAACACTAAACTACACTATGGTAAACTAAAATCTAAATATACATAGATAAATGAATAAATGAATGAATAAAAAAATAAATATGTAAACAAAACAGCCAAAATATATATGGCCAAAAAACAATACATACACAATATGTATAAATAAATAAATACTAAAAATATACAACTAAATATATAAAGTGAATAAATACATAAAACCCTACACCTAACATAAAACATGAACACACAATAAAAGAAAACACATACACTAACCCAAAAATAGAGGTTGCAGGCCTTTGTATGCAAAAACAGATGTGTGTTACTTACCCAGGATGGAGAAGGTGCCACAAAAAACTCTTGAGGCTACAGCCAAAAGAGGCCTTTCCACCTGGCTTCTGTGTAGCCCCACTGCATGACATCCATCTCCATCCTAAACTTGAGGTTGGCCCGGATTTTTGCAAACACAGCCTGGATGCCCAAGTCCGCCCCGTCCAGAGCATCTGCTTTGTCATGCTTATCACCAGCCACGCCTGGGCAGCCTTAGCCCTTCTGAACGCCAGGGTTCCACTCCTTCAACACTTTGTCGTACGTCAAAACTGCGGTTCAATATTTCTGCACAGGCGACTTACCAAGAGCCAGACCTCCTTCACCTGCTCGCAGTCCCAAAAGACATGAGCAAGGGTTTCCCTCTCGCCACAATGGGTCCGCGGGCAGTGTGGGTGGCTGGACAGATGGTGCCTGTATAGTGTGTCCCTCAGTGGCAACTTACCCAAAAGGCAGCGCCAATTCAGGTCCTGCAGGTGGTAGTCGAGCCCCTTGGGTTGAATCCTGGCCCAGGTGCCGTCCTCGAGGCCCAGCAGAGCCCAAGTCCCCCTCCTCTCCAGCAGGGCCTTATACAAGGTCCTGTGTTTGAGGAGGGTGTCTGCCTCAATCCCTGCTGTGGTGGTCTTGCCCCACTCAACAGCATGCCTGTAACGAGCAGGCTGGGTCTTGGCGTTTGGCCCGATGATGGTCTAGGACTTCACCAGGCAATGCATTGGGTGGCCCAGCCAAAGATGTACAAAGTGCTGATGTGGGTGTTTCAACAGAGCTACCAGACGGTTACAAATCCGGGAAAAGAAGAGGCAATCCAGTTTCAAGGGCATATCTGGCATGTCCCTTCCCCCCCTCCTCCTTAGGAAGGTACATGACTTTCCTCCTCACGTACTCATACCTGACCCCCCAGACAAGATTGAAAATGTCCTTCCTAAGGCCTCTTCTCTTAGAGAAGGGCAGGGGGTTCATCTACGCTAAGTATAGCAACGTGGGGAGGATGTCCGCCTTCCGGGCCAAAGGCCCGCTTAGGCCCGCTAGGCCAGCTTTACAACTTCTCTGCTGCTTCCCGGCAGAAGAAGGCCATCATCTGTGGGGTGAGCGCGAATGGCGGCCACCAGCGGCTTGATATAGAGAGCGTAAAGGAGTGGGGAGAGCGGGCAGCCCTGCCTCACTCCACTAAGCTAGGGTACCCAACCACTGAGGGAGCCATTGATGATAACACGACTACCTACCATCTGTGTACAGCATTCGCAACCACCCCAGGAACCAAGGGCCAAAACCCATCTTCCTGAAGGTGTTAAACAAGAAGCAGTGGTCAACTTGATCAAACGCCTTGTCCTGGTCCAGGCTGACCAAAGCTAAGGAGACCTTTTGGTCTTCTACCCAAGCGATCGCGTCCCGAACCAGGCGCAGGTTCCAGATCGCCGATCACCTGGGAACTCCACAGGTCTGATCTCTGTGGACCAAGTCAGCCGTTACCTGTTTCAGGTGCTCAGTGAGGACCTTTGCAATAAGCTTTGTGTCTATGCAAAGCATAGTAAGGGGCCTCCAGTTGGCAAGGTCGGCTTTATCGCCTTTCTTGTACAACAAGGAGAGCACCCCCGTCCTCATGCTTCTGGTCAGCATGCCATGGCTAAGCACCTCTTCAGCTACACGCAAAAACACCAGCACTAAGACGTCCCAAAAGGTGGAATAAAATTCCACCGGCAGGCCGTCTAGGCTGGGAACCTTACACCAGTTCATTTTACCAAGCACTTCAGTCAGCTCACTCAAAGCGATGGGGCTTTCCAGGTTACCAAGGGTGCTCTGGGGGATGAAAGATGCCACCTTATCTAACAAGCTCCTTTCTAACACCGGGTCAGTTTCCCTAACTTTAAAAAGATCAGTGCAGTATCTGTGAAGGATTCCCCTTGCGAGTTCCGTAAGGAGGAAAAACCACTCTTCCGTTTCAAATCCTTCACTTTGTTGAAAAAATAGGAGGTACACTTCTCATTCTCCTCAATCTCTCTCACTCTGGTGCTAAACAAAAAGGCCCTGACCCGCTGCTCGTGCAGCCACCTCAAAGTGCCCTTATCTCCGGGGCCTTTTCATAATCAAAAATTCCTCTGTTGTTATGGCAGGCATAAAGCCCGTGGAGCTCCTGCTCAAGCACAGCGATGCCGTGGTGATGCAAAGCAGCCTTGCGGACACAATAATTAATGGTGAGGGCCTTGGCCTTAGCCTTGACCCCCTCCCACCACTCAGCTAAGGAGGGGTAATCATCCATAGCCTCCTGCCACATAGAAAAACTATCATAAAACAAGTCCCTGTACTGTTTCTCCTGGAGGACCTCCAGGTTGAGCTTCCAGTAGCTGTGGCTCAGGGCCATGATGGAGATCGTGGCCTCGACCATCACGTGATCTGAAGGCCACTGGGGGGACAAAGTTACTCTCTTAAAAACAATGGGGGGGATGCTAAAATGTAGTCTAAACGTCTATAGGCCCTGGGCTGTTGCACCAGGTAATGCCTGGATAGATGGGGTTACACTTTTGAAAACTGTCAGTGAGGCTAAAACTGCGAATAAAATGTTTAAAACGTTTAACACTAGTGTCGCCCTTGCCTTCTATAAAGATGTTGAAGTCACCACCTATTATCAAACGCCTATCTGTTACACAATGCGGGACCAACTCCTCTAAGAGAGCGATACAGGGCCTGACCTCCACTGGAGCATAGATGCACAGTGCTTGAATGTGCAAACCTCTCCATGTGACGTCCAACCTTAAAACCCAGCTAGGATTAACAATAAAAGGCTTTACCTTATCAAAGGATGGTCCCCAAAAAGTATCCCCACGCCTGTAGAGTGGACACCAGCTATGCTCCGCTATGCTACGTCCCGCTGGTCCCAGAGGTGAACTTCCTGCAAAAAACACAGGTTAAAGGCACAGGACAAAAGCTGATTAAACAAAGCAGCTCTTTTGATTAAATTTTTAAGTCCCCTGACATTAAGAGTAAAAACTTTAAAATCAGCCATTGGGGTATGACATTAAGAAAGTAAAAGATAGTAAGATAGTAAAAATCGGCCATTAAAAAGGCCCCTCCCTGGTAAAATTAGCCCTGGCCACACCGTCCATCGACATCCTGCCATCATCTATATACATTTCTGAGTCGCCTTGTGACCCAGGTATTGTTCAGCTGTGGCGGGGAGGGGCATTGCTCCTGGGCTTCGTCTGAGGAGTCAGCCGATGAAAGTTCCTCCTCAGGCTGTTTGGCCCCCCTTCTGCCGTTCCTTTTCTTCTTGTTCTTTTTCCCAGATTGGGAGTCTTCTTTTTTCCTTTTCAAAAGGTCTCCCCGGGTAAGGGCAGGGCTAGAAGCCTGGATCTCCCCGACCGCACCAGGGTCCACTTCAGCTCCTGCCTTTGCTTCCGGCTCTGCCTCAGGCTCCTCTCCCCCTCTCAAAGTGAGGTCCTTTAATATTTCAGCCAAAGACCCCCTGTTGCCCAACAGCACGTCGACATAAGAGAGCTTATACTGGGGACAAAGGCGGGCCAAGTGATCTTCACTTCTACAAACATTACAATGGCAGGGGTCCTTACAATCCCTGGCAAAGTGGCTGGTGTCCAGGCAGTTGCGGCACCTCATGTTTCTACATGCATCATTAGTGTGCCCTCTACCCTGGCAGATGCGGTAGAAGGGAGGCTGCTGCGGGTAAAAAAGGTACCCTTTTATCACTTCCCATATGCAAGTACACCGGGGGATGGTGAAGTCCATCGGGGGTCGCAGGGTTGGGACACAGGCGAACTTGATATTGCCTCTTCCCGTTCCAAATACCGAATTCATCCCACAATTTCCTGCAGCTGGGGAGGAGGTCGAGATGCTCCTTCAGGAAGCCCTTGACCACTTTGGTAGGGACAAAGGGGTTGAAGACATCTTTCAGTCCGTCCACCACAATTGGTCCACCTGGAACTTCTTCAACCCCTTCTCCTTCTGCAGCTTACAGACCTTCACTACTCTACGGTATGTATCTTCGGCGAGGACTTTCAGGTCGACGAAGTGCTGGGGTCCATTACGTAGGACACACTCGATGTGTCCTGCGGCCAGGCCCAACACTCAGAAAACAACTTCCTGGATGAGGTCAGAACGGCCCGCTGCCTCGGTTCTCCTCCACCAAAACCGGATAGTATGCCTCAGCTTGGTGGAGGACAAAAGTTCCCGCTCCTCATCTGCACCTTGAGCAGCGGGGGTTTTGTCGTGGGGCCCAGCCGCCACAGGTGGGACCTTTTGGGTAAGTGGGACCTTTTGCCTTTTCAGTAAGTTGCCACTGAGGGACACACTGTACAGGTACCATCTATGTGTATGTGTTTACTTTTTTGTGTGTTCATGTTTTGTTAGGTGTAGGGCTTTACTTATTTACTCACTTTTATATATTTAGTTGTATGTTTTGAGTATTTATTTATATATATTGTGTATGTGTTTGAGAGCCATATATATTTTGGCTGTTTTATTTATATATATTTATATTTATATTTTAGTTATTATAGTGTAGTTATGTTTTTCTCAGAGGTGGGTGTTTATATAATGTATGGTATTTTTTGTTTATATTTATCATTTGTTTGTTAATTAGTTCTTTGGTTATATTTTTGTGTGTTTGTGTTTAATAATTCTAATTTAAAAGGGTGGTTGTCTTTGTGGAGACAAGGTGCTAATGATGTATCCACCTAATAAAGAGCACTTTCCAGAAATCCTGACTTCTGAAGCTTCCTTCTTAGTGATACTAGAAGATGCTAAAATATGAAATATTGTAAAAAAAAAACTGTGTTCTCATTGATGTCAAAAACCCGTGTTTGTAAGCTTTTAATACATTCTAACTCCAAGTAAGATAAAGATGTCAAGAGGTTACGACCAATTTCACCTTTATTAAACTACACATTAGTGTTCTTACCATAGAGAAGCCCAGGCCTATTAAAACACACATAAGTGATTTAAAATATTCCCAGTTCATTCTTTTTATCTTCTCTGTCGTGTCAAAGCACGGTGTAATATTTTCTGCTTGAGCTTGAAACGTGCTGCGGATTTCAAAAACACCTTTCTTTATTGCAATTATTTTGTCTGTTCGGCCTATAGCGCTGCCTGCCCGCCCTCTCTATGCGTGCGCAGCTGTCAGCTAGTGGAAGCACGCGCACGCGCACGCGCACGCGCAGACCATAGATCAAAGTATTTAACCTTGAACAGTACCATCATCCTGCTGTATAAATGAGCTACACGTGGTGCTCTAAGGCCCCTCAGACAAGAGCGTCTTTCGAGCAAAGACTTGATGATATGCTTACATTGTATCCCTCCCACAGTTAATGTAGGATTGCTTTAATTTATTTAATAAATGGAGATGCATACGGGGCTACTTTATTTTGAGGTTAAAGTTTAAGATGCATGCAACGTAGCTGTAAATGCTACGTCGTGGGGAAATAATTTAAATAATTAAAACTACGTTATTTTAGTACGTGTAATCGTTTACTTTCTGTAACCTGAGCTTGAGGCCGCGTTTTCGCAAGTCCCGCGGGATCACGTGTGTGTGTGTGTGTGTGTGCGTGTGCGCGCGCGTGTGCGCGCGTGTGAGTTCCACGAGCCACGCGCAATCACCAAGATGGCAGCTCGAGCAGAGCACGGGCTCAAGAAAGTAGTTTGGCAAAGTAAGTCCGACTGGCCGTCCGCGTATTTCGCGTGGCTGGTGGCGTCGTGAGCACATTGCATTTATTTTGTAAACATATTTAGGCGGTTACGAAGTCTTTATGTATTTGTCGCGGGAGTTGGTAAGCGGAGTCGTTGAAATGTGTTTAAAAAGTTTTTTTTTTGAAATGCGGAAGCTGGTAGCTGCGGGGAGCGAGTGTGCGACCAGGGGCGCCCGGAAGCAGTGGCCGAGGCTCTGCTCTGCTGGGTGGGCAGTACAGCTCGACAGCAGCTCTCATGTTTTACAGTCCTATTTCTTTTCTCTCAATTTAATTGAAAAGTTTAACGTTCCATGAAACATCCCAAATGTAGCTGAAGTGCTGGTTAGTACCATAACAGAAGCTTTTGGGTATATAGGGGAGTTTTAGGTGGCTAGCGGTTAGCCGACTTGCTAAATTCCTGCAAGAAACGGGACATAGCGCACCACAGGTCTGCAATGTCCTTTCTCATTTGTTTAAAAGTTACTTTGACCATCTTTATAATTGTTGTCGCCAACTTGATATTTTAAAGCAGTAGATCGTGACAGACATTGACTTTTTTGTCAGTTTCACTCCGTTTGTCAGCCATTTGTTACGTGATGCATCGTACTTAAAATTTCCATTTGGTTACAAAAACCTCCTGAAGACTTTAATTATACAAGTGACCAGTACAGTGAACAGCTGATACTAAAGATCTCCAAATGCAATGACTAGTTTTCCTATTGTTTCAGAAAAGTTCTCACTTAGTATAGTTGCATATGAGTTTGGCTTTGACAGAGTATTTACACAGGTCCTAATGAGTAATAACTGCCAACAAGACACTTCACTGTTTTTTACCCCATATGTTTGTTTTGCAGAGATTAAAGACACTATCATTGCTGACTGTAGGAAGTCTGAGGTGTGGAAGGTATGTCTTGTGTTAAACTCCATCAAATAATGGCTGTAGCAACCTTGTTGAGTGTTTTTTGATCAGTATTTCTGCGGTTATCGTCATTATCCTTATTGCCACTGACAGACTTTATGCTTGTGTCATTAGTTATCCTGGGATACTGACAATCCTTTCTTACCGGATGCTTTTTTCCCTAAAATTGATTAATTGGCACTAATAATTTGGCAGCAGGTACATCTGCAATAAAAATGAGTATTATGTTTGAAATGTATCCTTATTTCTAAGAAATGATTTTAAATATAATAATTAAATTAATTGTACCCTGTTACAGATTTTGATTTTGGACCACTTCACCACCAAGCTCCTTTCAGCATGTTGTAAAATGTCTGATCTGATGTCAGAAGGCATCACAAGTAAGTAACAGCAGTATTGGTTTTCAAAAATTTTATAAGCTTGCCCATTCCTTGTAATCTGAACACTTGCCATTCACTTTATAATGTGCACCACTCTTCTTGCTTTAAGGATTCCAACCATAGTTATTTGAATTTTTCTGGCCTGTAAGTGCACCGAATTTGGGGTGAAATATCCCTTCCATTATCTATTTTTGTGAACTTTTTGCCCAGGTCTGGGGCGCAGCATTCTGGAGCCTACCTTGTAATCACTGGGCGCTATGCTAGGATACTACACTTTGTGCAGGGATGCCATTTATTGTAGCAAAGAAATCGCTAACCTTAAAAACCCAAAGAGTGATTTGCTTGGATTGGCAACTTGTCTATGTGGATGAATACGGAAACAATTGTGTGTACTTATCAGATCTATAACTACTTGGTAACTTGTTTTCTATTATGTTACACTAGCTTAGATACCCAGTGCTGTCCAGGTCACAAAGGTAGAAAGTAATAACGCATTATATGGAGGCCCCTTTCTGTAATGCACTGTAGTCAGAGTCTTCAGTTTACTAAAATATTCTCACACTGAACTCTTAAGTATTCTGCCTTAGCAAATCAAATAATGTGTAGTATACACATACATTCTTGAAACAGTTTATAACCTTTTAAAAAGTACTCTTTTCTTGTTTTTCCATGTAACTGTAAAAGCTGTCATGAGACATGCACAATAATAGCTCCTTATGAAATTTGATAATAGGGACAACTGTTTTGGTACAGACATTCTTTATAATAAGTTCACTATTAAGCTTATATTATAATGTTATTCATGGGTGCATAAGTTTTGGCTCATTTTGAGTTAACTTGTTTGTCCAAAAACTGATAATTTTTCACGATTTAAATGGGTCCTTTAGTATCTAGACTCATTAATTACAAATGACTTTTCGGGAACAAATTGAGTTTAAATGTCAGGGGAAAGGTTTATTATTAATGGATGTGTTTGAAATGACTTTGGTGACTTGTATTATGAGTAAGAACTATAAATGCCTTTTAAAGGGTTCAGTTCATTAAATGGGAACAAAAACATATGTAATGTATGTAGCCTGGATGTTGTACTGAGTCATGAGTTTTAATATTTAGACATTATTAGTTTATCTAATGTCTTTTTCCAAGGCCAGTTACAATGCTACTTTGGTATACAAAATACAATGATTTGCCCATTTATAAAGCTGAATTTTTTTATTGGAGAGTAAGTACCAGTTAAGTACGATACCTCAGGGTTGCCACAGCAGGAATTTCAACCCGAGTCCTGCAAATACAAGGCAGCAGCTCTAACTATGTTGTCTGTTTCCCCCATTATTATTGTAGCATATAGTTAATCTGAATGTAGTATTGTAATATTAAGGTGGCTGACATGGGCTCTTTGTTTATAATGAAATTAAACTTGTCTTCCACAGTTGTTGAGGATCTTTTCAAAATAAGGGAGCCTGTTGTTGAAATGAAGGCCATTTATTTCATTTCTCCAACTGAAAAGGTTTGTGCAGTTTACTTCATAACACCTGCTCTTGTATCCAGTAATCAACATAAGACCTAATTATATTTTCTTATTTTTGGCTTTCTTTCAGTGTGTTGATGCTCTGATTAGTGACTTCAAGGGAAAACCCAAATACAAAGCTGCGTATGTGTATTTCACAGACTGTGAGTATATTAAGCAAAAAGAGGAGATTTTCAAGATTTTGGGTTGTTAGTATACATTTTTGAAATTCAGTATTCTTAGTTTTTTTTTTTGTAATTTAATTTAGTATTATAGTTTCTGATGCTGAAAAAAAACAGCGTCATTAACCCAGTATAGGTATCCCTCTACTTAAGAGCATTAAGTGTTCCTGGAAATTAGCAGAAATCTTCTAAGTTGGAGACATAATTACAATTATATTCAACAGGAAAATTTTGTAAGGGTTCCTTGGGTCCACAGTCTCAAGTAGCCCCAAAATCCATCAAAATGAAAATAATTTATTTTTATTAAAAAAGACACTTCCTTTCATTGATAATGTACATCAATGCAATAATAATACTAATGCAGATGCACTAGATAAATTAATAAGATCAAAGGATTGCACAAGAATCACTGAGCACAACTTGAAATAAAGGTTCAGAAATAGTAACTGCAGACAAGAATGGATGGCAATGCCATCAGCAAACTAGGTGCGGCCAATGTGTCCTTGTAGTTTATTCACAACAAATAATAAAAAGGTCTCAGAGTCAGGGTGCATGTTTAAAAAAAAAAAAAAAAAAAAAAAAAAAAAAACCCTTAACACTGAAAATTACAATGACTTGCACCATTATACTGTTGTTTTTGCGTGCACACACACATATACACAAGTCCAGTCAGACCTAAATTTTACTCGTGCACATTGAACCCAAAAGACTTTATCATATATATGTATTCACTCATATACTACAATGGCTGCCAGTGCAAACTTAAACTCCCCACACTTGTTTCTTGTTATTAGTAAATGCAATAAATTTGCCTCAATTTGGGCACAAGTCAGCAAAGGTTATTAAATTATTCCATTTGTATACGTAAAAACTCTTAATTCAAAAGTATTGCGGCATACCTTTATTTATAAAGTATGTTGTCTGATATAATATTTTTTTTTGTAGACTGTCCAGACACACTGTTTAACAAAATGAAGCTGCAGTGTGCAAAGTCAGTTAGAGTCTGTAAGGAAATAAACATTTCATTTCTGCCTAAAGAGTCTCAGGTGAGTGTCTGGTTTCTAAAGCTCAAAGCTATTCAAAATTTCAAGGAAGCATGCATCTCATATTCATCTGCAAGATGAATAGAAGTTTGGAACATTACATATTCATTGTTTAGACAACAGCAGTTCCATTAGGCCAACATGCTGTATGAATCATTGTGCAGTTTTTCCTGTATTTAATGCATTTAATGAAAAGACAAACAACTTAAGTTCTTTATTCTGAGATACAATGCACATAAAATGGCTGTTATGCCTTTGTATTGTTTTTTTTTAGGTATTCACTTGTGACAATCCTGGTGCCTTCAAAAGTATTTATAGTGTCCACAGTCAGGATAAGGAGAAGACCCTGGAGGCATTAGCAGATCAGCTTGTCACACTATGTGCAACTCTGGAGGAGAACCCTGCAATCCGATACAGGTTGGAGAATAATAAGGAGCTAATGGTATTAATTTGAATTATATTCACAATTCTTTAGGAATCTGTGATGTGATATTTTGTTGTCTAAATATCATTTTGTGCTCTCTTCTTTTTAAAACTTAGTTTTTTTTTTTTCCTTTTAGGGAGTCAAGTTTAGGTAATGCTAAGAAGCTTGCTGAGCTTGTACACAAAAAACTTGTCTGCCACTATGAGATTGATGAAAGTCAGTCAAAAAAGGTATGCTTTCAAAGCAGTGCATAAATATTTCATATTTATCGTTTTTTTTCATGATCATTGTTCATTAGTTTTTGTTTTTCCTAGTCAAAGACCCAGGCTCAGTTGTTGATAGTTGAGAGAGGATTTGACCCCGCAACTCCCATCCTACATGAGCTGACATATCAAGCCATGGCCTATGACCTCATCACCATCAAGAATGATACTTACAAGTTAGATATTTCCTTTTTCATACTAGTTGATGTTCTGTTGTACAGTAACTTTCTGTAAGCTTTACTTTGGCTATTGTAATTTAAATTGTCAATGAATTGAGCCAAGTGTTCAGCAGAAAAAGTGATATTTAGATTATGCAGTTTGACTTCAGTAGTTGTTGTTTTTTCCTGTTAATTTTTCCTGTATCATAAACTAATTGCTGTCTTGTGCCATCAGATACAAGTCAAAGGATGGCTCTGAGAGGGAGGCGTTGCTAAATGAGGATGATGAGCTTTGGGTTAGACTTCGTCACATGCATATTGCTGACGTGTCAGAGTAAGTTCTTGACTGTTGTCCTTATCCATTGCTTATCCATTTGTAAATCACCTTGTCTGATTTAACATTAGTAATAATACTTTATGATCACTTCTGTTGGTTTCATTGTAGACAGATACCAAAATTGGTGAAGGAAATCTCTGCAAACAAGAAACAACAAGATGGAAAAAATGTTAGCATTTTTTGATCTTATTTGATTGTGTACTTGTTTTTCAAAATTTTGTAGATTTTGTCCATTTTTAAAATGTGAACAAATACTCTAAGGTTGAATGCTTTTCTTTTATGTTTTTAGATCACAATAAGTGGTTTGTCTCAGCTCATGAAGAAGATGCCATCTTTCCGTAAACAACTTGAACAGGTGCAACTTATTTCTGTTCTGCTGATTGTTGCTTAAGTCTTACATTAGGTACAGGCAAATTACTGAGGCAGCAAAGAAGCATGAATCTACACCAGACTGTTCTTTGTTTTAGGCTTTAAAGCAATCTTATTGATTTGAAAGTTCTAGATGAATGTTTCTCTCTGGGATCATGAGCCTGTTTTGCCTTTCCTTAATATGGGTATTTATTGTCATCAAGTACCTGATAGTTTTTCCTTGTTTCCACATATAGAGAATGAAAGCTATGTATTGTATTAATTACATCTGCATATATGCATTTTATAAACAGTATGAACAGAAGGAGAAGCAGAATAAAACACAAAATAAAGGAAAACTGTTGACATAGGAACTAAAGGTCATATTTCCTTGATCTTTATCTCCATATTGAAGTGAAATATTTTATACCTTCTCTATTTTATAGGATGTGTTGGGTTAAAAATCAGTTTATTGTCCCATTGTAGAAGACTGTTCATCTCAATTTAACTGAGGACTGCATGAACAAGTTCCAAAGTCATGTGGAGAAGTTGTGCAAAGCAGAGCAGGTACTCCCTTTAGTGAGAAGCTTTTTTTTGGTAATTTGCTGTTTTGTGCTTTTGTATCAAGTTATGAGATTAATTCTAATGTGTGTTTTCATGTAGCATTTAGGATTGCGTTCTGTCTGCTGCTCTGTACAAAGACCACTAAAATTATAATGAAAAGCTGTCTACTGATAACTCCTGATGTCCTTGATTATAATGGAATTTGCATAACAAACAGGTGCATGTCTAATGTGTGTCCTTTGCATTTGGCCATGTTTTTGTTTTATAGGACTTGGCTTTAGGAGCTGATGCAGATGGTCAGAAGGTCAAAGACCCAATGAGAACGCTTCTGCCAGTGCTGTTACACCCTCACTCAACATATGACAAGATTCGTGCAGTGCTCCTTTATATATTCAGCCTCAATGGTTCGTCATCTGAAGTTTTCCTAGAGCAGTCATAGACTAATTTGTGATGTAGCTCTCTTCTGGCTGCAGTTCTTACCTGTTTTTAAAAATGTATTTCTACATTTGAGTGGTACAGTTTCTCAGCAAGTAGTGCTACTGCCTTACAGCTAGACTGGGCTGGTTGAGCATCAGTTCAAATCTAGCTCAGTCTTGGCGGAGTTTGAATGTTCTCCCTGTGTCTGCATGGGTTTCCTCCGGGTGCTCCGTTTCCTCCCACAGTCCAAAGTCATGTGTTTCAGGTTATCTGGCCAATCTAAATTGCCTGTAGTGTATGTGGTCAGCCTGCAATGGACTGGTGTCCCATCCAGGGGCAGTTTCATGGTCTTGCCCCTGTTCCTTCTGGAATAGGCTCCAGATCACCAAGACCATGCTCAGGGTAAAATGGTTAGAAGGATTTCTACATTTGATTCTATTATCAGGATAAAAGATTTGGTGGTAGTGATTATTTGTGCAATTCTGTAGCATCGTTAAACTTGGAAGTTCTTGATAGTTGTGGGAAAAGTATTCATTATATCCATTGTGAGATTGCATTTGCATTGTATTTATTTCCATGATGACAGGGACAACTGAGGAAAATCTGAATAAACTCATTCAGCATGTCAAGATTGAGAATGAAAGTGAATTCATTCGAAACTGGAAGGATCTTGGTGTTACAATCATCTCATCAGGGGTCAGTGACAAAGTACTTAAAATTATTCCCACATTTATTAAAATAAATATTGTGTTAAATTGAGAACTGGCTTTTATATTCTACTGTTTACACTGTTAAATCACATTGATTGAATATTGATATTGGTTGTACTTTGTTTTTCCACTGTAAAGCAATGTTAAAAATTTTTTTGAAATGATGACATTCCCTTGAGCAATATGCTTAACTTGAATGCTTGCATTGATCTATCCAGCTATATAAATGTTCTAATTCAAATGTGTTCTACTCAGAAGTGCAAATTAAATAACATGGCAATAGTACCAAATTAAATATGAGGTAATTCCTGTAAATACGTGTACTTCATTTTTCAGCGCTCTGTGAAAAGAAATATCCCTTTGAGTCCTACGTATTGCAGATGGAACTAACACTTGTTCATTGCTCTCCATGTACAGACCAGCTTCTCCCAGTTTCGTAAGACATCACGACGAGAACGGTCCCTTGAAGGCACCTACTGCCTCTCTCGCTGGACTCCTGTCATTAAAGATGTGATGGAGGTACATGCTGCACAGCACTGCTTTTTAAAGATCTTCATTCATTTTGCCTGCTTGTTCTCAATACTCATTTAAAAACAGCATATCAAGAGTTTAGTGAGTACTTTGCAAGAACAGTTTGTTTGCCAAGATTTTAATATTCCTTGTAACAGACATCTTGCTATTTGTAGGTCTTAACACGTTTGTTTCAATGTTTAATTTTTTTAACTTAATTAGTTTACCCCCACTTTCAAAATGAATACTTAAACTGAGACTTTATTTGTGATTGAGATAGGATGCAGTTGAAGGCAAGTTGGATGCCAGAGAATGGCCCCATGAGTGTGAAGGTCCGTCTACTTGGAATGGGTCTGGAGCTGTGAGGTAAGCTATCTGCAACCCTTGGCTTATTGGTTGAATCGCCTAGATTTTAGCTAGTGTACATCAAATTAAAGTTTTAGAGCAGCACTGTCTGCAATTTTGACATTTTAGTAAGAATCATAATTTAGCTGAAACAGAATACTAGCAAGACATTTTATGTTAATTTATTTAGCACAGCAAGGTGGAGGTTGTGAGGCGTTAAAGTCATCGTGGCTAATGGTTCTTTCACAGTGCCCGCCAGAAACACAAGCCCAGTGCCCTTGATGAGCGAAGGAGTGGCTCTAGGCTCATCATCTTCATCATAGGTGGGGTCAGTTATTCTGAGATGCGATGTGCCTACCAAGTCACACAGGCCACCAAGTCATGTGAAGTCATCCTCGGTAGGTATCAATTCCATGGGGGCTTTTGGCTATCTGTTTCAGAGGGGCATCGGTGTGTTTGTTTTTTAATTTTATTTTTGTATATCAGGATCTTCTCATATTCTGACTCCAACTGAGCTGTTAGATGACATCCAAGCCCTCAGCAAAGGTCCTATGGAGAAATTTGAAATACAGGATGAAAAGTCCACTGCTTGAACAAATTGAAGCACAGGGATTTAAAAGGGATTCTGTCTGCTTTTCCAGTGGGTTTTCCTTGTTTCCCCTTGATGAATAACTGCCTTAATTTTTCAGTCTTTTAATTTATGAATCTTGTACTACATGTTCATGTACACCCAAGCTTACTGACAACTTAAAATCAAAACCTTCATTTTTGAATTATAAAGTCTTCAAATGTATTCATGCTAATTCTAAGGCTTTTTAAGGCTGGAATAATTTCTAACTGGAGTACTGCAATTATTATGTTTTTTAAGCTTCTGCATTGTTACTTTTAAATTTACCACACTTTACCTGCATTAAAGTGTTTCAATAATTAAACCGTTAACATAAAGTTAATGTAATGGTATAAAAGCATCTAGCTGTCCAGGCGTGATGTCATAGCACAGAGATCTTGAACAAACTTTCTGAGAGCCATCTATGAATCCTTACCTAATCCATAACTGGTTTAGTTGTAGGTCACTATAAGTCCTTATTTATACCAATGCATTTTCCTTCCAACGCAACATTTGAAGTGAAGTATTCCTGTGTAGACAACAGCCTTTAAATGTCTTTTTAACGTTGGGTAGCATTAATTAAGCAGTTAGTCATTAGTTAAGCATTTAACTGTGGATAAAGAACCTGAAAATTAGCATAAACACTGCTTGCCAGAAACTGAGTTTGACACCTCTTCCTTGAACTGACATTCAGTTGTTGATTGATGCACTGTATGACCCTTGTTGTTACTGTTATGTGTTTCTGTAGTTGTTTAACAAAGAAATGTTTAATGTACACTATAATTCTGAAGTGCTTCATTCACTTGAGTGTTAACTTGTAAGCTTGTATTTACTACCATTTGTGTAAAAATATATATACAATTATTTCTTTTTTTCCCATTTGTTTCTAAAATCATCCACAATGTGTAATTTGTTTCATGTGATAGTATTCAGGTAATTTAAGTACAAAACACTGAATAACTGACCTCTGACTTTAAAATTTTTATATTAATGGGTTTCATTACAAGTTGTGGAAGTTGAGGAATTTAAGCCCTGAGAAAATCAATACTGACTCTCTTCCCTAAATTAAGACTAGGAAACCAAACCCGTGCCTCAAGGATGGGAAAGAGGCTTGTGTTTTTCAGATTGTGTGTCTGGATGGAACGAGGAAGATCTGGAAAGTTCCTGTGACAGCTAAAAGAAACGCATTTTGCTGCCATGGTACAACAGGGAAACGTGATATTTCTCCAAAAAACAACCAAGCCATTCAACAGAAACTCAGTAAGCTGGAGGGGTTTGCTGGTAACATTGTATATCGGTGATGAACTAAGTGTCAGATGAACAGTGCGTGTCACCTGTTCTCGGTAGCCGGTGATATGATCTTATGTAGTATATAGCTGTCCTACTTTTCTAACTGTACATAATATCACTAGCTTTGTGATCAAATTCTTAAAAAGCATGTGGTGACAGGCTGAATGTTGATACTCATAGTCTGTCAACATAGTAGCAGGAGCAATACAGTGTAATGCAAGATGGGTAATGGCAGGGTGCCACTTTGTGTTTACCTTCATATCAGGAAGTTACAAGTAGGAACAGAATTACAGCATATCACTCAAAACCATTAGACCATTTAATAGTTACTAAATACAAATAAACATATTTTGATAAGATTAGAATCATTTTGAACACATTTAAAGTTTTTAAATATAAATAAAAAATGGTAAATAACCATTTTGAGAAATCTATGTCTGATGTCTTCATATGAAATGCTTATAGAGGAGTATTTCAGGTCAGGAAGGTATTAAATCTTAAGATAGTAACAGCTAGCATTTGGCCTACTGTAACGTGGACCCGGACCATACAGCTCCACTTTGGCCAGGTCCACTGACAAGTTTCGGGCCATTTTCTCGGTCATTTGCTTCATGCTCCAGGCAGTCTCAATAGCTCTGTCCAAGGTGCAACTGATGTCTTCATTCTGGAGAAGAGAGTTACTGCTCATAGCAGGTAAAATATCACCATGGGTGAAGTCTTATAGCCTTACAACTTCTGTATGTCATAGTTGGACCATGTCACTTCCTCTGGAGGTGATTTCACAAAGTTGAAAATAGTTTTGTCTTAAGTTAAAGAAAAAATGGCAACAAATTGGGATTGTCTAACTGGATAATCTAAAAGGCTTGTCAGTGTGTATTTGAATTGTCCTGTTTTGTGACGTAGAACCCAGGAGTGATGTCCTTTGTTGTCCTGTAAGTTTGACTTTCTAGTATACACCTCAGAATATGAGTAGAAGTGATGTACTTTATAGACGACGAAAACATAGAAGCAGCTCAGATGGAACAGAAGCCGACATACCCTGTGACTGGAATGTGGATGTGTCTAACCCTGATCAGAAGAACACAACAGCTTTACCTTTTTCTTGCTGTGGCTCCTGGCCCTTGAGGCAATATGAGATGAGCGCTGTATTTTTCGGAAGGGTTTATTTCTAGGCAAAAGTGCAGAATCCAATTGTATGAAGCATCTCTGGTCTGGCATGGCTGTGAAGCTGAAGGGAAACCACAGAGCAACATTTAGTCATGAGAGCACAGATAATTTTTAAAGTGGAAAGAGGTCATAATGCAAATATTTACCCAGTAGGTATGCTCCAGGAGGACCTCCAGTCTGTTGGAAGCACTTGGTTTGTGGTTTTTGTCAAAATAAAAATGCTTTGGGTGAGTGGCAAACCCTTGCTTTGCAAGTGGGTTTGGTTGTGTGCTAATCACATAAAACAAATCATTTAAATTGACACCAATAGGTGATCCTCAGTCACTATGGATCAGTATAAGGTTAACTGGTACTCAGTTTAGACAGTTACTGGGCAGGAGTTTTTGAAAGGAATGAAGATAAATTTCAAACCTGTGACTGGGTGGTTTCTGATCTCTGACCTCTGTTTATCCCGGGAAGGGTCACCTTCTTCATTTATGGTCTCTCTTTTGGTGTAGCCACCACCGACAGCTGACTCAGAGAGGGATCTGGATCATCAGTGCTTCCTGATTTATTTATTTATTTGTTTGTTTGTTTATTTATTTATTTAAAAAACACAGTTCTTAATGTATTTTATTTTGACTGAGTAAATTTAGGCTAACAAGTTTTTTTGGCAAACAGTTTAATGTTCACCTTATTTTTTAATATACTTGTTTAAAAAATGTAGAATGACATTTAAGATGACAATATTTCAGTTCTTTATGGTGTCTTCCAGAAGATTCTATTGCACGTTAGTTTGTTTTAACAAAGCTACTGTTTAAACTTTTTTAAAAATGTATTGCAGGAAGACATTGGCAACATTGGCTTTATACCTGAGGTAATGCAGTTCTGCACCTGGATGAAGTCTGAGCTCCTGTTCATCACTGCCTCATGTTGATGCCCTTGATTTTCCCAGCAACTAGTGAACAATTACAGTAAATTTACAATAACTGCTACAAGCAGATACTTAAGTATGACAGTAGAAATTAACAAGATCATTTTAATTCACAAATTATAAGCTAGATCTTTTTACTTTTAAAATGCATACCTCCTGGATGCAGGCTTGCTGTAAGCACAGGGCTTTGTTTTCTGCTTCTTCTCTTCTTTGCACTTAGCAGTCAGATAGTCCATTTTCTTGGTGATGTATGGCAAGTACAGCAGGCTCTTCTCCAGATCCTTCTTCAGTCTGGCCACCTCTGACTGCAGAGCTAAAATTGCCTCACTGTTGGCCGCAGTTACCATGTATTCATTATATTCATGCTGGACCCTGGACAAATATTCTCATGATTTCAAATGTCAAGATTCTAACGTTGAGGTTAAATTAACAGTTGACAATGCTGTGAAGAGGTATAATGGGAGAGCCACAGGCTCAGCACTCACTTTTGGCAGGAGCAGGCATGGGAGTGAGGCTCAGCTGTGGCCATGTTCATTTTCTTCTTGTCATGTCCAAATGCTGTCACCAGATGGCCTCCCCCACCACGAGGTATATGCTGCCCTGAAGTGTGGGAGTGTGAGTCCATTGCCTCTGCCAAGCAGTTCACATAAAATGAGAAAAACCTAATCTGACATTTAAAATCTTTCTGTGCTTGCTTTTGCTTTATGAAAAATGCTACATACAGAACCTTCAAGTACAACTCCTTAACTGCCTTACATAATGGCATTGAAAATGGTCAGGAAATTAATCTGTTTTCTTAAATTGCAATATGGGGTCTGTCTCTCCAGTGATCTCGGGAAGTTTTTTAAACAAGTCACCTGCTGGTAGTGCTGAGGGGCTGAGGGCTTTGGAGGTGTTTCCAGAGAAAGACACCCTCGACAGCCCAGAGCATACAGTGTGGGCAACAGGTGTTTGCACGTTGGACCAGCATGTCTTGCTGTTTGAACTGCTCATGTCAATGTGACATGAGTAATTGTCATACACTCCTGCTGAACTGTACACAACAAATAAAAGCATGATATGACAGTGACACTAAAAAATAAGCAATGTCACTAAGGTTGCAATTTCAGACATCATGCAAGTAAAATCTTTCTGGTAAAACAGAGTAACCTACGCCTCTGCTTGTGGTGATTGGAAGAACTCGGTGGTAACAGGATGTGGACCCAAATACTCCAACATGCTGTCCTTCTCAGGATTTTCTATAATCTATTTTCCCAAAAAACATGGTAGTTGTACAGTGGTCAGATTGCAAGTCAGTCTCAGACAGGTAGCTCTTTCCCTGCACCTGACATGCAAATACAGTACTGTGCAAAAGTCTTAGGTATGCAACTCCAATGTCTGTTGAGAAGTACAGGTAGATTCTTATCTACCATCAGGTTGGTTTCTGATTGGTCCCAAATTCATTCTGCAGCCTGAGAATGACCTCAAACACCCAATCTCAGTCATACAGAACTATCTTCAGCAAAAAGAAGGATTCCTGCAACAGATGGTATGGTCCCCACAGAGCTCTGATCTCAACATGATCAAGTCAGTCTGGGAGTACATGCAGAGACAGTCAAAGTCTGCAGAAGAACTGTGGCCAGTTCCTCAAAATGTTTGGAAGAACCTACCAACCTCTACCTTAAACTGCATGCAAGCTTGCATAAGAGAACTGATGCTGTTTTAAAGGTAAAGGGTGGTCCCACCAAATATTGATTTGATTGAGGGTTTTTTTTGTCTACTGCATTTTTTAGAAGGTTTATTGATTAATAAGTATTCATGGCATTATTTTTGGAACCATCCTTGCTTTATAGCATTTTTCCCACAGGTGCCTAAGACTTTTGCACAGTACTGAATTTTGCTGTGTTGCATGGTCCCTATCTCTTGGTACCTGCATTGTACCCTGCATTTGATGTAAGAAGTCTTCAGTCTTCATGACAGCAGACTTGGGGACATCTGCTGTGGACCCCCAACAAAATGCATCCTTTGATTTTAGGGATTTTTCCAGGCTACAGCATAAATGAACAAACAAATACACAAAATGAATGTCATAGGTGATATTTCTAACAGGATATCTTCTTCAGAACATAATTTGAAGGTGTGCTTATGTAAAAGAATATGCTTTTGTGTATGTAATCATGATGTCAAACAGCATACTTGGTTCTATCAAATAAGTTTTTATTTTTTAAATTAAAACTAATGATTGCTCAGTGGATACAAGTTAAAAGATGTTTAGATGTCTAGAGTACTTATTGACTTGTTGTAGAACCTGCAATGGAAATACAGGAAACAATCTCAAAGGTTCTGTATACTTCCCTTGAAATGCCAACCTCTCAGGTTTCCTTTTTTCTTTCTGCAACATAGCAGCAGGTGATCTGTGAAGTGTGCCTTCACCAAATGGCCCCTCAGGTGCCGCCGCCTTCTCCTCCTCAGCAGAGATGAGCTCCAGCCTATCTAAAGATGCATCCTGATACCTGGGGAGATAGTAAGAGCTGGCTAGCTGGAAACCCTATACCCTCATAATACAAGAGCCCCCAAAAGGCTCCACTTTCAATAGTCAACAACCTTTTTCTGGCAAAAATTGACACCCCTTGTTCTTTGCTCTTAAACTTATTTCCCAGTGAAATATTTTAAGGCTTGAAAAACAATTTTTGTCACATTTTTATGTTACTCATATGTCTGTCAAAGATGTTGCATGAACATTATGTGAAATAAGCATACAGTGTACAAAAGAAAAAACAAAATGGACATACCCCTGACTAGTAAAATGTTTTGAAGAATCTGCATGGATGACTAGTTTGCTCTCAGAAGATCCACCAACCCGATATACCAAGCTGTCCTCCCTGTCAACCAAGTCTGGAGTCTGACACTGAATAATGGAAGCATAGCATGAATGATAAAATACAGGATCAGGAACAAAAGAATCTATTGCATTTCTCCAATTAACAGAATTCTTACTTCTCTGTAGCTTCTAATGTGGAAGCTTTAAGACACTTGAGAGAATTTACCTTCTGAGGTAAAGATGAGGGGGATGAGATAAAGGTATCCACAGGTAGTAATGATAAAGGGCTTGAAGAAGATGTGGGTAGGGACAGCTGACTTTGTGTGTTTTTATCTATCTGATCTTTAATGTCCTCCAGGATCATCCCTATCTTAAAAATCTCTCCTTCCACCTGCCTTTTTTAAGAAATTAGGAAAAAAGCACTTGTTACTACAAATGTCACATACATTTTCTTTTGATTCTTAAAGAGAAACTGTATTCAGGTCCAGAATCTACCATTGCATTGTTTTTATTATCCATTTTTGCCTAATAACATGTTTTATTCCTGCAGATTCAAATTAAATTTAAAAAATTCATTTAGAAAAATGTGAAAATGCTAATTCAAAAAGACATGAGAAAATATTACTGGATTTTACCGTTCAGGATCAAATATTCCAGTGTTTTTGGCTAAACCCAGATAGTTTTGCATTTCAAGAACTCGATGTTCTTCCTTCTTGACAATGTATTTTGTCTCTAGTTGATCTTTGGCATCCATCAACGTCTTAAAAATCTAAAAACAGGTCAAACACCAGTTTAATCAGTTAGTGTGCTTATTAGACATTACAGAACAAGTCAGATATTGTGTATTATTCTGTAGTTTTGAATGGTATTTTGTTTTTCATTTTACCCAGTTACAGAAATGAAAAAGTTACCATGTGCTGATCAGAAATACTTGCAGACATGCAATTGAGCGAAATCTTGAATTCCTCCAGCTGTAAAACAGAACTGAAGCTTAAATTTATTTGTTTAAAGCTACATTATTATATAAATGTGTGTTTATGTTACTTAACAATCTATTACAGGTAATTTAAGATCATATTTTCTTTGTTCAGTTTTTACCTTTTGCTGGAATTGAATAATAATGTTTTCAAATTCAGCAGTCATTTTTTCACCCTCACTGGGTCCCTGATCCATCTTCACATATTCCTTTAAGCCATGACGATACTCTAAAGGAGGAACCGAAAAGAGACAATAAATGAAAAGGAAATTAATCCGCAACCTTCTTGTTTGGAAAAATTTCAAGTACAATAAGTGCTGTTCTGTAAAAAAAAGATATTTATAAGAGTAAAAAAGCCATCTGCACATTTAAGATCTGATAGGTGCATTGAAATTCATAAATTACAAGTATTAATATAAATCAATATAATGTTATACAAATTAAAACTATGCCATCAGAAAATATAATAATATACAATGTATCATTATGAAGCTGTCTGCTGTATCTCATACTGTCTTTGAATCTTATCACATAACCATTTTTAGCTTCTGAAACAAATGATCCCCCATCACCTCTCACACCCTTCAGTTACAAATTCCCTTTCATGACCTGACCTCTGCTCAGTTTTTGGTAATCTGGAAAATGGAATATGCTTTTTTCTCACATCAAATGTGCCCTGGAAATAGAATGTCAGTATGCCTTAGGCCTTGCCTGTCTGATGGGGATGGGCGTATCCCAGGGTGGATCCCATCTGGTCTATACTTTTCCCAGAGGTATCTGTCTGAAGCAAACCGACACGACATATTCAAATAGCATTGATGAGCCATCCAATTCTTGTGCCTAGTGATTTTGATTTTAAAACTAATGGTGATGATCCAGAGGATGGCATATGCAAGCTCATACTCTCACTCATCACAGCCATGTCAGTTTTGCTTTATTTGTGTATTTGATTACATTACAGCTAGTGTATAAAGAAATTAATCACAAATTGCTTGTTTTAACTGTAAACAATTAAATGTGCATATCTGACAAAAGTATATTACAAATTTGTATGCAAACATGCAGATTTGTGACAATATACCAAAATAAAACTTTTATATTATCTCTACTATGAATATTTCATGTAAATCCTGACTGAATTTAATAATTTGCACTGGAAAAAGCAACGGTGGCAGAAGAACAAACTCTGCTTTAACAATTGTACTTCTGCGTTGAAAGCCCTTTGTTGTAAAATGCACTTTTGTTTACTAGTAGATCACTTTGAAGAAAAGTATCTGCTAAATGAATAAATGTAAATTTCTATAAAAAAAGTTCAACATCAAAAACTAATTTGCAGAGACTGCTTTAAAATGTGACTTACCTTACTACCAAGTCTCATTTGATCAGTCAAGTTTCCAGCCTCTGTATATCTGGGTAATAATTTGTCATATTCAGCCTAAAGCAAGGTAAAAGAGTAAGTGCAAAACAGTAAACAATTATACAATTTTATAATGTTTACTGTAGGTTTGTACTGCCAAAAAACATTAAAATACATGAACATCCTTGTTGTTATGTTTCAATTATTTTGTTCAGGTTCATAAACATTAGTTATCAAATAACCTGTAAATCCTGAATTGTCTCTGGTGTTTTTGACTGATCTCTGTGATGTTTCTGCTGGTTGCTGCACATGCGGGTCATTTCTGGTAGCTGAACAGAGTCCTCAAGAACCTGGTTGATGACCTCTATGGTTGCTTTGTTGAATTTCTGGAAATAGCTTGGAGAGGGTTGGTTTTGCAGCACACCTTGTAGCTTTTCAGGTCTTCCAGAATCACTGCCTTTGGGGATCTTCACTTTGGGAAGCACCTTGGAGAAATCAGGAAGAGGGTAGTGGACTTGGCCTTGCCCATATTTGAGTTCGTGGCATGGCTTGGCCCTTGAAATTTGCACAGCTTCATCCACCTGCTTTGGGCTACTAGACCTAGGTTCTGTCTCAGGTTGTTCACTACAAACTTGTACCATGTCTCTTTCTAGTCTACACTCAGTTCTCTGTGATTCTTCAGATTTCTCTGGGTCCCCACTTTGAATTACTGGTGTTTTCCCCACTGGGTTCAGTTTGCTGTCTTGGTATGCACACAGACTCATCTTCAAGGTGCTGCTGCACTCAATGCTGTCTCTTGGTGAATGGGGAAGCTTGGCCAGCACAGTTTCTTCAACACTATCAATGAAGGAAACCTCTGGCAATGTCTCAGCCTCAATATATTTGCTGGAGGTGAATAACTCTTCCTGTGAGAGGTGTCGCAGCAGTATGTTGGGAATGTCAGAATGAGGTGTTTTGTGGGCAGTCCTGTTGTCTACAGGACCAGTCACTTCATTGTGTCCATGGTCCATGGATTCATTATTACTCCTGCAATTTCCTGATATTAAATGTTGAATCCTATAGACTTCAGCTCCTATGGCTGACAGAGGTGACTTACCAATGTTTTTGTTATTACATAAGTCAGAGTCTATTGGTGCAGCTTGGGCTACAAATTGTTCCTTCAGACAAGGGCTTATTGATGTTAGGTCAGGAAAACGAATGTTCTGCCTGTCAGAGATGAGGTTAGCATCAGTCACAAATTGGTCCCCATCGAAGGGGAGGTCCTCCTGGTCTTCATCACTGGTGTTTCCAGGTTCACTGCATCTCTGTACCTGAGGTTTTTCCATTATGTTTGTCCTCTGTACAGACCCTGCTGTCACACTGCCCGTAGACTCATAACCCCATGTATGTTTCTTGTCTCTTGAGATACTGGTACAATGTTGGACAACTTTTTTAAAAATGAGATAATTCTATGTTTTCTGCAAAAATAAACAATATATATGTAAAAATCAACTAACTGGAAATCTCAGCCATTTTTATACCACATATTCTTTCTTACTGTGACAGAAATTTTAGTTGGCTAAAAAGGCTAAAAATGGTCATATGATTAGAAAAAAATAACATTCAAAGCATGAAAATAATAGCTGCATTTCTTCTGACACTAAATAGGTTGCCTACCACATTTTTTTATAATTCATATTTTCCTTTTTAACAAATACAACAGTGTCAACAGTAATGCATAACCTTTGTATTGTATGCATTACAGCATTCATTGAGAATTGAAAATATTACATCTTTTTACATGAATATATAATGTAAAATATTTGTTGTAGTTCAATAAAAATAGTACTCAGTATCTGACAAAATTAAACTCAATATGTGTAACAAATAACTAGAAACATTTGATATTTTCATTTTTTTCTTTGATAAATTTTGAAGAAAAAATAGTTGTTCTCACCACTTAAATGAATGCTTTGGTCCAGGGTAGAATCCTGCATATCACTGAAATGGAGACTCTGTCCATCATAATGTCAACAAAAATACTCTGTTAAACAAATTTTTCCCACAGCTGAGCTGGGAATTACCCTCTGCTTTACTATCCTCATCTTTCCTTTCTAATATCTCATCAGGTAGACACAGCGGGTCTTTCCTGCCACTTCCTTACCTGTCTCCTCCTGGCAAACAGGCGGATCAATTTCTGTCCCAACAGATGTTAGAAGAAAACAAGAGACTAAATAAGAGGTACATTTTTCAAGAATTGATGAAGTTGTAGAAGCAGTAGAAGGCTAATATCTTTTAACATAGTGCCTCAGCAGCACTTTTAAAATAAATATAATAAACTTTTAAAATATAATTATATTACTATGCCATCAGTTCCATAAAACATGGTTCATTTTACACATTCTCCTTTTACAGTTGTGACGGGTCATACTAGTATGTTCTACAAACTCTTGCCTTCATTACAGGTAAAGCCGTAGTTCTCTAACAATAAACACACACACACACACACACACACACACACACACACCATCATCATCATCACCATCAGGAGCTCTTATTTAACTTACTTTTAAGTGAAATTCTCCTTTTTGCAAAACATCTTAAGTGTCATTCTCCATAACTCAGTGGTGGCCCTCCTGTCCTTTGCACTATGTGAAAAGAAATTATATCACATTACTGTTCCTCCTCAGCTCCTCTTGCACAATTCCAGAGTAAGTGACTCCATTCATTAATAATACATCTGGTGCTGCCTGACAGCTGACTAACACAACACATCAAGTTAATGCGAGGTCCTACAACCGCTGTGTCGTCTATCCATCCATCCAGTCTTCAAGTACTGGATATGTCATATATAGCTAATAAAATGTTCTCAATTTCTCAGAATGATTGAGCAACAAATTTTCATGGTTTAACAAGGGACTTAAGTGAATGCATTTGTCTGCCGAGGGGTTTATATTATTACATATTAATAATGCCAATTACACTTCAAAATTATGATTGTAGAAATATTTTTTCAACAATTTTCATACTTATTTTCAGGTTTACTCCTAGTTAATCTGCGTAAATTGTTTAACATAGCTCAACCTCCATTCAGAATTACAGTGAGTAGGAGTGCCTAGTCATTAGGTCCTGGTATAACTGTATTTTTTTCCTTGTATAATTACAATCCCCCGAAAGCACAGAGTCTACGTCATCCTACAGTCCCGTACAGTTTTCAAAAGTCATTGGCTAGTTACTTGTTATTGAGGCGTTGCTTTCTTTAAATTTCCTGTTCCGATTGGCTTTTGAAATTGTTGGGCGCTGACTTTACAAATTTTTTTATCCAATCAGGAAAGTCGCGTGACTTAATGGCGGAAAGTGAAGGTTAACGGCTGTGGACAACTTTTGTATGGACCTGTTTCGGGTTTCTTCGCTCTGAAATGAAGGCACGAGAAAAGTAATTAAAATAATCTTGAGGCAAAACTCAAAGCTCGACAAATAGCACTTTTAACGTGTTTTTTTCAACAGAAACGAGGCTGCTTCAAGTTGGAGGCAAGTTAACTAGCAAAATAACGATTGTTGTATAAGTAATGCAGTCAGCTACTAAATGTTAACGATGACGAAGATAATAATAATAATAATAATAACTTTCTGTTATTATTATTATTATCATCTGACGTGTCTTAATGTTTGTGTTTGTAGCATTGAAAGATCCCTTTGCTCCATAACTGTATGAAACTTGCAGTAAATATAGTAAAAATGCAAACAAACACGCAATAACGGAATTTTTCTTCTCTTGTAATTATACATTTTTTGTTATTATTGTTCTGGCAGCTGCATTATTTTAAAACTTGTGTGAATGCCGAAGCAAATTTGAGGGAACCCGTCAAATGTTCCTTAGGTCTTTATTATTTTTTTAAATCAGAACTTAGTCGACACCTCTGTCCAAGAACACTTGCTGTTTTAGATAATGAACTTTATACCGATTTACCCATTTATCCAGCAAGGTAAGTACTCTGATCAAGGGTTCAACAGCAGAATCAAAGCAAGGGCTGTGGTCTGTGCTAGTGTTCTCCATTTTGAAAGTGACTTTAGTTTATTTGTGATCATCTGTTTGCTGTTTGTTTTTGGCTTTTATATATATAAAAGTGACATTATTTCCAGGAACTGATGTGTCTCTGTCTCCTCAGGCTGACCTAGGGAACACTGAAATTCAGACCACAGTTGGTTCAGGTCAGTGGGGTTTGGCTTAGCACCTCTCTTGCTTGTGTGCCCTTTGCACTCTGCTACTGTCTGCACATGAAGGGGGAGGTTTTTTTTTTTAAAAGAGTCTGTGTGAACTGACATTTCTACCCTGGATGGCAGTGATGCGGTTACTTACTCTGCAGTGCTCCTCATGAAAGACTTCTTTTATGTTGGAGTAGTTCGGTCTGTTTCATGCTCATGTTTGACTAGTTACGTAGTGCTGTTCTGTGAAGGGCACACACCCTTTTGGCTCACAGTGCTGGAAAAACCGACATGGTGCACATTAAAGACTGGTTTGTATATGAGGAAAAATGACTGGGGAATATTCTCTTTTAATAGAATGTTGAAATATTTCTTAATTTAACTGGAACAATAGTGTGGTTTTTATATGTCTGTATGTACTAATGTACGTCAAGCATGCTAGGTAAAAGTGTAACTAAAGCACTCACTGAACAAGTGTGCTATTTTTGCAGTACTTTTTAACTGTACAACAAGTCATACAGATGCAAAAAGATGTTTTGACAGAAATATACAGATTCAAAAGGCTTGTTCAAATTTGTTATATGATGAGCAACAATCAAAATCTTGCCCTAACTAACAATGCTACTTAAAGTATTGCTGTTAAGTTATAATGCAATGACCCGATGGGTTGTAATTTAGTGTATAGGTCAAACACACAAAAAACTGGACCACGAGTCACTCTGGAAAATAAAGTGCCTTGTGATTAGTAAAATGAATTAAATAATTTCACTCATGAACTCATAAGTCAGACTTGTATCTCAAAGGATACGTCTATATCTTTTAATCATGCAACGTGGGCCTGACTGGGGTGATTTTTATTCCCACAAGTATTTTATTTACTGCTTATTATCCTATTTGTCTGTGAAAGGCATGATGTCAGTCTTTATATATTTCCTACTTACTACCATATGGTGTAGAATTCATACTTATCACACTGGATCTCAAGCAATAAAAGCTGTTGATTTTGATAAATAACATAACCTCAACAGACTGGATAGGCTTCTTTGATAGGCTTGAGGCCTCTGTGACTCTACATTGGACACATTTCTTTATGAATGAATCAAAATATAGCATTAAAAGACGAGCTATGAAAAATTTTGTTAGGAAATATTATTTATTTGTTTGTGTTTTTGTAATATATGAAAATAACTTTTGTTTTGTATTTTAACTAATTTTAAATTATGTATTTTTCAAGCAGGGTCGGATTCCCACGTAAGGTATTATTGTAATTTGACCCATTGTTTATTAGAACAAATTTTGCCTGTTATATGAGAAATTGCTATATTTTTTCCATGCTGTAAGTATTTTTAGTTCAGGGCTTTATACAAAGTAAGGAAAGTGAGAATTGTGGTGTACAAATTACTACAGCTGTTTTTAATCCATACTGTTTATGGAGTAACCTTTCCAAGGATCCTGTGTGCTCTAGTTAAGCTGATTAATGCTGGCTTAGGAAAGCGATGACTTAAATGTTCGGTAATCGTTTTCAGTGTCATTTGTGTAGTCATTTTAAATGGTTGGTCAGACAGTTTTTCCATTGATCTCCACTGATTTTTAAGTAAAAGAAGCCAATTTAAATCTGAAACACATGGTCTCATGAATTGTCAACAAAAAAATCATTTGAAAGTTTTCCTGGAGTTTACATCACATTTTTATAAAGGTTAAAGTTTTCCTGAAATTTTTAAGGTCGAAATGTACTTTAGAGGTTCAGCTTGTTAGTCTGTTGTGCCATGTCTCCACTGATCCTCAAAATGTATTCCTGATTTAATTTGAACAAAAAATTGCATGGCTAATGTAAAACGACTTTCTAAATTATTGCACAAAATAATTGATTCCTTGTTATGCTGTCTGTGCCTTTCCTTTTTGGCTCTGATGTTCTGTTTGTGTGAGGTGTGCAATTGGGAAAGCAGGTGGCTGATGGATGCTTGTCGCATGCTTGAATCTAAACCAGTGGAAAAGACTGCAATGTGTAGACAGTTGTACTTCTTTGCTTGTTCTGCTTTAATTTTTAAAGCAGCACACTTTTTTTTTTTTTTTTTTTTTTTTTTTTTTNTTTTTTTTTTTTTTTTTTTTTTTTTAAGCTTCTCTTTTTTTTTTTTTTTTTTTTTTTTTTTTGCTTGGGCACTATCACACATATGAAATCACTAGTTTGATGGTCTGACTTTACTGTGGCTTCTGCTTGTCTGCTGGATTGAATTCTCTTCAAATTGAAGCAAGACAATTGGATATTTTTGTTTACTGAAATGAGAGCCTTCTCTTCTGCTATTGTGTAACCAGTGTAGATCATGCAGCATTTAGGAACAGAGGGGAAAGAACTAGCTTTTCAAAATCTTTGGAATTACTGTTCCTCTAAAGTACAAAAACAGTAAAAGACAACATTGGGAGGAGAGGTGGTTTGAGTCCCATACAAGTCACCATTAAGTGCCGCAGCTTGCTCAAATCCCAAAGGTTACATTACAGTAGAACCTGGATGTGTAGCCCCCCCAGTAACTGACAGCTTCCTTCTTCTTGGCCTCCCAGTCAGCCTGCCCAGCTGGTGCTCATGGGAGGGTGTTGCTATGGTGCCACAGGCTGAGAATGAGGCTTCACACACGACATCTTCTGTTCCCTTTGCAGAGCACCGTTGAAGAGCCTGCCACACGTAAAACTGAACAAACACAAATACTTGCTGGGGTGAGGCCTTGGGACTTTTTTTTTATCATGGATGCTATGCTCGTCACCATCGGTGACCACGCCACCAGTGGAAAGCCACCAGTATGACCTGAGGTTATTGGGATCCACATGCAGCTGCTACAGCTCTTTCTTTTCAGAACTTTATGTAACGGCCTACCAGGACCATTGGGTGGTGTGCTATATATATTTTTTTTTTTTAAAAAAACATTTTTTTCCTCCTCACCTTCTGTCTTTTCTCCCATTTTTAAAAAACTGAAAAAAAAATTTTTTTGTGTATTTTAACGGGCTTCATTAGGACTTCACCTCACTTATTATGCACTTCAATGGATGCAAGCAGTATTCTGGTTAGCATGCGAGATGAGGACCAGTCCTTTCATGTCCGATACAGGTAGGAATATGAACATAGTCTTCCTTTCTCATTTCAAGTTTTTTCACATTTAAAGTCATTCTATCTTTCTCTTGAATTGGGTCTGCTGTTTCATGTTTTCTTGCATAGCACTCTACAGGAATGATCTGTATTGATAATATTCAGTGCTGTTTTCTACAATTCCTTCCAGAAAGTTGTCCTCTTTCTCAGTACATTTTGCTGATAAATTGCATGGTGCAATTTAGTTGGTAGAGTCTTAATGGGAGTAAATACTGGAGCACCACATTATTCCAAAAACACATACTGAAAGCAATGGTCATATTTTGATAATGAATGTTTAAAGAAATGGAAAATAAAATTTTCCTCATCCACTTTATTCACTGTGAAACTGGCTGTTTCATTTTAGAAAATAATTTCGCTGTTGTCCTGAAACCTAATGAGGTAATGGAACACCTGTTGCAACAGATGCAGCTCTTTCAAATTTTAATGGTGCTTTAAATCATTGATACTGGTGCTCTGAATCATTGTGTTCCAACATGCACTCAGTCCTGCCCTCTGTGGTTGTTTTTTATCTTCAGTTGAAAAGCTCATTTCCAGTTTTTTCTCTTGTCATAGAGCTTATCTGTGCACTTGGTTAATTCATTCAATAGGACTTTATACAGATATATATGACTGTATAAAATGAGTCTGTATTGTGATTAGATTGTACAGTGAATCTAAGCTACACTGAAAAGAACATTTAATTCCTCACATTTAAATCACATCACTACAACCTCATTATAGTTATCAAAAGTACAACTACTCTTGTAAATATATAACATTTTAATGGTGAGTAAATGTTTGCTTTTGTGTTAATTTAAAATAAACCTGAAACAGATCAGTAACTAAAAGTTTTGCATGAATAAGTAGCTTTATTGAGTCTAATTGATATACAAGTATCCTACTACTTACCAGCATAATGTGTTCCTGAAAATTGGTTCGTAAGGCAAAATCTTGTAAATTGGAGATGTAATTTCCATTAATTAAAAGGGGAAATAGTTTTTAATGGTTCCTGGGTCTATAGGCACGTAACACCAAAGCCCATCAAAATTGAGTTAAATAATACTTATATTTCCTTTCATTAATGATATAAAACAATACAATAATAGTGATATAGATGCACTAGATAAATTGAGATCACAAGATTACCTATAAAAATCACTGAGCACAACTTGAAACAAAAGGCATGGAGATGGTAACTGCAGAAAAGAATGGGTGGCGTTGCCACTAGAAAACTAGGTGTGACTGATGTATCCTTGTTGGTTACTGATAGCAAATAATAAAAATGAGTCAGAATCGTAGGGCACTTTTTTAAAACAACCTATACTTATCACTGAAGATTAGTCACTTGTACCGCTGTCATACTGCAACTTAAGTAGAAACACTCGCATATTGTATTGTATATTTATACATGCAGTTGGGACTAAATTATTCTTGTGCTATTGAACCTAACAGATTTAACTAATCTAAATAACAGCAGTGCACTTACTCATACACTACAGCATGATCTTTGAAAATTCCCCTAGGCTCAGCTTGTCAGCAAAAATGCCAAGAAATCAGAGTTATAACTTGGTAAAGGGTGTTAAATAATTTCACTCCTATACTTGAAAACTCTTAAATCAATTGTAAATCATATCTTCAGGGTTACTTGTGTACAAGATGATGTTATCTCAGTATTTAGCAGACATAAAGAAGTGCAGAGTTTCATTAAATTCAGTGTTGTGGGCCATAATTAAAGGTGCTTCTCCCATATCTTCTATCAAGATGGAGCTGCAGTAAAAAACAAAAATCTTGTGTCTGGTTGGAACCATTTAATTGTATGTACTGGCAGCTGTAATAAAGCTTATTAGTATTCCTTAGGGCTTCTTATGGTGGCTATAATCACTGGAGAGTATTGCGGCTAATCACAAGTGACAGAATCAGGTGGGCAGGGGTTGAGAGGGAAACGTGCCTGGACTATCGTCAAACGTACTTCGGACCATTTGTGCTGCACAGCCTCTGGGTCCACCAGTCTTGGCCTCTAGTGTTACTAGAACCCACCTTGGTGCAATCACTCAAGACATAATGATGGGGTGACTTGGCCCCTTTGGACGTCTCCTCTCGTGTTAACCTGTGCAGGACATTAGACAGTTCAGGCTTCCTGTGATATGTGTATGTTGCAAGAACCGTTACCCCTGGGAAGCTTCAGTACAGACATCAGCGATGAGTTCCTCACCCCTCAGACAGCTCTAAATACCCTGATGTGAATAATGCCCCTCCGGTCCATGTGTTTTGAGTGTCTCAGGTGGAATGGCAACAGGTGGGGCTTTGCTTCTTCTGACATGATGAAAATGGTGAATTGCTTATTTTGTTACAACTGCTGTTCAAAGAAGTGTTTATTTTGAAAAGTATTTTGTGCATTTTGTAAATCTGTACACCTTTATGGGTGTTTTAATTCATTCAGTAAACATAAATGAAATTAAGTGTTTTTATAAACCCATCAGTCTTAATCAATGCACGGTCAGCATGTCACCTTGTCAGCGACTGTAACATTAGCTGCTTAATCCTATTGAAGGTAGGAATTATGTCATCCAACCTGCAAGCACACAAACCAGAGCGCTTGTGTATACTTGTTCTCAAATCCCAGTGTTTAAACACAAAAAATGTGGGTAAGGACCAAGAGTTATTCCATTGCTCTAGATGCAATGGTCCATTTGAAGCCTTAAATTTTGTTAGTGTTTCAGAGGACGAGATAAGTATTAAACAAAAACAATCAGCTCTGTGATTTAAAATAAAATCATTCTGCAGCAGAATGTGGAGCAGTCAGCAAACAGCAGCTTGGTGTTGTCTCACATGTAAAAGCAACTTGAAACTCTGCAATTTGGAAGTGAAACTAAAATCTTTGTAAGATTATTTGTAACGTGTGTTTGTCTGTTACAGCTGTTTTCACCTGTGCAGACTGGTTATCTAGGAAAGGGGAAGCTTCAGGAAGCCGTGTCCCAATTCTGATAATGTTTGGCTTTGTGTACAGGGCTCATATCTATCTGTTGACATTGGTTGGTCCTGTGACTAGGCTTTTCTCTTATGGTTTTAAACCGCTCTAGAGAATTTGCACAGGTATCTTCACAAGTGCGGTCTCCGTTGACAGGATGGAGGCCTCCTGCCTGGAGCTGGCCTTGGAGGGTGAGCGGCTCTGCAAGGTGGGTGACTATCGTGCTGGTGTATCCTTCTTTGAGGCAGCCATCCAGGTGGGGACAGAGGACCTGCAGGTGCTCAGTGCTATCTACAGCCAGCTGGGCAATGCTTACTTCCACTTACATGACTACACAAAGGCCTTGGAGTTCCATCACCACGACTTAACCCTCACAAGGTACGTCATAACTTATATGGATGATGTGAGAGAGGATTAGCCTGTCAGACTGCCTTATATAACAAGCATGTTATAGAATGGGAGCACTGCAGTCTGCTCAGGATTTACAGCTCTTTTTAAAATGCTAAAAATGCCAAAGAAGAAAACTAAATTAGTTTAGCCAGCTGCTTAAGCATTCAAGTAGATAAAATTCCTAGATAATCTTGCAGCATTCCATAAGAAGAGTAGACCCAGCATAATTTCATTTTCAGAACAATTGGGGATCGGCTAGGAGAAGCAAAAGCCAGTGGCAACCTGGGCAATACGCTGAAGGTACTGAGGCGCTTTGATGAGGCAGTGGTTTGTTGCCAGAAACATCTGGACATTGCGCACGACCTTCATGACAAAGTGAGTGGGAACTCATGGAAGGATCTGCTGTGACACTGTGTGCATACTTGTGCAGATTGAGTTTGCATGCAGCAGGTTATAATGAGACTGGACTGTTGGAACAATTCCAGTTTGGTTTGTGTTTCTTTTTCCTGAAAGTACCTCTTTTCCTTGGTAGGTTGGTGAAGCCCGGGCACTGTACAACTTTGGGAACGTATACCACGCCAAGGGCAAGAGTATCTGCTACAGTGGGGCTGATCCGGGGGATTTCCCAGAGGAGGCCATGGCTGCTTTGCGCAAGGCAGCTGAATACTATGAGTGAGTGTGCGCTTAATTATTATGACAATATACAGTGCTCCCTGACTTATGAGCATGTGAGTAATGAACTTTTTGAGATGATTTAGTGTTGATGATATTTTTGTCTCATGTAAAGGCAGTTTGAAGTTAATATGTAACTAGCATACCAATTCAACAGACACCAAAATCACTTGATTTGCTGACAGCGGTAGCAGATGGAAAGCGCTGTCTTAAATTTTCAAAAACCCTGCTTAAGCTATGGGTCTTTATTATGCTTTTTTATTTATAACATGTCATAAATACTGTTGCCAAGGGACTCCAATGTGCAGTACTGTGCGTGAGGTGTCCCAGCTTACTGGTGGGAGGGGCTGTCTGTCAGCCTAGTCTCTGCCTAGTCTCTTACCAGTAGAGAGAAAGTCTGCTGTTCTTTTCCTGTCCAGAAAACCCCACAGTTTTGTTCTTCCCTGCAGAGTTGTCATATTGCTGAAATTTACATTTTGTCATTTACCACTTTTCTCTAATGTAATGTACAACTTGGAGAAAACAAAAGTACATTTTAGCAACAGACACACAGATGGCCACATGATTCTCAAAGTACAGTCAATACCACTCTTTTTGCTGCAGCATATTAGTAGCTGTATGAAGAATTATGAGGCTCTGGCCTGCTCAGTGTCATTGGACTTATAGACTCTGAATGACAAACCAACTCTCAATCCCAGTTAAGTTTGTAAGATAGGGAACTAATTGTATTGGATATTCTTAAGCAATGAGAGGCTTTACCTTTGTCTGTAAACTTAAACTGAACAAAGGCCACAAGTGAGTCACTGAAGGAGGGTCAAACCACTTGTAAACAGAAGAGTGGAAAAATAAGTGATTGTAATGCTTTCTTTCTGCTTATATTTCAAGGGCAAATTTGTTTATTGTAAAGGAAATAGAAGACCGAGCTGCACAGGGGAGAACATACGGAAACTTGGGCAACACATACTACCTCCTAGGAAACTTCCGGAATGCTGTCATTGCTCATGAGCAGGTAAAAAGAAACTGGTCAGTTTAGTTCTCTTCTGTGCCCAATTTTTTACAATTTAAATACCTGATTCAACCATTCTACATGCTGTTTTGGTAGAAAGTTGTAATTACTGAATCAAGTTTTTGTGGACTTGGTAAGAGCTTTGCATGAAAACATTGTTTTTCTCTTTTGAAGCGCCTTCTCATTGCGAAAGAGTTTGGAGACAAAGCTGCAGAGAGACGAGCGTATTCCAACCTAGGAAATGCATTCATCTTCTTGGGTGAATTTGAGGTGGCAGCTGAGCATTACAAGTAAGTTCTTTCCATCTGCTATTGAACTTTTTTCTGCTAGTATGCCCAGCTTAAAAAAAAAAAAAAAAAAAAAAAAAAAAATGTCTTCCAGATGTCCCTTGGAGAATGAAAGCTTTTTGAATACATCAAAAAAATTCACCTAGCAAAAGCTATTCTCCAAAAGAGTACAGCTCAGATTAAAAATTCATTTTGCAGGAGAAGAACTTTAGACACATGAATAGTTTGTGTGATGCCACAGTTTTTGCCAGTGCATGTCGCACCAACACCTGTCAAAATGGAGTCTGACAGTAGATACAAAGGTTGACAATGTGATGCAAATCTATAGAACTCTTAGGAGTTTATGAGTGAAGTGGGTCTGAAAAAGGATTCTTGAAAGTTGAAAGGCACTGAGCAGTTCTCAACAGGGTGTACATTCTGCTACATTACAGCCAAGCACAAGTTCCTGTAGACTTTTGATTTTGGACCCCTAGTGAGTAGGACCACCAAGGGGCATTAGGTCCTGTACATATCAGGGTGCAGATCCATTGATGGTCTTGTAGGTTGTAACCAGGGTGTTGAATTTTATCTGGGCAGCTACAGGAAGCCAAAAGAGAGAGACAAAGAGGGAAAACACATGGAAACACAACTAGTGCTGTGGCATTCTGAAACAGATGGAGAAGCTTGATAGGTGAAGCTGGGAGATCAGACAGGGGAGTTGCAGTAGTTCAGGTTTGGCATTACCAGAGCCTGGAGTCTATGTTTTTTGTGAGATATATGCAGATCCAGACCTCTTGGATGTTATATAGGAAATATCTGATAGATCCGTTTATGTGCTGGAAGAAACAGAAACTGGTGTCAGTTGACTGAGAAAGCAGATGAAATGAGCCAGTTGTCCGACAGCTGGTGGCAGAAAGGCAGATTTGTAGATGTTGGTTGGTTATCCAGGTGGAGAGGACATACTGTAATAAGTGAAAGTACATCTGTTTCAGTCAGGGGAAAGTTACCATGAATTGAAGAGCTAGAATTCAAGAATGGGAAAATGGGGGGGAAAAAAGGAGACAAAATCGTACTCTGTTAATTTAATTATTTACATGCAAGTGCTAGACTCTGTGGTTACAGTGAGTGGTTATGATGATGTGCTCTGTCCTGAACATCTCCCCACTTTCAGGAAGACACTGCAGTTGGCTCGGCAGCTAAAGGACCGGGCTGTAGAGGCACAGGCCTGCTATAGCCTGGGGAACACCTATACCCTGCTGCAGGACTATGAGAGGGCCATCGACTACCACCTCAAACACCTCATCATTGCACAGGACCTCAATGACAGGTGAGCATAGGCAGGACAAGCCTCTTGGTCAGTTACTTGAGGATTCTATGGGATCAAATAACGTTGCTATGAAAACTGTTCCTTTCCAAAAATGTAAAAATTGTTTGTGTTAAGTATGAGCAAAATGAATGATAATGGTTGAATGGCTTCACTCTGTTTGGATGTTGTCGTGTGTTGGTTTGCATGCAGGATTGGCGAGGGTCGAGCTTGCTGGAGTTTAGGCAATGCCTATACAGCTCTGGGAAACCATGACCAGGCCATGCACTTTGCGGAAAAACATCTGGAAATCTCCAAGGAGGTCTTCAAGCTCTTCCCTTTGTTCCATCTAACTGACCTCACCCATCTTATAACTGTCACAAGGACAAGCTAACGCAGATTTAGAAAATGTATCTTGACTTAATTACAAAATTCTGATTTAGATGGATTGGAGGTTTTACATCATGGTTAAAAATAAACCTTTTTTAAAAGGCTGTTGCAGTAGTGCATATGATGGTATGGTTTTAAGACTTGTAATGAAACTTATGCTTTTTAGACTGGAGACCGAAGTGGTGAGCTCACAGCCCGGATGAACGTCTCAGACCTTCAGATGGTCCTGGGTCTGACCCACAGCACTAACAGCTCTCTTCTGTCTGAGAACAAAGAGGCTGATTTCAGCCATGATGGTAATCTATAAGTTGATTGTATAGTCTGAATTCAGCATTAAGAAAGAATTTTTGTAGTGTGAAACAAGACATCTACACTGTTTTATTTGTACGATATGTGAATGTCACAGAAATCAGTATGCTGATTTTTGTGGTAGCTTTCACAATTTTAGTAGACGGGGGAAAAAAACAGCAGGCAAATTTCTGATGCACAATATACGCAGAAGGTCTAAAAGTGTGTGTGTCTGTCTATCTCATTCTCAGAAACGCGGCTGAGAACAAGTAGACGCCATAGCATGGAGAACCTGGAGCTGATGAAACTAACGCCTGACAAAATCAATGTGAGTCACTCCCCATCTGCATTTTCCTTCACCCAGCTTCTTTATTACTACTACTAATAAAGTTTGAACGGCAGTCTGAATACAGTATACTTCCTTACTTAAAGGCACATAAGTGGAACAGTGACATCCTGACCAAACAACCTAAACCCACACTGGCAAAGGCTTCCTCAAAGCTGTTCTTTGTCAATCGCTTTCGGAGCAAAAAGCACAAGAACAGCTCTTCCTCAAAGGTCCTTCAGGACACCAGCAACACCCCAAAGGAGCCTGAAGAACAAGATCAAGGCCTGGGGAAGGTGAGTGCACTGCATCTACCTTGATGTAGCAGTGGTTTGGTCTGACTTTGCTCAGCTCAAAATCAAATCTTTTTAAACAGGGCTCACAAACCAGAGATGTTGGGGAACGTTAGTATGTCTGTGTTACTTAAATGCTAAAAATCGCCCTCTGTGTATTTTTGTAAACTAATTTTATATTGATTGATGTTTGCAGAGAGCCAGCCCAGATATACTGGGTGATGAAGGCTTCTTTGACCTGCTCAGCCGCTTCCA
Source organism: Arapaima gigas (assembly GCA_900497675.1). Lineage (NCBI taxonomy): Eukaryota > Metazoa > Chordata > Actinopteri > Osteoglossiformes > Osteoglossidae > Arapaima > Arapaima gigas. The sequence continues at coordinate 675,374 of UFQX01000171.1, read as the reverse complement.
GAGTAACCGCATGGATGATCAGCGGTGCTCCGTACAGGGTGGAAACAATTGCCTGTCTGCCCCCTCCAGCCCCACATCAGATCATGTCAGGGGCATGACGAAATGTAAGCTCCAGACTTCTTAAGGGCTTAATCTTAGGGGTGTTAAAAAATAGAGTACTCTTAGTAGAGTTCAGCATAAGCTCGATTACAGAATTTATTCTGTTTTAATGTGTGGAATGGATGTACTTATATATAAGGCCCTCACAATACTGTAAATACTTTAGTGTTGCATGGTCCAGTAGAAGGCAACATATTCAGATGGTTTTTGAGGATTCACTTGGCAGTTGTTCATCTGGTCTTTTTACCAGCCAAGTCGCTGGGGGTTTCAGTGCACTGTGAGCAGCTGCTGGACCTGGTGGCCAGCTCTCAGAGTCGGCGTCTAGATGATCAGCGGGTCAGTGGTGCCAGTTTCCCAGGCCTGCGTCTCCATCAGCAGAACAGCCAGTCTGTCCTCAGCCACCTGATGGCCAATGCCGACACAGAGCCCGATGAAGACTTCTTTGACATGCTGGTTAAGTGCCAGGTAACCCTTAAATGGAACCGAGTACAGATTCCTCAGCTTACAAATTTACCTGTGACCAGAAGTCTGTCTGTAATTCAATTTGTTTAACTGAAAAATGAGGCAACCAAAAGTTTATAGACTTGACTTTAAAAAAGAAAAACTGGACACAGCTGTAATATTCATTGACATTTTAATGTAGGGGTTTTTGATGGCGTAGTGCTTGAAGCAGTCAATTTGCAATGAAATAACAAAGGAATCATACTGAACATGAATCCTTACCTTAGGCAAGTGCTGATTTTATTTAATATTTCATATACACCTGCAGCTACACCCTAGTAGAGACTTGCTGTTTATAAATAAGACTTTATGCTTGTAAAACTTATGCATTTGCGGGAAGCATACAGCTATTGGACTTGTTTGACCACAGGGATCCAGACTGGACGACCAGCGCTGTGCCCCCCCATCACCAGCAGTAAAGGGCCCCACTGTCCCAGATGAAGACTTCTTTAGCCTGATCATGCGCTCTCAGGCCAAGCGGATGGATGAACAGCGGGTCACGCTGCCCTCCAACTCCAGATGGCTTCCCTTAAACTGAGAGCAAGACCATCCCCGCATTTCCCAGCAGCACTAAAAGGGGACAACCTTGTGTGGGCCTTGTACAGGAGCACCACTTCACTGTCAGTGTACAGCATACTGTATTGCCTACAGTGTATTCACTTTGTATATTGTATTTATTTTTCTTTTTGAAGGGAGCAAGGGTCTTGTGTTCCTGCCTTTTATCACTTTACTGATTTTGTATCGCATTTTTCAAATGTAGCTTAAACCGGGTACAGCACTCACTTTTTTCTCCCTAATTGTGTCAGGGTGGGGGGATTTTAGAGTTTAAGAAAAAAACTAGGGTACAGTTTCTGATCCTTTTTTTGTACTTCCTAATTCCGAACTACCACTGAGGAATAAAGCTTCCTTTACTAAAATCTAACCATGCATGTCCATTTACAATGAAAACACTGACACTGCAGAGAATGTTGTTACACTGTAGTATTACAATCAAAGAACAGAGGTTACAGGATAAAGCAGATCCCTGGTGTAGAGTACAAACCATATTCTTAAGCAAACAAAAGTCATGATTTGCTCCAACCAGATTGTCTAGTTCACTGCATGGCTTGTGAACTTACTGAAGCAAAGCTGCATTAATGCTGGCATGAAGTCTCCTGTGGTGGGGTGCCAATATTCTCCACTTCTTCACCAAAAGTGTGTGAGATCTTCCCATTCCAAGAGACCTCTGGTGCCTGGACACCGGGTAAGAGCACAACCTGATCACCACCTTACCTTACTGTACACAAGGGGACCATTAGAAATATGCCAATTTAAATTCTCAAAAAGCCCAGATAGATACATACATGTCAACAATAAAAGCAGCACAAATACAAACTATCCTCCACTTACAATGTACTTGCACTTATGGTGTCAGTAACAATTTAAAAAATGAAATGGACTATGATTGTCAAAAATTTGTGATTTCCAGGAATTATGGTAAGCAATTATGAGCATCTTATAGTTGATTGAAACATGTATACATGAACATCTTGTAATGTACTTGTATACTACATGTCATAGCATTGCCATAAAAAAACATGCAGTACAACATGACCGAACACTTCTAACTTGTTGTAGATAAAAAAAAGTTATGAAAATGCATTAAAAACTGCAAGTGTAGGGGTGTATGCATGTATGACATTGTAGTGTAAGGTGAATGCCATACGAGACTGCTACACACCTGCCCTGCCCATGTACAGCCTGCAACCATCTGACACCTGCTTTACCACAGCCCCTATCCTCTCCTTTCTCCCTCTCCTTCTGCAACTAAAAGATCTTCCTACAGTGTTAGCTGTTCTCACCACTGCTATATCACCCAAAGATGTGGACCTGGCTGCAAAATGTGGCACGTCCTCCCTTTATTGTGCGTCTCACAGTACTGAACTCAGCGAAAACTTCCCACGACTGATTCTGTATCTCTCATAGGATCCACCTCTGCCTGTTACCAATGGAACAATTGCAAGAGATCATGTTGCCTGCACTTACATCTTGCTGTCATATGATACAGATTATTGAAGTACTGAAGAATAGTTTTAAAAAGTACAGTATGCTCAAAATTATCTGGTAAAGAATACAGTACTGAAATATTTAATAATGGTACAGATACTATATTGTGGCCAGAAATAAAACAAAAGTAGGTCAAAAGCCAAAAAATGCATGAAAAGAAGTTACTATATGGTGGAGTACAAACTTACAAATAATCACACTGTCATGAGTACAATCAGACTTAAAACCAGGCTGTTGGTCCCTAACCTGTTCATAAATTGAGGACAGTCTGTACAACATATAGTCCAGGGGAGAACAATTCACAGGACTGAAGTGTGTATAATGGCAAGTGCACCTCCATGGACCACAGCATTTTGAGCAAAAATAGATGTTGCATTAAACAATGCAGTAAGAGCAGCCCCTGTCAAAAGCTGTGCACAAACTGTGGATTGTTTCCAAGGACAACAAAGGTCTTTGGAAACACTGCTCCAGTTTTTTACCTTTACACATTATCTTACTTACAGCAAATCACAACGTGATCTTTAAGGTGGTAATACAGCCTGTAATTATGGATTTACTATAGTGCATGTTATGTCCTTACATGTGCAGTTCATTTCAGTGCAAAAATAAAAGATTCCTCTAACAAAAATCTTTTCCATAAATGAATTATTACTCAGATATATTTCACTGGGATCTAATGTGACTGGTGCACAGCACACAAGGCACTGATTTAATACTCACAGAGGTCTTCTGGGACATCTGAGATGGCTTGCCCCTCAGCAGCTCTGGGCCTTTGTACGTGGTTTTGGGCTTTGATTTTGACAGGTCTGTATTGGACTTGGATTTATTCCCACCAGCTTTAAAGTCATGCCTTTGAGGCTCATGGGCTGTCTCTTCCGCAGACAGCTCACTCTGATCTTCTTGCATTTCAGCGGGAACCTGACCTTCCTTTCCATCAATTTTGTCCTCACTGTAAGTGTGGTCAACTTGACCCACATTCTCTACAGAAGCATTGTCCCGGGCACTGCCAGGCATCCCAGCTGGCCTCCTGCTGGGATGCTCCTGGGCACTGCTACCTGGCCTGGCCTTGCTGGCTTGCCTTTGTGGCAGATGGACCTGCGGGCCCACATCATCCCCTGTCAGAGGCTCAGAATCAGACTGTAGCTGGGGTGCACGGGGACCCTCCACTGCAGATGGGGGTGGCTCCTGGGACCTACCCCTTAAAGGCCTAGCGAGTCCAACCTGGATGGCTGCCTGAGCACTTCCATACACGAACACCTGAGTAAACAAGGGCACCTTTGGTTTTGGGTTTGTTCTGTCACTGACAAACAGACCATGTGTACAGTCCTGGTTTGAGGGTTGATCCAGAACCTTACCAGGATGGAGAGCGCAATAATGAGAAGAACAGGAATCTGAAGTGTGACAGGCAGGTCTTGAAGGAGGGCCCTCAGAAACTCACTGATGCCCTGGCCAAAATGTTTCAGTGGCTCTGTGAAAAAGGTAGTGATAGTGACAGAGAGAGCCTGAAAAAAGAAAACAGGACAGCATCATTCAACAGCACTGACAACAATGACGTCACTGACACAGTATCTTATAATACTTACTTTGGTTGGAGACACAAGCAAGATGGGGTTCACCACAAGGACTTCATAGTACTTCTTACAGGGGTCATCCTGAAGAGTCCAGGTGGTTCTGACCCATTCTGTATCATCAGATAAAAGGTGACTATAGCAGTGCTGAGCCATATGTGGAAAGTCCAGGAGAATTCCAAGAACATGCAAAATACAGTATTAATGATCTTACCCCACAGATTGTCCTTCCAGTCAATCTTCTTAACCCCTGTGCACTTTTCATTGAAGCTCTCCATCTTCACAATGTTGTTCTGATGTTCTGCAAATGCACTCTGTAACACAACCAAATCTAAATAAGACAAACCTCCATGAAAAGCACATTTTTGAGAATGCAATTGCTATTCCATGCATTCTTTCCATATTTAATCCTACATGATTAAAAATCTATGAAGAGTGTGAAATGCTTTACCTTATATAGATAGAACCAGTTCCAGACAATACTAATCAAAAAACAGATGGCAAACAGCCGCTTGAACTGGGTAAACAAGGACACTCTTGACTGTACCTCACTGCAGATGATTAGTATTATGGATAACAAACAGATACAGACCTGCAAAAAAGTATGAAAGACAACTAAGTATTTTACAGTTTGATTTGATATTATTTGCCATTTTCTTACAACAATCAATAACATCAATTACATACTAAATATCTAAGGAAAGAGAGTTCAAATGACATTTTCAAAGTCAAATGATGGCAGATGAAAGTGTAAGTTGTATTTATTGCTGAATATTGAATGATTAAGCTTGTCTCACACCGTTAACAGCATTAAAGTTGACTTGGGTATGTATTCTTCATGTATACATTTAAAAAAGATATGGAGGACTACCACAGGCTTTTGGATATACTGTAACATGGTCATAATTCACTTTCTTTGAAGTAAATTAGGACTGTGGTGCTTGGTGTATTGGTATATTGATATAATATTTATTTAAGCAACTTACAATGTGAAGTTACTTACAACAATTTTTACAGCTGGGTCATTTTATTGGAACCCTTCAGGGTAAGTACCTTGATCAAGGGGACTAAAGGAAGTGGTGAGGTTTGAATATGATTTGTTTTCAATACAGGACAGTAGTTCTAACAACTAGGCCACCTGCTGCCACCTAACATTCTCCTATTTTAAACACACTCTTTTCTTGCCTTCTAAAACATTTGCCACAACAGTGCCCCAGGGGTAATCCATCCTTACCAACACAACAGTACTGAGCTCCACACCAAAAGTGTCTTCAAATCGCCACTTCCAGGCTTCATAATTGTGCAGCTTGAAGTTGACCAGGATTTGGCCGAGAGCTTCGTCTAAGGCTCCCGTTTTCCAGCTCCCATCCCCATCGATGAATTTCTGGATCTCAGCAACTGCCTGACGAGACAGCCTGACTTCTGCATCGTAATGCATGCTGCTGCTGGCTTCGTTGTGCTGAAGGTTAAAAAGGTACAATCCTTTATCTGAATTACACTTCTGCAAAACACTAAGACATTCTCAAATTAAACAGTTTGTTTTTTGAGGGATCCATGCGAACGTACAAGGCCAAGTTTCTGGAGTTCTTTAAGCAGTTTGGTGAGGTACCGTTTGAAAACAGGGCTGCAGGAAGGCTGCTGGGCAGCTGAGTTGATCTTTTTCTGTTCCTGAACCTGAAACACAAAGCCTCCTTTACCACACCAAATTTTTATAAACATTACCATTTCACATTCTGCAGTTATTGGCTGTGCCAAACACATATATTGTAATTTAAACAAAGAAAATCACTCTGTAACACACATTCCATCAAAGAAAATAAAAGAATGCAATAAACATTTTACAAATTCTCTTTTTACCCACCTGCTTCTCCAGAACAGCCACTCTGTTAGTGCACTCTGTAATATCTGGATGCAGGGCAATTGCACCTGGGTCTGTGTATTCCCTCCTTTTGGTTGGGACATTTTCATAATTTGATGTCTGTTAAATATAGCAAAATGTAAAGTGTTGACTTTCAAAAAGAAAAAAAACCAAGTATATAAAATGGTTATATCATTGTAAGTACATTAATGCTGTGTCAACTAAATGCAAGCGTAAAATCTAACAATTTTTCTTGAAAGATAAGAAAAAGGGACAGGGATCAGAGTACAGACATAAAATACAGCTTAAAAAAACAATTTAACCATTTCAAACGGGGAAGCGCTCTACTGCGGTACTACAGTAAAATACTCGACTTTCAAAGTGTCATTTTCTCCTATAAGTCACTCAGAACTCTCGTACGGTAACAGTTAAGTAACTGTAAAACTGAATTAAAGGCAACAGGAATGACGCAAGGTTCAGCACGTGCTGTTGACAAAAGCTCCAGCTAAATCGTAGCAGTTACATAAATTTACGCTGTTCACCCGACACCGGATGTGACAGTAGGTACCTCAGCAGGTCTGCGCATCGTTTTCGTCGTTGCGTCGTAGTTCAACATGTCTGTGGGGTCGATCCACTCCTCCGCCTCCAACTGCTCTTTGGCCACAGCCAGCAACACGGCGGAGAGCAGCAGAGCAACGCGTCTTCCTCCAGGACAGCACAGGAGCCCGTGCATTTCCACCTGCCGTTGTTAACCTATATCAACTATCAACACCGTCACATCATCGGACACATTCCGTCAACTGTCCAAAACCGAAAGTTAAACCAAAAGTAATGTCGACTTCAGTTAAAAAGAAAACAGACGGAAAAACATTCTGAGTGAGGCTTCAAAACACGCCGCTACTTGGTGTTTGTGAAAATGTATCTTGTGTATCTTGTCTGAACATAGTCCAGCTGATCGACTTTCTGTTAACAAATTTGCGCTAAGTACTTTTAGCCACTCAATTTAACTCACTCATCGCTGGTTTCCTTCTACAACATGAAACTTTATGAAATAATATACAACTAGCTACCGCGTCTTCACTTGCATAAGTAAAAGGTTGGCGATTCCGTTCTAATCGACTACAGAAACCTAAAAACAGTATAGACGCCATACAGAACACCTTCTTCTAGCGTCATTTCCGTTTAACGTTTGACATCGTTAACGGCCGTTCTCAATGGACCATGGGAGTTGTAGTTTGTTCACGCCGCATTTTCTTTATATCCCCCAACACACACTTCTTTTGTGACATCTTATCTACACTTAACTGATTCGTCCTGCATCATTATCTCCCCTTCGATTCTCTCGGTAGTGATCGCGGTATGTGTTGTTTTGTGTTTCTAAATGTACCGTTCTCTTGAAATTTTTATGATGTCATTGAAATGTTGGCGTGGAACCTTTTTTTTCCTACATATTCTGCCACCTTGTGTCCAAAACGACAGTTTGGTTAAAAACAGTAGTTAGAGCACTTACCCTTTAGCCTCAAGTTAAAACGTTTGATTCACAGATGACCCTACAATGGGTCAGATTTAATTCATCCATTCAGGAAATCTGCACCTGGGTTCATTTAAAGGTCTATATACACAAAGAGTCCAACACTCATAACGTTTTTCACACAGCATCGGTTATTTCCCCCAGTATATATCCTTTTTTCCTGTTATGTTCTGTATTTGGGGTTCATGCAAACAGAGACAGGCCCTTTATTATGATAAGTATGAGATAACTTTATTGATACAACACAGTAGCATTACACTTCCAGAACCATTCATTTTATCAACAAAATAAGAGAAAGGCTACTTTAGTGCATTATTCATTAAAAATAATATTTCAACACAAATCAGGCTAGATGACAAAATAAAAGTTAAAATAAATAATCTATGTTTAATCTGACATTTAATTTAAACAAAACACCTTACAGACAAACAACTAAGAATTAATTAAATACAACTTGTTCCTCAAAAACAATGAGTAGGGACTCTGGTCCCAAATCAAAGTGCAGCAGTAACATACTGGAAAAGGGTATAAAAGTTCCTGTGTTGGCAATGAAGTACTTTCCTATAGTTATGTCTATTTAACCATGCCCAAATGGACTGCCATGCATTTCTCCACAAAACTGAAACATATAAAAATATCCCTTTTGCATAGGCAGACTGTTTTCAAGTCAAAACTAGCTCCACTGACAGTTTGAGTTATTCATCTAATCTAAGTTTTGTAAGAAAGAAATAAGAAATTAGCCATCGTATATGCAGACAGCAGGCAAACTATACCAAACTGTACTACTAAAACCAGGGCTTCAGCTAATTAAAAAAAACTGTCGTCACACCTTTAAATCCAGACACTAACTCCATAATGAAGAAGGGAACTTGATGTGCTCAGTTACAGAACTTGTGCATTGAGAATACCGTGAATGTGGAACAAAACCTTGCAGACCTGACTGTGACCGTCACCAGTGAGTGTGTCACCAGGTTCACCACTACGTCACTTCCCAATACTGCTCTCATGGTATGTATGCTCAGCACTCTGGGAAACACTGGACAACTTGTAACACCACAACACCTGAAGTTTTACAAAATAAATAATACTAATAAAAATAGCAATAGCAACTGTAGCAGCTGTTAAATTTAGTAGGGTAAAGGAAGAAGCTCTGCCATCTATCTTGGGACGTTCTGACTCTACTGTTGGAACTGCAATGAAGTCCAACTTGTGAATTTTGGATAAAGCTTTCTATGGAAACAGATTTGATTTTCAAGGCACAGTTTGAATAACATGATGATGTGGCAATGATACTTAATTTATTGATCCCTTTCTTGCATCCATGTGAGTAGAAGTGGACATGAAGGGTGCAAGTATGTATAGATGTTGGTACAGAACTATGTGCACAGGCAAATATAAGCACAAAATTCCCATATCATGTATGAACACAAAAAAATGGAACTTTCAATGCTGTTACTGGAATTATCAGTCAAGTGCACACCAAGCAGGGGCAGGGGACTCACTATGTCCATATTTCAATAGCACTACAAATCAGTCACAGATGCACTAATGCAAGCGGGTGACTGCAAGCACAGAAAAATTACACAACTGCCATCAGCACTAGCATAGAGACACACACACACATTAACTGGGGGGTGAGGGTTGTGGTTCAGGTTTTCTACTCCAGAGCAATGGGATCACATAGCTCAGTTTTGAGGAAGGGGTAGGGCAGGGAAGGGGGACTGGCTCTCTGTGCTTTGGCGGACCAGCACTACCACGGCTGAACAGCCTCATGGATTGTGGGTCCACAGTGTGACAGTTCTGTCAGCGGAGGAGGACAGAAAGGACAGGTCCTGTGTGTGCCACCGGCACTGGATCACCTTGTCACCATGCTCACCAGCCACTGTAAGAGGCAGCTGTTTTGTCAAGTCCCCTGGAGAAAGGAAACAATCAAAGCCATAAAAATTCACACAAAAACTGGTATTACACAGCAAAATAAATTAACAGCTGACAAGAGTGGACACTAGAACTGATAGGGATAATGGATAGTAAAGAACAGTCCTAAATGGACAGCCAGAAACTTTAAAAAAAAATAAATAAATAAATCAAAAATAGATTCATGAGTTAATGAATTTTAAAAATTTAAAAGAATAAAACTGACTGCTCAACAACTCACTGAGAAGACAGATATTAGAGAGAATTACATCAGTGATAACTGACATGAAGAGGAGACACTAAACAAGTAATAATGGCTGGGGCAGCAGGTGGCATAGTGGCTAGGAGCTGTTGCCTTGTGATCAAAGAAATCAGAATTGAATTTCACCTACTTTTGCAGTCCACTTGAGCAAGGTATTTACCATGAATTGACATACTAAAAATTACACAGCTGCACAAATTCGCAAATCATTAAATTGTAAATCATTAGTAAAGTAAATCATTTAAAGGAAAGAATCAGGTAAACAAAATTAAAACTACTCATACCAAGACTGAAGACTGATTAACCATCATAACTAGATTTGTTTCCCTATCAAGGATTCCCTTCCCTGTCTGTAAGTTCATGGTCTGTCTGTTCTTTATGCGTGGCTTTGTTTTTTAATCCACAGACTTGAAATTTGGCACACAGGTACTTCTCACCCTAAGAGAGGTTTTTTTAAATAATCAAGTTAAATGGCAAAGAAGGACCATTTTGAAAATATAAAAATTTGGTCTCGGAAAGTTTGTAAAAGTGGGAGTAGGGGCTTCACATGCAGTACACACACACACACACACACACACACACACACCAATGTAAATTTAGAAAGCTGAATGGTATTAAGGTTTGACGATACATAATTTGTTATTAGTGTGCATGTTACTATGGTAGGAGCAGTGCTGCTATCAGTACCATCTACATGTTCAACCACAAGATCCAGTGGTTGTTACATGTGAGCAAATGAAAATACAAAAATTTATTAACTTACATCACTAATGTGTAAAGTTTGGTAATATATATAATGTTTTTTTCGCTTTGTGACTGGAGGACTTGTCACTCTGTGACAACCACTTTAGCATCAAAAAGTGTGGCGATTATATAATGTGTTTTTAACTGTTGCCTTTCCACTGCTACATTTTTTGATCCAGGCAGTGCTGGGTAATTCAGCTACTTAACATATTCAAAGGGAAACAGGACAATTTCATCAAGACTCCAAAAAGCAGGGGCCAATGTGATTAGTTAGCAGAATACCTTGCAGGTCGGTGATCATCACTCGTGTGTCATAAGAGCCAGTGAGCAGGTAGTGTGCTCCAGGGGAGAAACGCACAGAACGCACATCGCTGGTGTGGGGCCGATACGTCTGCACCATGCGGCCACCCCGGATATCATACAGCATGCAGCTGCTGTCCTCCTGCCCTGTAGCGAGGAGCCGCCCGCTGGGGTCTACTGCCACAGAGGCCACTGGGCTGCCTGGAGGATGAGGTGGACATTAAATGTCAGCTACTCAGTAGCAACTGATGGTAACATTTACACATTAACACATTAGCCTATCAGAAATTGAGTGGAATGTAACAGAGTAGTGAAGGTCACGGACCAGAAGGTTGCTGCTGTAGTACTGTTGATCACCAAATTGATACAGCAAGAATACCCTGGTGCTGAAATGTTCCAAAGGCTGTGACTTTCGATGAATTTAAGCAGCAATTAATGTAGAATGTCCTCATTGCCACTTAATTATATTAACACAGCTTTATAGAAATTAGTCTTCCCCCACACACAACGAATGCTCACATTGTTAATTTACACTTAGTATACGCAATTTGTACCCTAATATTTACAAAGTGAACCAAAAATGCCTTACAAAACAAAAATTAATTCAAAATAGAATTCTCCTCTAAACTATCCTGTCGTCATGTACTGCTTCAAGTTATCTGACATTTTGAGATACTTAAAAAGTCAAGGTTGAAGTAACATTATTATACACCATAATAATCAGTGCAAAAGTTAAAGTTTTAAAGTACTAAAATAAGTTGAAAAGACAAAAAGACAATGAAAGTCTCATCAATAAATTTTAAACCTGAAGTGATAAAATTCTTGTGAAAGGCAATATAATTTACAAATGACTGTGCAATTTGATTTAATATTCATTTATTGCAAATACTGCTTTGCAAATTCATCAGCAGAGAGGAATTATGTTACACTGTGACAATTACCTCATTAGGTTTTCTTTTAACAAGAATGATAATTTAAAATTTTATAGTTTCTTTAAAATCAGCATCTGAAAGAGCATTACAATGAAGTAGAAAGGGACATGGGTAATGAAGAAATTTACAGTAAATATCATTTATAACAGAACAAAACAATCCATCCATCCATCCATCATCAATAACTGCTTATCCAAAATGGAGTCGCCAGTGACTTGTCGCCAGGAGTCGTGATTCCTACATGCTGAACAGGATACCCGTTCACAGGGCAAAAGCACACTTATCCAATCACACATTCACACTGTATAGCAATTTAATGACCAATTCATCAAATGATGCCTTTGGACTATGGAAGGAAACTGGAGCACATGGAGAACACCCATGCAAACACTGGGAGAACATGAAAATTTTCCAGACTCTACACAGTTTAAATTGAAGCAATGTCCACAGTACCAGAGCTATTACAAATAGACTAAGACATGGTGGCCACTGTGCTACCAAATAGCTGCATAATAAAATAAAAAGAATAAATATTAGTAAATAATAAAGGAAGAGGGAAAGATAGAAAAAAAGAACACCCAAGCGTGTTATGAACTATAATCTTGAACATTTGGGACTTAGACCTGGATTGAAAGGTGTTACAGCAATTCTGTTATTGTGGATTTTGTTTTGAATCAGATTTTCTCTTTATTTAAAAAGCAGGTATTCTGGATGTTTAATGAAAAAAGGTTGAACCTGTTTTGGCTCAGGAACACATTTTTTCCTCATTTAAATTAACAATAAAAGACCTTGTTTTATGAGCAGCCACATTACAAGCAAATTTTCAGGAATCAGTTATGCAAGTTATGTGTGGGAAACCAGTACATATCTTACTCTGTTGTGCTTAGGATGCTGTGGTAACAGTGACCTGCGTTGAGGAAAGAAGCATTGTTCCGACTCTTAGTAATGACACATATGTTACAGCAGCTGCCCTTCTACTCACCAGACATACTCACCTGAGCCATGGAAGGCCGTGCCCACCACCCTCACACAGCTGGGCACCCTCAGGTCCCAGAAGCGCACTGTCTTGTCCAGGGAGCCTGATGCGATCATCCAGCCACCCCAGGTATACAACGATAGGATGTGTCCTGGACACCAACATGAGACAAAGTGGCATTAACGCCAAACCTTGCTGGACTGAAATGACTGCATACTATTAAAAACTCAAGAACAGAAGTGTCTGGCCACTGTAGGCTGGGTGTTGCCAGTACCTGTGTGCCCACTGAGTGCGTGCAGACCCTGTCCTCTCTGGCAGTCCGTGGTATAGATGTTGCAATCCCCAGCGCCAGCGCTGATCAGAATGGCCCCACCACTCTCTGGACCCTCCATAAATGCTAGGTCCCGAATGGTGCCATCATGCATGCTGAACTCGAGATCAGGCCCTGAGCACACAAACCACATAAGCTATGAACAGTATGAATACAGTACACAGTAAGGTCTGTAATGCTCTACATCCAGTCTCTGAAGTGTGTGACTGTGTAGAACTTCATGAAACCCAGTCAAACATACATGCACTGTAGGAGCAGGTCAAAAGTTTCACATTTGGCACAATGGAAATAACACATTGGTTAAACACCTGTGGCCAAAGGCAGTAGGTGCAAGTATAAAGAGCACATTAAAATACTCTGTTGCTAAACACTTAAATATTGCAGCAAATAATGAAAAAGACTGCAAGATCAAAATTGTCACTGGATGACTTGTACACCAGTGGGCAGCTTACCTGTGGCATTGCAAGACTCGGCGTTGAAGGGCAGTACTTTGACGTACTTGTCATTAGAGCCAGTGGCCAGCAGTTGCCCACAGGGGCTCCAGGCCACACAGTAGATAGAACCCTTGTGATGCTTGTTCCGCTTGAAGCGCACGACAGGCTGCTTAGGGGTGCCACTGTGGAGCCCCAATCAGTAACATTACATCAGGACATCAACATATCCCTTACTGCTGTCCTTTTCAACTTAGTAAATAAAAAGTGTGAAATGACAGTTAAGACTGATATGCCCTCACCTTGTGTCAAGGACGTCAGGGTAGGCGCAGACTCGCAGTGTTTTGGAGTTGGACCCCACTACATACAGTGCCCCAGATGGGTGGAAGGCTACTGCACGTATGGCCTGGGTGTCCTCCAGTGTGCTGATTGGTACAAACTGGGTCTTTGCCTTGTCACTCTGATAAGAACAGAACAACTGCTGCTGATGATGATGATGATGATGATGATGATGATGACGACGAGTACAACAATGGCCCTGAGGATGTGAGGTATGCTACAGCAAGTAGCATGGACTTTACTTATGAGAAAACACTGTTCTTTCAACAGAAACGAAGGAGATGCTGGACCCTTAAATAAGACACTAAATCTGAGCTGTCTTAGTTAGGCATGTACAGATGTTCAACAGATTTCAATGTAAGTGATAATAATAAAGATATTATGAATAAGCAAGTAGCATACATAAAATTGTGCACTGTCATATACTTATTGAATGAATGGTTTAAATATTCAAAGTCAAAGATCAAAGCGTGTGGACTTTCAGTAAAGGGTAATTGGAAAAAAGGATAATTGGAGTAAGGATTTCCAAACAATGAGATGACATTCAGGTTTGAGATACTTTGCCTTATAAAAGAATCCCACAAATTTGGTAACCTGCTTTTCATTGCAGGGATATGCTGAAACAGTACATAGCCTGATCAAAAAACAGGTTTCAGAAGACATCGCAACAAACGTTTTTGAAGCTCCTAGAAAAAAAACTGTTCAAAACATCCCAGAAATATAAAGGAACTAAAACTAAACCTTTCAAAAGAGGAATGTGCCAAAATATCTTTTTAAATTCTGAACGGGTCTGATCAGGAGCTTTAAGATGTAACTGATTAAGGTTATTGCTGCTAAAAGAGATTCCACCTATTACTAAACAGATCACATACTTCTTTTTTCTTTAATCAATATTTCAATAATGCTCAAGGATTTGACAATGTACAATTTTTATTTGCTATTTGTTTAATCATAGTGTTTTTTATTATTAGATTATTAGACAAATATCAAATTTTAGTCTTTCCTGTGAAAATCCAGATAATTAGCAATTTTTCATTTTTCATCAGCACAGGATAACAGTTACAGTGCATTCAGCGCTAATCATCTTATGTGTGAATGAACACATTCTTGGCCAGTGCTGCTATGAGTTATAATTTCAGAATTATAGTCCATATTTGGTGGCAAAGTGTAATAGTGAAAGACTATACAATACAATCCCTACACCACAGGCAGACGTACAGACGAGGTACATCGTCTCCATTCCATTACAGTTAAAACTGAAATAAATCATACGGATGAGATCATGGTTAAAACCTGCCAAAGCACTTTAACACCTGTGATAGGACTGGCACAACCGCATGGGATTGCTTCACAGAATGGTAGCCAGACTGCTTCCATCCCACGATAATTAAAAAAAACTATTACTGTATGACGACACATGATCTTTGTAGTGCTTATTGCATATGAAAACAAGCTAAATACAAGTGCTGTAGCACTGACTTTGCTAATAGCAAGAAAAGAACTCAAGGAATCACTTGAACATCCCAGGTTTGAATTCCACCAATTCATGCTGCAGACCCCTGATCAACATAATTTTATTGGATAAAGTAAAAATTACTCAGCAGTTTAAATGGGTAAGTCACTGCAAGTCACTATAGAGGAAAGAATCATCTAAATAGATAATTAGCTAGAAAAGACTCACCCTGCCAGGGTTACAAGCCTTCAATGTAGGTAATGTGATGCATGTGTATTGGTGTGTACTTGAAACCTACCTCTTGAGTCCTGTTGCGGGCAGGGGAGAGGCCTGAATCGTCATGGCCTGTGGATTGCCTGGCTTGTCTCTGCCCGCTGTGCACAGATAGCAACATGCATCAGCACCTCCCACAGTGACATCATGCCCCAAAATTGCAGGTTCACAAATTTTGAGCAGAATGGTTTCAAGGTGGGTATCAGAAAGGCCTACTTTATCTAACCTCTGGATGCTGGGGACTGGGGATTCATCGAGGTGAGGAATGCCACGCCCTCCAGCCCTCTGGGGGGTGCTGCTCGCTACTCCGGCACCATCTTGTCCTTGACCCTTTTCTGGTGGAGATGTTGTCATGGTGATGTTACCAAGAGCAGGGGTGTTGTCCACCTTTCCATTGCACTGCTGGCTCAGTGACTGGACATCATCACCAAGATTGTCCATCCCGACATTGAGCTCCTCGAGCTTCTGAATAGACCTGGAGATGAAAAGAGGAAGTCATCATCTTTTATCATCTTTTCTTCTTTTGTGACTTTCATTTGTACATTTGGAAACTCCAGTAGCATTTCTTTCAAGTGATTCTTTAAAGTGAAAACACACACACACACACACACACACACACACACACACACAAAAACACACCCATCATACTCTTACTTTCTGCATTATTCATAAGGCTGCCCATAATTACATCATTTGGATGACCTTAACATTGAGACATTTCTACTTTCTTCTCTTATGCCACATTCAGCCTCAGCACAGCCAACGTAAACCATGCACTATCTTTGTGTGATGTGTGGTTGCTTTTCTTGCATTGTTCAAAAATATTAAGTACAGAGGCAGCAAATTGAGCGTGACTCAGTTACACGGAGTTTGAGGCTGTTTTTGGCTCCATTGCAATAACCCTTGTGAAAACAAATCAAGGCTCCAATTAAAATTTAGAAGAGGTGCTGCAGCTCTGTCTTCCGTACACATGTAAAACCCATCAAACCACTCATGCAAAGAACACAGCCCTCATCCCACAAGCAGAATTAGAGGAGCTGGCTGCCCAGGGACCATCTAACAGAAGTTGATGAGATTGTAAAAATTTAGCAGGTTCTGCGACCTTAAACACAGTGTGTAAAAGGTCTGTCTACTATGGATCAGCCATCAAACGACAGGATCAGGGTGTATTTGTTGAGGAAAGCAAGCTTGGCACCAATGCCAGGTGTTTGTTATTAAGAATGTAAGAATGTCATTATGCGAGTTGCACTTGACCTGTTAAGGTGTTTCCTTTTATTTGCCTTTCTTGTCTCTATATGCAGTGGTTTCCTGTAGATGCCTGTACCAAGCTGGTGAAGACTGTCAAATTTTCAGCAATGTGATATCAGTACCTAAACACCAGCAAGTATGCTGTGTTCCTTCACCTCTGGCCACTTGGGCATTCCCACTAATGAAGAGTTCAAAATCAAATATTCTCAGTTTCTCTCTTTTGGATCTGATATGGGAGAATGAGCTCCAACTCTCCCTCAGAACAGCCACAACCCCATTTTTGAATGTTGAGAGGGATATGTGACAAACTGACTGTGCTTTGACAGTCATTTAAAGACTTTTTCCTACTGTGGAATGCATTGTTTACTCTGAGGAGCAAGTCTGCTAAATAAAGTGAACAAATGTAAATACTTTATTTGATTTGACATTTGAGATCTAGATGAGAACATGGACCTCTTGCATCTGACCTGTTGAGGAACTTGTCAGTGAGGTTCTGCTGTGGCCGGGGGCCTTCTTGCTGATGGACCCCACCCTCCTTAAGCATCTGCTGGTACAGTTGGCGCTGCTGCTCCTTCTGCTCCAGGTGCTGCTGCACACGCAGGCGTTGCCGGTAGTACTCCTGGTACTGTTCTGTGGAATCCCGCAGCTGTTTGTTGACACACAAAAGATAAAAACCTTCACAGGTTACCAGCAGAAAATGTTTGAGTAGCTAGAGGAAAATTAAACCGCATTTTGTTGCAATGAACTTAAAAAATGCCCATTCCCATACTACCTATAATTAAATCCTTCATCCTAAGGTATGTTGACATTACAAACTAGACAAAAAATTCAAGACCACTGTTTAAGTAGTAGTAGTAGTATATTATTTCATTATGCACTGGTTATGGACTGAATCCCTCATCTCACAACAAGCATGGTACAGACACAACAAAACCAACCAAAGAATATTTTTCAAATAATAAATTAAACAGTACAATAAATGCTAAGAAGGTCAAATGCAAAACATACATAGAAAACATGATAAAAACAAGGATAGTACTTTTCAAAAAAACACAAAAGCAAACAATAAACGCAGTATCGTCCACAGCAGTAAATAAAAACAAGCCCAACGTGCCATGGGAGAGAGATCCCCCTAACCCATAATCCCCATCAATCCTTACCTGCAATCACTCCATGTTGAAAGGCAACAGTAGTTTTAAATGACAATTTAAAAAATATAAACATAGAACAAAGAATCTTGATTGCCAGGGAAATAAATGTTCAACAAAAAAGACTGAAATAAGTGCATAGCATGGTATTTTTTAGGATTTACAGGTGCTGGAGGTTAAGATAGTGCCAATAAACTGACATCATTATAAAACACAAATTATATTAAGAAAATTTGCTAGTACAAGAGATTAATAAAATAATATTAATTATGACCTTTGCAACACTATAGAAACTAAGCCGTACAGCTACAGACAAAGAAAGCAATGATTTGTGCAATAAGTTTTATTTGCATGGGTCTTCCCAGAATGCTTGGGTGTACGAATTAAAAAAAATCCCAAAATGGAAGTGAAGCAGTTTGAGCAAATGCCACAAGAGTAATTTGACTCAATATGTTCTTTCACTGTCTTAGTTTTATCAGGTAAAATCTTATGTTTACACAGTTAGCTTTATTTAGAACCAAAACTCAAAAATGGCTTTGTGCAAAACTTTTTCCATTTAATCTTTTCAACAAACCTGTCCCAATTAGAGATTGCATAATTATGGCAACCTAAGGGCATTTTTTTTCAGCTGTTGAAATTCTGGTTTAATATATTACTAGCAATATGATAATAGTTTAAAATGTTTCTCTCACTAATAATTATCTATAATGTACTTACAGTACTATGCAAAAGTTTTAGGCAGGTGTGGAAAAATGCTGCAAAGTAAGAATGCTTTCAAAAATAGAAGTGTTTAATAGTTTATTTTTATCAATTAGCAAAATGCAAAGTGAATGAACAGAAAAATCTAAATCAAATCAATATTTGGTGTGACCACCCTTTGCCTTCAAAACAGCATCAATTCTTCTAGGTACACTTGCACACAGTTTTTGAAGGAACTCGGCAGGGAGGTTGTTCCAAACATCTTGGAGAACTAACCACAGATCCTGTGTGGATGTAGGCTTGCTCAAATCCTTCTGTGTCTTCATGTAATCCCAGACAGACTCGATGTTGAGATCAGGGCTCTGTGGGGGCCCCATATCATCACTTCCAGCACTCCTTGTTGTTCTTTACACTAAGGATAGTTCTTAATTAAATTGGCTGTATGTTTGGGGTTGTTGTCCTGCTGCAGAATAAATTTGGAGCCAATCAGACACCTCCCTGATGGTATCGCATGATGGATAAAAATCTGCCTGTATTTCTCAGCATTTAGGACACCATTAATCCTGACCAAATCCCCAACCCCATTTGCTGAAATGCAGCCCCAAACTTGCAAGGAACCTCCACCATGCTTCACTGTGGCCTGCAGACACTCATTCTTGTACAGCTCTCCAGCCCTTCGGCAAACAAACTGCCTTCTGTTACAGCCCAATATTTCACATTTTGACTCATCAGTCCAGAGCACCTGCTGCCATTTTTCTGCACCCCAGTTCTTATGTTTTCGTGCATAGTTGAGTTGCTTGGCGTTGTTTCCACGTCGAAGGTATGGCTTTTTGGCTGCAATTCTTCCATGAAGGCCACTTCTGGCCAGATTTCTGCAAACAGTAGATTGGTGTACCTGGGTCGCACTGGTTTCTGCCAGTTCTGAGCTGATGGCACTGCTGGACATCTTCCGATTTTGAAGGGAAGTAAGCATGATGTGCCTTTCATCTGCTGCACTAAGTTTCCTTGGCCGACCACTGCGTCTACAGTCCTCAACGTTGCCCGTTTCTTTGTGCATCTTCAAAAGAGCTTGAACAGCACATCTTGAAACCCCAGTTTGAAATCTTTTCCTGGGAGAGACCTTGCTGATACAGTATAACTACCTTGTGTCTTGTTGCTGTGCTCAGTCTTGCCATGGTGTATGACCTGTGACATGAAACTATCTTCCACAACGTCACCTTTGTAGCAGAGTTTGGCTGTTCCTCACCCAGTTTTAAGCCTCCTACACAGCTGTTTCTGTTTCAGTTAATGACTGTTTCGCCCCACATATGAAAACAATGATCACCTGTTTGGTATAATTGGCTAATCATACACCTGACTATAATCCTACAAAATCTCTGATTTTGTGTAAGTGTACCTTGAATTGATGCTGTTTTGAAGGCAAAGGGTGGTCACACCAAATATTGATTTGATTTAGATTTCTCTTCTGTTTATTCACTTTGCATTTTAATAATTGATAAAAATAAACTATTAACACTTCTATTTTTGAAAGCATTCTTACTTTGCAGCATTTTTCCACATCTGTCTAAAACTTTTGCACAGTACTGTATATCTCAGTAATTGTTAAAGATACACCTCATTTGTGAACAGGGTGGATGTTAAAAAAAATACCTTAACAAGCATCAATTATGATTAAACAGGACAGTTTGTATAGGTTTCAGGAAACATGGTTGTATTCCTAGAGGTGTTCCTTCACTTTTTCATAAAAAGACAGTGGCAGAGAAAAATTTGCAAGTGGAAAAGGAATTTCCAGAGGCCCTGAAGAGGACAGGCTGGGGATAGTCCAAATTCCCTTTCTATTGCCTGTTCCCTAGACAACCCCTGCCGATAGAACGGGGACCAGTTGGCACACCTGCGTTATTGTAGGAAAGTGGGAATGTATGTATGTGTGTGTGTGTGTGTGTGTGTGGGGGGGGGGGTGACAATGCCCTGAGGCCGCAAACAGTAAGCCCTTCAGCCCACTGTTCTACATATCCTATCATTCATCACAAGCAGTGGGGATGTAGTCTCACTGCAAACCCACAATGTCACCCTCTTCATAGCAAACATTGATTCTGCTCACAGTTCCTTTTTCCCCTGAGGATTAAACCTATGCATTTCACTGATTCCAAAACCAGGCATGAATTATGACTGGGTCTCCTTGAGCCTAACATATACACCTCACTAAACTGTGAGGGTGACAGGAGCATATGCACTGCACTCCTGCTTTTAACTTTAAAGAAACCCCAGGAGAAGGCTGCAACACTTGAGAAGCTATAAATAATAAATAGTGGTACCTTGATACTCGTTGTTAATTCGTTCTGGAACTTGTGATGAGTGCCGAAACCAACGAGTACTGAACAAATTTTTCCCATAAAAAATAATGTAATTAGAAATTGTGAAAGTTCCCCAGAACTTTCGCATTTTACTGGGCTAATATTAAGTAATGAGGTTGTTTTGTAATATAGAACCTTAAAACTAAACAAACATGGATAAAAAAGCAATTAATTACATAAAAATCAGTAGCCTTTTTATTAGCACTCGCTGCCTTGCCATGCCTCATGACACTATGGATGCCGGTCCTCTTTTTAAAATAATCAAACCAGCCGTGGCTGGCCTTAAAAACTTCAACACTCTCATCACTCGGTCCCGGTTTGTTTTTCAAAAGATCAGCATGCAACAATTTCGCTTTTTCATATATCATGGCTTCTGATGCACTGTCGCCCGCTAACTGCTTCTTGTTTACCCAAATTAACAGCATTTCAGCTTCCTTGAGTGTTTGGGAATGCTGCTTTGTTACTGCTTTAACTCTTTTCGCAACATCAGCCTTATTCATCGCTTCTTTATTCTTAATGATGGTGGAGACCGTTGGTTGTTCTAGGCATATTGTATTTCCTAGCAAGATCTGTAATGGGAAGTAATTTTCTTTTGTTCTCAGCGCTATCACTGCTCATTTTCCTACGCCCCATGATGAGAAAAAAAACGCAAAGTTACACAAAATGACCACAGAAGCTAAGATAAGACCGCAAGGTGATGTGCACAGGGCAAGAGCTACCGCGTGACTAATGCATGGCCCTTTGTTTCGGCTGGAAAGGATAGCGAGTCACGAGGCGACCAACACTGACAAGTTCTAGCTTGCGTGTCGAGTACCAAACAAACGATGAGTACCAGGACAAAATTTTCACATCAAAATGCGTTGAGTACCGAATTCAATGAGTTTCAAAGCAGTCGAGTACCAAGGTATGACTGTATTTAAAGTGAAGATTCCGACAAGAACAAACAAAGAGATAATCGGATACCTCATTCTTCTCAGCAGAACCTGGGGGTGCAGCTTCTCCACCAGGGGCTGATGCGGGTCTCACAGCATGGAAGCCCCCTGAGGCCATCATTCTGTCCACAGGCGTTTCTGTCCTGGAGCTGGAGAGGGGTCACAGAATCTGCATCAGAGCCTATCCAGTGAAACCAGATCAATTTAGTCCTCTTACTGAGTGAATACCACATGAAATCAGCTTTTTTGGTAATCTTTAGCCACTATTACCACTGAAGTCTACACTGATACACCAAGGTATAGACTAAAGTGTACATGATCTTCACTTTAATATTACACAGAGAAATTATCACACAGTTTGCTACGATCCCATTATGCTTTTCATACACATATTAAAAGAAACTTAGTGTAGTCAAATCTTTTATTTAATGGTGCTCAAAAATTTTCCACGACTTTTATTGTTTGACATGCATCTTTAATGATCATGTCATTTGTTAAAAAAAATATACATAATACATTTTATAAGCAACACCTCTTCTCATTTGTGTGTATATACAGTACAGTGCATTCAGAAAGCATTCAGACCCCCACTTTTTTCACATTTTGTTATGCTGCAATGTTATGCTGAAATTTTTAAAATTCATCTTTTCACACATCAATCTACACTCAGTACCCCATAATATCAAAGTGAAGAGGATTTTAAAATGTTTTGCAAATTTATTAAAAATAAAAAACGGAACTGTACCAAGTATGACAATTGGAAATTGAGGAATTTATAAAACGATGAATCATAAAATGAAAATTAATTTAAATCAAGCTGATAATTTCATAATGAGAAAACTAGTCAGACACTCACATCCAGTTAAAACTCCTCCATGCGGATGTATGTATTTTTCTGAGCTATGTAATCATTTCAAACTGACAATTAAAAGCGACTAAAAAGCCCCCCCTGGGGTGAAATTTGGATGCTTGTTTGGTTTTGGCTCCAGCTGTGGTGATACCCTGTGAGTGAACTGCAGTCGGCCGAACCTTTCATACCCTGCTTCACCAACTGTCAGCCCACATTGGTGCCTTGGTGGGAATCTACAACGAGGTCCTACCCTTTCAAACTAGCACAAGGGCTACTGTGTTAAACTTGAGTTAAATCCTCACTTGGGATAATGCTGCCATGCAAGCCAGTCTCAGAGAGAACCCAATCAGGGACCAAAACAATTTTACCAGAAGTCCATGCATGTAAACACTACCCTACCTATTGGCAAATAAATAGACAGACAGACAGACAGACAGACAGACAGACAGACAGACAGACAGACAGACAGACAGACAGACAGACAGACAGACAGACAGACAGACAGACAGAGATTTCATATTTCAAATGGGCACAAATATGGTTTCTGAGAAGAGAGGAAAAGTTGACATACCTCTCTGGAGATTCCTCAAAGATGCTCTGGCAGTCAGTACTTTCCAGCATGAGACTTCGACTCAGGTTTGGACCGCCAGGGTACTGGAAGTTGGCAAAGGAATGTGACATAGGTGAGGTCTTGCTGGTGATGTCGGTCACCCGCTTATCATGATTGGACAGGCCATAGGAGAGGCCGTCAAGGGCAGGGTTCAGAGAGCGTGACATATAGGTGTCAGCCGACTGTGGTCGGCGAAGAGGTGAGGCTGGGTACGGAGACAGCTTGCTGATGAGTGGCGTGAGCAGGTCTGCATGGGCTGCCTTGGCTGGCTTCACCAGCTTGTCAACATGGATATTGAGCAGCTTCTGCTCAAAGGCGCAGGAGAAGACACTTGCTGGCAAGTTCTGCAGCCAGGAGAGCAAACTGAGGTCCAGGTCATCACAGCCATTGCCACAAAGCATATCAATGCCAAGCAACACCTCGCTCTCCGTGATCTCCTCGCCTGTGGCTTTGCTCTGGCAGAACTCCACACAGCACTCGTATAGCACACCCTTGATAAGCAGCTGGAAGAGACGGTCGCTGCTGGCCCGGAAGCCGGCTTCACTCAGCTTGCGGTCAGCTGGGATGAACTCGGCCACCATGGCACAGGCCTCCTCAAAGCAGTGCACACGCGCTGTGCTTGGGTTCCAGTCCTTGAATTCAGCATGATGGGTGAGGCGAGGAAGTGTGAGCAGCAGGCACAACTTGCTGTAGTCTTCCTTGGATGGACAGAACTCTTCCAGGGCATGCAGACACTTGACTGCCTCTTGCATGGTCAGCTCCAGCTGTGGGAAAGCATTGAAGAAAGTGGACCGTTGTCAACCAGCACAACAAACTCTCAATGGTACCGTGACTCTACCCCCCCACTAAAACCTCCGTCTTTATACCACACACAGCCAAAAGAACTTTTGAGGATTTTGACACTAGAATTATTACACAAACAAAAGTTTTACTGTTCTTTCTTCTAAGGACATTAACCTGTGCATATGTACAAGTGATTGTAACAAATACACTGGCTCCACAAATTACAAACACAATCAGGACCAGAAGATTGTTTATATGTCATTTTGTCACTTTTACCTGTAAGTAAAAACTAACATTAGGGTAATACAAATATTTATTTATGTGCAGATCATGTTTTGCAAAAACCTGTGAATATTGATAAAATAAATATAACTCCAAGACTTTCTAGCATTTTTATAAGTTGTAGCTATATTAAAATTAACTTTAAAACTGAATTACTGAAAATAAAAATACTTTGTCTCCATAAATTCCTGTTCAATTCTGACTGTATATCAGTTCATTCCATATGTATGTGTAATTTGTTTCCACTGTCCACTGCCTCTGTTTTTGGAATCTCCACTTTGTTCTCAGTGGTAACAGTTTCCATTCTCTTACAAGTGGTATTAGAATCAAATTCAGGAACACCAAACACAGGCAGTAAACACAGTTGAATAATTTCTGCTCAAACGTGCGCTTTATCAAGCTTTTAATCCCATGCATGATGGAATTTTAAATACAAGAACACAGACAACACAATGCTAATAATTTTTTTAAAGTAAAAAATAAAGCCTTGGATGTGGGTATAATAAGACATGCAGATGTTTCTGATAACTGCAAATTAAAAGGGCTTCAGTCATTCAGTTGGGCCAGAGTTTATTAGCATACTGACAGAAACATCACCAGACGCTCACTTACATGCTGTGGCTCGTCCTCTGCTGACATAGCATTGTTCACACACAGAGCCTCCAGAAACTTCTGCTTCAGGACTATGTAACGGAACCTTATGGGGAAAACCAGAGTCACTCTTTGGATCCTACAATATCCTACTACTTTTACCTAAATACCTGAGTACAGCAGGTTGTATAGTGGTTAGAACTGGCAACTTGCACTGAAAGTAGCCACCTTCTAATTACACCTCCTGCTGTATTACCCTTAAGTATGGTATTTACCCTGAATTACTTGGGTAAAAACTATAAATTGGGTACATCTCTGTAAATAGTTTAGGACTGTCACTTTCGAGAAATATCTGCAAATGAATAAATATAAATCCTTTGCAATCTGTATCATAGGTATGTATCATAGGTCTGTATCATAAATAAACACTAAGGCTTTATTTACAGTAGTGTAAAGATACTCATGTTATTAAAGCTGTTTATATGATAGTGCCTACAGCAGCACTAAAGGAAGAGCGAACACAGATAGTGTCCTCATCATCCTTTGTTTAAACCTTCCCTGGCAGTAGGGGGACATTCGACCCTCACTGTCCCTCGCTGTTATCCCTCACCAGTCACCATTTCTGTAAACAGCAGGAACAACTTCTGTAAATGTCCTGTTCCTTGAGAGAACGCTGTATTTCAAAGGATTAAGTACCTGAATTAATGGCTACATGTTTATAGTTTATTTCTAAAAAGACTTAAGAACCCAGGTTAGAATCCCCCTCCTGCTGTATTACCTTGCAGCAAGGTACTTACCTTGAATTACTCAAGTAAAAAATTATCCAGCTGTATAAATTGGTAAATCACTGCAAGCATGCTTAACATTTCAGTGACTTTAGAGAAGAACATCAGCCAAATAAATAAATATAAATGCTTGAGAATCTACATCATTCAAATATGTCTAAAATAAACATACACTGAAGGGCTGTGGAGCAGAACTAAGGGCTGCAAACCTCACAAAACACTGAGAAATTCCTTATTACTAAATCAATACACCTAGCACTTATATTTCTCTCATCTGTGCATCTGACTTGCCTCTTTCTGTCAAACTTGTCCATGCATTCCAGTGGCTGAATGAACTGAAGAACTTCATCCCACTGGCCGTCTAGCACCAGCTGTCTGTGGAAAGGAAAAGAACCGTTCATAATGTAAAACAAGAAGAAAGTCCAACAAATTAGCAAATTATTCCTGGACAGGCATCACAAATGACAATAAAACTATGAACAAATATGACAGAACCTTACTTTCTTTCTTTTGCTATTTTTCACAGACTAACTTCTCTTTGTAAGTACTTGGTAGTGGGTCCCCTAATTGAGACAATTTGCCAAGAGTTTACAGACCATAAGAAAGGCACTTTCCAGCTTTTGGGGCAGTTCAATAAAGCTTCCAGATTTCATCAGTGTGCAGTAAGTACATTTCCACACTGATCTCCAATTGAGCAACATGCTCAGCACAAAGGCCTAAAGCACCAGGCCTACCTCAGGAAGAGCATATCATCCGAATAAAGGCCATTGATCACACCGCTCTCCTTCTCCAGGGCCAACATGCTGATGTGGAGCTTTCGAGAATTGAGGAAATCCAAGATCACCTTGATGATCTCCACCTCCTTGATGTTAATAGTCTCCTCCGCTGTCATGGTATCAGCTTTAAAAATCAACCTGGAGAAGAAAACACAATGGACCTCAAGCAGACTGAAAAAGGTGACAGTGTCTGACAGCTACACATACACTGTTTGCTCAGGCAAATATTGGGCGTTTTATTGTTGTGGTCTATACCTATCTCTGTTACTGTGATGCTGTTCTGTTGCTTTGGAGGATATTGTCAAGTAAATAATTAAGTATACAGGTACATGATTACTAATGAGCCATTAAGGAGGTACTAGGCAACACTACAGCAAGATCACACTTGCAGATTTATATTTGCAGTGCGCCCACAGATAACACAGATACATTATAAGTAGAAACACGAGTACAGTACAATTGCAATACATTTACACTTCATAACTTTTTAATTATTAAGTGGATGCTTTCTTTAATGTGACTTACAATATTAAACTGCTTACAGCAATTTACCCATTTTCACTGCTTTAGTTCAGGGTAAGTACCTTGTTCAAGGGTACTGCAGAAGGTGTGTTTGAAACTTTGGGTACTTCAAAAGCAAAATGTAGTAACTAACTACTATGCCACCTGCCCCCCTTATAGTTGCAGCAATCCAGTAAACTAAATTAAGATTCAATGTGTTATTTAATTGTGTATATAACTTTATGGAAGACAAAAGATAGTACCACAGTTATACTCTAAAAAATTACACAACCGAGTATGTTACTACACTTGTATAAGAGTGATGCCAGGTGGTATTTACTAATCTCCCCTTAATCGACTTAGATTTACACAGCAGGGATGCAAGAGGAGAAACCTGTCAGTGGGCCTCTAGATCATCAATACAGGTGACCGACCCCACACACACACACACACACACACACACACACACACACACACACACACACAACACAGTGATGGACACACTGATCTTTTACCAAAAAAAACACCTTAGGTCTCTTCGTTAAACTCTGGAAGGGGAGCATTTTACAGTAAAATGCAGTAACAAAGCAGCTATCGGTATAACTGCATTGTGGGAGGAGGCCAGAGGGACAGGTGGGTCTGACTGTAATAAAAAAAAAACAAACAAAAAAAAAACACACACACAGACTTTTTCACCGATCCCTTTCCGCAGCGAGAGCGCTAATCGCGCACATAAACAGCAGCAGCTCCGTTAGCAACCCCGTTAGCCGCCACAGCCACCCCGATAGCATTAGCCGCCGCACGGCCACCGCCCGCTCGCCAGCCAGCCATCCCAGCCTCACCTTAACGCGCCTGTCAACACATGAACCGCGGACTCGTTCACGGTTCTCTCCCTGCGATCAGAGGCCGCACTCCTCCGGCGTTTACGCTCGGTTAGACACGGTAAAACCCGTGTCCGCTTGCCTTCTCTCGGCGCCGTCTGTTGTCGTCTCCACCCACCCGCGCTGCACCGCCCAACCCCCGGTTGTCGGGCGGGTCGCGGCGCTCAGCCAATCTGCTTCGGCGGTCCAGAGGTGCCCGGCTGACGGTAGGAGGGCTGTGATGTCAAAAATGTGGAATTGGGGAATATTTACAATAAAAAGGTGTGCATTAAAACAAATATTTATCACCCAGCGACGGGTCACTTAAATACTACACGCTCAGTGGGATACCACTAGCATCAGTACTGTCCCTGGAGTTTTTAGTAATTAAAAGCTGTAACAAAAGGTGTAAGTGTACAGGACAAATACTGAAATGGACAATAATGAAAGAACATATCCTGAGACAGCATTTTAACTAAATTTTGAACGCATCTGTTTAAAATCTTTTGGAATTTTAATTAAGTGACCTCTTAGCATCATGTGCCTTATTTCCATTCTGAGGACCACAAAAGGAGAAAACACTTTGTAGGCTTGGATCTCTTGTAATAAAATTAGTGAACAACTTAAAGTGGTTCTTCATTTGCAGATGTCATATGAACATTATAGAAAAACAAATAATAGACTGAGGCCATGCTTATTTTTATTTGTTTTATAGCAAGAACACAATGTGAAGATCAGATGAATGGACAAAGTCTTAAAATAAGGTTTCAGTGATGCTTTATGATGGAAAATTAGTAAATCAGACTGAAAAACACTGAAAAGTGACTATTTGATAACTGAGCAGCTCATCTTGGCTTTAAACAGCCATATAAAATCATAGCAACTGTCAGACAGTAACACATCTGTCACACAAAGAATCCTGGCAGACTGCAGTGGCCAACATTGTACATCTCCATTTGTGTAGTACACTTAGTTCCACTTAGTTTTATGCATGTAAAACTACTCTAGAATTAAACAAATTTTTACCTGTTTCAAACCCAAATACTTAAAGATACACAATTTTTTGTGGGAAAACAAAAATTAGAAAATAAAATCTAACTTTAAACTGTATAATCCTGAAGTTTGGGTAGACGTGTTTTTCTTTGAAGTACTGATTTTCAATAGTTTTCTGTTTGTTATATTACAAAAGGGTAACCATTGCTATGTGGTAAATAAAAACCATAATCCCTCTGAAAATGGCAAACTGAAAAAAATGATTTAGCAAAATGAACTAATCTCAAAAAGTTATGCATTTAGAGATATGTTTTGCTGTTGCATAAGAGCATCAAGACAAGTCAACTTGTACTCAAATTCTTTTATGTTCTACTTGTACTGAAAACAAATTGCTCCCTCTTGACTGAAAAATGAAAACAACCATGCTGAGCATGTAAAAGCGTCAGATGGAGAGGAAACCCTATTCATACTATATATTACAGACATGATCTTTGAGGGATCTCAAAAAAAAATAAAGTAGACACTGATGTTTGTGCCCGTAGATGTGAAGATAGAGGGTCTTTAAAATTTTAATCAACCTAAAAGCTTAAAAATTCAAGCATATTTAGTAATATTGAAATGTTTTTAATCTGAAGAGTGACCAATTCAAAATTAAATGTGGACATAAGTAGCATAGCAGTATGACACAAATATAATAAGACTTTAAATTGTCCTCTACATTTTAATGAAGTAGAAGATTTAGAATAATGAAAAAAAAACTTTTTTTTCTAGTAATTATTCAAATTCAAAGTATACACAAGCTAAGGAGCATTTTTCCAGTTGTCAAAGGGGACCTTTTTCACAAAGTGTGCATGATACTTTTATCTGCAAAACATATCACTAAAACATATTAGAAATAAAAAAAACAAACAGGCCACCCATAATGTTGTTACTATCATTATGACAAATAAATATACAAGACATAATTTACTCAATTGTTACTCAGCCAAAAGCAACATAACATCTTTCCCCAAACATAGTTTAGGGAATAAAATCAAATCAGATTTTTTGTTGTACAAGTGATGGCACAAATGATTTTCTAGTCTGCATTGTACTTTACAAGATAAAGCAGGAATAAGCCATACAGTCACTGTAACCCATGACAAAGTTTCTATAATGGTGCCCATGAATTACTCATTTGCTCATTTATAGCTATATACAGTTTCAAACTAGGTCAGATAAAACCTGAAATACTGACTGTGATCACAGCACATCTGCTGGACTTGCTGTTTGATCCAAACATTTACAAGCTTTTTCTATGACATTTCTTTGTAACTGATATTCTAAAATGTTGCTCTTGTCGCAGTGGGTAAATACACTGCATGTTTTAACTTATACTACATATTCCACAATTTTTAAATGCTGTTGATGCAATGTTGTCTGATCTACTTAGTCTGATTACAAAAGCAATTATGTACAGACACATCCACATATTACTGTAAGAGCATACTATGCAATAATGAATATAGATAATTTTAAAGCATTTTCAAAATTGAAATAAATAAAAATATACGCGTTGCCAGTTTACAGCAAATTTGTATACCTTCAGTAGTAATGTACCACTCTGTACATATTCAAAGGCAACAATTTAAAATACAGGGTGAAGATGTTTCTTCCTCTTTACTCAGTCTAGACCAGTACTTAATCGTGACGCACATTTAAGATGAGAGTTGCACAGTACACAAACTGCCTCAAATGGAATAATATATCTGGTAGGTCTCAAGTATAAATCAAAACAAGCATATGGCCACAAATGTTAACGTATGAAAATTTAGTCTGTACAGATGATTGATATTCAGTGCTTCAGTGTACCAGACCAAATCATGACATCCACACCATTCCTTTTGGCACACAAATAACCACACAGGAACACATCCGAGCTTTAACAACGTTACTTATGGTTCCACAGTTTTGTGTAAAGAACACGGCTGTGATTTGCATCTAAACACTATCATTAAGTCATTTACATTCCAGTTGTGCATAATAGCATTGGAGTTCTGTTTTCAAAAAAAGAGGAAAAGAACATATGAATGAAAAAATAGCATATTTTGCATATGGATATACACAGTGAAGTGACTGATTGTGAATGTTCCAATTGAAAAAACAAAGTGATTCACTTTACTAAGACTTTGTGTAGAGCAATTTTTTCGGTGTTCCTGGTTTTTTGATTTGCCACAGATGGCTGTAGATAGTGATGGCATCAATGCTTGCGGACATGGTCTTGGCTGGGATGTGGCTGAATTGCTTGCGGTCTGAGTTGTACTTGTACAGGCCCTCGATCATCTTACTGGTGACTATTTTGGGGCCGATGCCTGCCAGCTTGATGATCTCCTCTGTTTCAGGGCAGTATGTGTATAGGGCTCTGAACTGGCAGCCTGAATCCCGAAAAAGGATGAGGAAGTTATTGGCTTCTGATTTCTCCATTTCCTGCAAAAAGACACAAGAAGATAAAAGAAAATAATATATGCCATTTACACTTCATAAAGCAATGCTTTCCACAGCAACAAATGGCATTTCTCTGGAGAATGTCATTTATCACCCAATAACTCTAATATAGTAAATACAACATATTTGCCCTAAATCGGGAAGTACAGTATATTTTGGTCACAGCAGATGGCAGCAATATTCCACTTTCCTTACACATGCAAGGCACAATATGGTTTGCTTTTTAGTACAGGTAAACCATGGTATACAAAGGCCCAGTATATGCAATTTCACGGTAATGCAAATAAACTTTTATTACCAGCTCTTGGGTCGTGCAGTAGATGCCCCGTTATAATACACCATCAGAAATCCGTCCACAAGAAATCAATAAATTGAAGGATCACTTGTGACGCAAATATCTTGTTCCTATACCATTCTGCCTTGTGATGTAATGTGGCAAGCTGTAAAGGGTATATCCTTACAGTTTCATTTCTCATGTACACTCTGTACATTGTTTTTGTAGTCTCCATTATAATCACATAAATAAAGTGGTGCAATCTCCTATTTATATGCTGCACTGCATGATCCCCTGTGTACTATGCTGTATCGCATAGTGCAGCGCATGCCACAAAGTCTTTTACAGTGTTTTAGTGATATTTGGGAAAGTTCGTCTGGGGGTTTTCAGATGGGCTGGGAACACATTGTTATTGATCCCCATTTAAAATAACATATAATAGTATGCTGTTATATACAATTTCAATTTGCGCACTGTTGTTCAGGAACAAATTAAATGCGTAAAACAGGGTTTGCCTGTATTTTCAGATGATGTTATCTTTATGATTTCTTTAATGTGAGCAGCCTGCAACAAATAGTCTGCTGATGTTTGGTGAAGACCACTCATCTTTTGTGTATGTATTGTGCACAAGTCAAGATAAAAACAAGATAGTAACTACTAGGTTACATTGTGTGTGGTCTGCATTTATGACATAGAATGAATGAAACTAACTCAATGAATGCAAAACTCAAATTCATAACTTATATTCAGAACTTTATATTCTATGACTCAAATATACAAATAGCATAATTTTTTTCTATGCTTCCCAATTGTCTATCTATGTATATCTATCTATCTATCAATCGATCTGTCTTTCCGCAGTCTGGCAAAGCAACATTCATGGCTTGGTTCTAGTCTGCAGCCTGATTATTGAGAACTTCTACGTTACAGCTGAAAGTTAAAGTTTTTTATATGGATGATAAATAATAATACCATAAAAAGTGCAATGAGAAAATGTACCATATGAACAATAACCAGGACATGTCCACTAAGGTTCATACCTCCAATATTCTGTTCTTCTGACCCTCGTTCACCTTCCCAGCAAGGCAGCAGTAGGCCAAAGCATTCTGGATGATATGTTTATTAGACTTGGCGCTTGGCTCCTTGTACAGCTTCGGCCCTATATAATGGAATATCCAGAACCCTTAATTTTTCATATTTCTGCATTCCATGTCCAGCAAAGTGCAACAGACTAAAGTACTAATAAGACTTTCATGAAACTACATTCATTCTGTAGATTTTTTCAAATGATACAACTGGATTGGAATACATTTGTTCAATAAGGAAATCAGTCCTGTAATTGGTAGGTAGATCTGAAAAGCTGTTTGCACTTGTTTTTTTGTATGTAAATACGTACAAAACAGAGTATTAAGCATTCCAAACCTGTATACTCTGTGTTGGAAGCCACTGATGATGCTGTAGAGTCATTTTCCCAGTCCTTCTCCCCATTGCGGCTTCCGGGGGGGCAATGGGACAGACAGCTATCTGTAGAGTCCGGCCTAGGGACATGGGTGAAGTAGCTGAAAGTGAAACCTTGACTTGCAGTACCTCCCTAGACCTCACGAGTGAAGGTGCATACTAAAGTACAGAAGCTCATGCATTTAGCAAAGCCATTGATGTGCTGTACTTGTGAGGCTGTAGGCACGGAAGCTCTATAATGAACATCTATGATAAAAGCCCACGGAAGTTATACAAGAACTATGCTGGAAGCATAACACTGGTGATTCACAAATGAAATTGGGTAAAAGCTGCCACTGCCATGGTACTGAGCTAAACTATACTTGTATTAGATGGAAAAAACATTAACAGTGTATTATGTGTTTGCTCATTGCAAACTTGACCTAAAATGGTTTGCTTAAATACATTGCTCTAACTGTCTGCAAAAATTAGGGACCAAGCTATATAAAAATATTTTGAGGAATGATATCCTTTAATGAACAATTAATTTGTAAGATAGAAGGGAAAAACTAGTTTGTCTTTACTCTTCAACACTGCAAAAACACATCACTATAAATATTTTCAGTCAATATTTCTTGACACATTAAACTGTAAGCAAAACAAAAATCTGTCTTTTTCTCTTTGATTCTTATTCCCTTATTACTTATTGTAGAAGTGCCTTTCAAGAGGTAAAGTTAGATCTCTTACAATATGATTCAATTGGAAATTGAAGTTTTACAGTCAGTGGTAAACAAAGCTGGTTCTGTTTTAAGTTTCTAGATGATTGGCAGGATTTAGCTCAGCATGCTGTCATGACCTGTTGGACATCTTCCTCATGTAGAGCACAAGCAGCAATAATGAATTAAGGCAGGTACTGTAGGTCAGAGCAAAGACACTAACCTTCCTTTTTTCACTTTAGGAGAGTTCAGAAAGAAGCAGAGGCTACTAGAGGTGAGCCCACTACTTCTGAGCATCACAGGAAGTGTGGAGAGAATACAAGAGAAGAATATTTGTGCCAAATAGATCCTGCCAGATGTGTTGTCAGGGCTCATAGGCAGTGAAAAGGTGGGGCTAATCATAAAACTTTTTCCACATTCTGATTACTGACAGGTGATCCTTGGCAAAACCCTCACAAAAGAAACATATTCCACATTAATACCCTATTTACTATGTTTAGTCATTTAATAATAATAATAATAATAATAATAATAATAATAATAATAATAACAACAATAATCTAGAAAGCTCAATGTGGTGATAAATCCTGACAATTAAATTTCTGTAGACTAATAAACCATTATCACACCCCAGTTAATCACTTTATGTGCCTTCTGGGATCATTCCTCTTTAAAAATATTGTGGGAACAGTGACAGCTTGGGTCAGAGTGACTGATAGTAGAATGCTGCATTGTATAAACATAATACCATTTAGGAACAGTTAAGAAACTGCCATACTTTCATTTGGATTTCAAACAGGTTACATTATTAGAGTATTAAGGATTATTTGTACAAAGATTGTCTTGTTACTCTGACTTGCTGGTCTGGTTGTTAGATCTCACTGTCATGATTGAGGAGTGCAGTTCATTTCTTCTATTTGTAGGTGTTCAAGCAGAAGGGGTGTGTCTGGCAGATGAAAGGGTCATACCTGGAGGCAACCTTCTCTGACTGCAAGCTCTCGCTGTCACCAAGATTGAGGGAAGCCAAAGACAAACTGGAGACTGAAAAAACACGAGGCCGTGAACCTGTATGCAGGAAACAATGTTGTCAAAAAGCACAATGAGTCTGTTCACAATATTTTGTGCACACCTGTGGCTCTCACAGCTTGCAGCAACACCAGTGAGCTGATAACCTCATCCTACACCATCAGTATCACAACTGTTCGTGTTCAAGGCCATAACACTAAAATAGACGTTTAGGCCTTTGAATCCTAATGATGACTTTTGAAAGAATATTTGCACCAGAAGGGGCAGTACTAGTTAATGGTGATCACTTACCAAGATCACAGGCTAAGAATCTATTTTAAAACATTTTTAAGAAGGATTGCAATCAAGGCTGTCAGCAAAAAAATCAGTGTGATCAGATAAGAGTATACCAGCAAAAGCAAGCATAACATTAAAAGTCAGACAACCAAAAATGATTAATGGTTTTAGTAAGGCTCAGGAAAATCTTGCAGTTCTGAAAAGGTTTAAAAGTCTACAATTCTGTGGAGATCTCAAATCATAGAGACTCTTGCAAAGCAAAGCTGGTTGGCGCTCTGTAAGTGCAAAAAGCAGCAAGCAGTAAATAGAGCACAGGTGAAACAAAAGCATTGAGGTTAGGGGCAGTAGGGCAGAACAGAATCTATGCCAATCAGAATGGTGTACCTCCTGCTGCCTTTGCAGGATTCTTGGGTGATTCCACGACATCTCTATGTATTGATTTGGGTCGGGGCTTTTTCTGTTTGGCACTTAAGGGGCGGGGCTTAATGACCGTGTCCATGTCTTCCATCAGCTTGAGCTGCTTCCTCCTGAGGTACTCCTGCTTGATGAACTCTTTACGTGCTTTCTCTTCCTCCTTCTTCTGCCGCTCCTCCTCTGCTTTTATTCTGAAAGAGACAGAAAAGATGGTTCATGAGAAAAGTTCAGTTTTAACTTTTAAAATCATGTATTAACCTGACCGCAGTGACAAAATACACGTACAAATGAACATAAATTAAGCAATACTGAGAATATTTGTTAATTACACACTGTACTGATTATTAAGTACTGTAACAGGTCTGCTTGTTTTGTTCCTTCCTCAGTTAAATTTTCTAGAAGAATGTGGAGAGCTGCTTGTGGGTCTAATACTCATGCTGTAGACACACACACACACACACACACACACACAATTATAAATTGTGTTGTTGAATTGTGTATCTTACATATTTTTACAGTACAGAACTATATAATGTACAGTACAGTTCTGAACAACATGTGTTTGTACACTGCTACTATTGCCACCATAATGTAGATTCATCATTCTGAATGTATTTATATATGATAAACTTTTTAAATATATTAAGATGGAAATAAAACTGCACAATGCTAAAGCCCTTGTTATTATACAAAAATATTTAACAACAGTGAGACACTGTGGCAAGGTGAAGACATAAAGGAAATGATGCAAAGGAAGGTGCAGGGGCAGTTGTTACCGTGCTATTTCCTTCCTCTGTTCCTGTTCAGCCTCCAGCTGCTGCTTCTTCTCTTGCATCTCTCTCTCCCTTCGCAGCCTCTTCTCCAGCAGTGCTGCTCGCTTCAGAGCAATGTCTTCCTCACCCTTCATGTCATCCTGAAAATGACGATCCCCATGGACAAAACAAACCCCAAGTTGCCATGTCAGAACCTCTTGCATCAATCCTCATATACGTTTGTCTTTCATTGATTTTAGTCTTCACTTCCTCTGAAGGGTAAACAAACTTCTCTGACACACA
The DNA here is from genome assembly GCA_900497675.1 of Arapaima gigas. NCBI lineage: Eukaryota > Metazoa > Chordata > Actinopteri > Osteoglossiformes > Osteoglossidae > Arapaima > Arapaima gigas. The sequence goes on along the minus strand of UFQX01000171.1, from coordinate 638,722 downwards.
TTCTAGCAGCTTTACTAACTACTTTACCTTAAATACAAAATGACCCACAGGATATTCTGTAGAAAAAAAACATTACTGAAATTCAGCAAAGCTGAGAAATTTTTTACCTGAACTTAATAGAGTTGCATCCATCAACGTATAACAATTAAATTAAGTCACATTTATATGATCTTAACTGAAAGTAGTTTGCAACATTCTGTTTGTTTTTTTTTCATCAGTCTATAAATACAGATCATCAGTACAAAGCAAAATCACCTGTAACTCCTAGTCTAAGGATTTTAAGCAAAACATCTTTGCACAAATACTTTGATACTTAATACCATTACCTTAAAGAAGAAGCCACAGCACATTTTTTGCTCATCATCATGGACCTCCCCGCTTCTTGTTTCTTTGCTACCTTTCTGTGTTCCCTGATCATCCAAGGGCTTCAGCTCAGACAATGGCACTTCAATCAAGTTCCTGGCAGCTTGGCCCGATGGTTCAGTTAAATTTGCAGATGGAGTGACACTGAAGGTCTCTGCAACAGGCTGGGTCAATATTTCAGATACTTTTGATTCTGTGGGTTTAGTCTTCTCCATTTGCTTCTCCTGTGCATGGGTATAGTTTTTGTTCTGTTGGATCTCTTTGGCCAGGGAGTAAGGCAACTCTGCAACCTCACTCTTTTCTGCTGCTGCTGCCTCTGCCGCTGTCTGCTCATTCTTACCTCCCTCGGTGCTGTTTCTGGGCTTGCGTTCAGGATTTGAGGTGGGCCTAGAGTCATGGCCCAGGTATGTAAAAGAAGTGGTCTGTGTTTGGCTAGGTGAGAACCTCCGAAGTCGTGGCAGACTGTCCACTGATTGGGGGGTGTTGAGCATCCGGTTGAAAGGCATGATCTTCAGCTCATTTGGCCGTGGTGTCCTGGGAGTCTTTGAGTGGAATGATGCTGACTTCCTCTTAATGATGGCAGGTGAACGATGAGTGGTGCGAGGGGACCCTGAAGAGGACAGCATAGGGGACATGGAGCCTGTGGAGCGTGGGGCATGCCGAAGTTCCCGAACCTGTTTCTGTGGTGAGGGCTGAGGCTGGGAGACGACCCAGGCCTGCTGCTCCCTCATCTGCATGATGAGCTCTTGCTGCTGGGCCAGCCGCTGCATCTCCATCTGCAGGGAGCTGAGTGAAGCATTTAATTTCTCGATGGACCTGGTATACTCTGTCATGTCCACTTCTCCACCACCCTCATCACTGGAGGATTTCAGCCATGCAGTCTGGCTGTGACTCTCATCTTCTGTAGTGTTGAATTTACTCCTCCCAGGCTGTGGGTTGCTGTCACTGGGTTCTTTGTTAACCTGGGAGATGCTGTAATGTGTGCTGCTTTCTGAAACTATGGCGTGTTCCCTGAGTGGTGAAGTGCCACTGCCTTTCTTCCTCACCACGTTAAGGAAGGCTGTCCTCCCCATCCTTTGCCTGTGTCGGGTAAAAGCCTCCTCAACCTTTTTTTTCTGGGCTTCTATGGCCCTCCGCTTTTCCTCCAGCTTCATCTTAAGATGCACCATCTCGGAGGCCAGCATCTGAGTTGGGTCTCTGGGTGACTGCCGGACTGGGCTGTCTTGGGGAGTCTGGGCCACAGCCACTGTGTGAGGGATGTTGAGCTCCGATCCCTCAGGAGTGGTCTTTGTGGAGCTGCTGCCAGTGCTCCTTCCCTCACCATGATTGAGCTTCCTAAATTTTTGTTCGGCAAAGCTTGTCATCTTGATGCCAGAGCTAGAGGAGGCTGTGCTGCCAGCGTGAGACTTGACACTTACTGAGCTAGGGCACGGGCTTGTCCCCTCTCGTGCTTGACTGACCCTCAACTCATATTCGTGATCCATCTCTGAGTCCAAGCTCACCGTGTAGTCCTTCAAGGAAGAGTCCTCGTCCAGGGTCTCTTGGATGTCTTCTGTTCGAACATGGATTCCCGTGTCCACCTCTGTGGAAGTAGAATCTGGGTCAGCGTCTGCTGCCCTTGTCTTTAAACATGACTCACCCCTTTCCATGTTATGTAGGAAGAACCCATTGTTGACCTTGTCTGCAGCCTGAACACTATTATGGGGCCTATCAGAACTATGGATGATCTTCAGGGCTTCCTCAATGCTGGGTGTGCTCATAATGTTACCATAATCATTTGTGAGTAACCCATTTGATAATGTCAAATGATTATCTGCGAGAGGCCTTTCTGGAAGTCTGTCAGAATTGGTGCCTGACAGGTTCTCTGCATTTCTCTCTTTTTCAGTGCCCTTCTGCTTGCTCTGCCCATTGACTGGCTGGAAGGACAGATTCCACTTCATATTCCTGGAGATGTGGTTGACTGTGAAACCCAGCCCATCTGTACTGATGGACCTGGTTATTTCCTGGTTGGAGAATGAGGGTGTCTTCATGGTGTTCTCATCATCAAAAGGAATGTCAAAGGAAATACCATGTGCAGAGGATCTGTTAAATGACAAAATTCATAGCAATTAACTTAATCATCACTTTATTTATAAAGACTAAGAGAAATACATTTTTGTAGTGTATTTCATTCATAACCTGAGCTTTGATGAGCATGTCTGTCTGTCATTTCTGTTCACTGACCGTTTCTCCTTAGGCCAGGTCCCCACACAGCCATCCATATAAGACAACGAGGTTGACCGTTTTATTACACCTACCATCACAATACAGTTAGACAAAGTCAGAAATGCATAAATGCATACATCTAAAGGAAATGAGATAATTATATACTTAAGTATTTTAGTTGTTTTCTCTCACCTGGCATAGGTGTGGTAGGTTGTGGTTTGAGAGGCAAACTGTAACGGAATTTTTAAGTAAACATGAGAACAAGTTAAATTTATTTACTCTAACAACTGTATTTTTAACCCTTTGAAGAGAATGACACTGATGGAGAGCATGCTATTCTCAACTCAGAAACATGGAAAAAATTTCAGGTCAACAGACAACCTTGGTTGCATTTGAGGGCAGGGTTTCTCCATGAAGCTCCTCCTAGTCGCACTAGAGACTGGTACTAAGGGCACACTTTCCAAAGATGTGGGTGGTTCTGTCACAGGACATGGACAGCACAGTTCATATGGCACATTTATTACATCACTTTAGACTAAGTGTGTCCATTTCATGTCCCAGTTCCTACCTTCATTTTGTAACCTTAGGGGCTGAACAAAGGATGGCTTCACAACCTCAAACCACCAGAAGAGCTCGGCCATGAACACCAGGTAGTTATTCTAGACAAAAGACAATTTAAGAGAAAACAAATCAGAGAATTAAATGTCAGCAGCCATTAATAAATTTTTTTCCAAGTAATGTAGTTGACATCAACTGACCAGCAGACAATACTGTGCTTCGTACCTTTCCTTTGCCTCCACTAGATGTTGCTGTTTACTGCAGCAGAGAAATGTCTGCAAATGTATATTTGCTGCTGCAGTCTCTGTTTTTCACACAAACAAAATATTATCTCAGGTATTAAACTGTTGCAAATAATCTTTAATATGTTTTACTTTATTTGTACAGTGTAGAATGGTAGAAATAAAGAAAATAGAAATAGCAAATACATTTCTAGTTTCTCATTATGTAGCATTCAGTTTAATTATTTCCTGTACAATTTACACGAAGTCTCTTTCCAAAAACTGGGACACATATCTGGGCATTCAATTGGTAGTTTAATAAACTAAAATCAATTAACCATAGCTTCCGTTTCAGTCAACAGGGGAAAATGTGTTGAGATGTAAGAAAGACGAAGCTTAAAGTCATTGTAATTAAAAGGATTTGCTCATATGGGTGCTGTCTACATAAATAACCGGATTAATTTCTAAAAATTGTATGAATTCAAATGTCATTCCAGTATAACATTAAAGGCATGGAGAGGTCGCGAGATACACTGACCCGAGGTTTGTATATGCCATGATTTCAGTTAATAATTACACAGTGTATAGTTGCAACGGTAATTTATTTCTCAATGGTTCTTTGCACAAAACATACTACAAAATGACAGTAATATAAATAAGAAATAGTGATGTTCCACAAGAGTAGTCAGGCGAGGCTATGGATTATACCTGTTGTGTGATGGTTCTTAGAGATGCCAACAAGACATTTTAGAATACGAAAAACTTTACTGAAGAAGTAATGCAAATGTGAACGGGCAGAAAAAAGCCAACTCATCAGCTTCTCTGTACGAAAATAAAATATATATAAAAAAAATTTTATATATATATATATATATATATATATATATATATATAAAAAATCCCAAACTGAACAAATGATAAGTTGCTAAAATCATGAAACTACCGGAATTAACAATATAAGAGTTCTGCAATTTTTGCTCAGAAATATGTAGGACTGTTCTCAAAATTAACTGTGACAGACTGAACTGCAATTAGACTCATTCTTTAAAATGAGATAAAAACCATCCAGCCTTTGAATCTCGCTCTGACTGAAGTATGCCAGTCAATACTTGATGGCTGACTTTCCTTGTCCTCTAAATGCTACCCTGGCTGACCCCTCATTTGAGTTTCGCCCAACTCTGAGGACTGTTAGGACCAGCAGGAGGCCAGGGCGGTATGCTCTGGAACACAGACAATGTGCTGCGTTAGCTCACTCTGTGCCACAAGCTCCTCGTTTCAGCAGCTGACCGGCAGCTCCTCTTGACTAGTGAAGTCAAAGAAACTGACAGCACAGCCAGCTCTAATCTCCATTTGAATAGACAGGGCTGGAAGTTGTTAGTTTACAGAACTTATTCCTGAAAAACAGCCGTTATGTGTTCAACCCTGCAGCAAGCAACTTCACTGCATACTTTCATTTCACAAATAATGAGGAGACTGTTCCAGTGCTGAAACTCACTATGGTTTGTCTCAATGTCCTGTCAAGTGACAACAGCACAATTATGACTCCAGCTAATATGCCTCTAATTCTAATTCTGCTAACAGTCTGCCACTGAATAATTGTACAAGTCTTGCTACATGGAAAAACAACTGACTTTCTCCTCTAGTTTGATCACTCAGTGAAGTTTGTTTCCCATCTATGTATCCTTTAAACAAGTACAACATCTCAGATTGCTCTTCACTTTTCTTCGCTCATAGACCAGTGACACAACAGAGACAATGTGTGAAGCTCCTCTTAAAGAAAAATGGACAGTAAGAAAATAACACCTGTTTCTGTTTGTGCTTCACACAGAGGTTCTGAGCCAGTCCTGGAAACAGAACTACAAACTGGAAGACTTACTACGTGAGGAAACACTGTATCCTGAATTCTTATGTCCGAGTAACCGGTTTTTAGTCATGCATGAATTATGTTTGTTGATTTCCCTGTAATTGCTCCGACTCCACAAATAAAACCGCATCCTCTATAACTCACACTTTCCCAGCAGCTGTTAAGAGCAGCATCTTAACCTAAAAGACTGAGCCACAGTCAGTCAGGCTCTTCCCTCAACCTGGTGGGATGACATCACCGCTAAAACAGATTCCCATTCCACCAACAAACTTTGCTAAGAATGTACACAAATTCGGGACAGTGTTGTCTGATCTGAGCATGACGACCCCAGACACAACCCCAGACTCACCTTTATGGAGGGAGATGCGTAGACCATGTCTTCCAGGGTAAAATGGCAGCACTGGTCTAAATTTTCCTGACAGAAGTCCTTAATCAGTTGCAGGTTATACAGAGTGTCTGCCAGTGACATGCTCTCCTTCAGGCATATATCTACAGGACGGATGGGAGGAGAAGTAACCTTGCGTCATCATAGCAATGTGGGGCATGTCGGCTCCTGTCATTACTGCAGTTACTATCACTGAAGAACTATGTTCTAAAAACATTCCATAGTACTGCACTGGGTCTCCATACTCTACTGATGAACCAGGTTCCCATCTTACTGGACTCTGTAGTATATCTAAGTATCTTATTTACTTGCTATGATTTAAGTAGGCCATGGATTGACACAGTAAATTCACGAGGATTTTGACTAATTAAATTTGGGCTTAGTGGTTACATGATTATCTTTTTGTAACAGAAGCATTTACCATTTACAGACAAAGATTACTTATGGCAGCAATGTTAACTTTAGGTGACTGATCTGATATTAAGTCTGAGGGCGAGTAACGGGACATCGTTTCTACATGGAGACCATGACTGTCCCTTTTAATTAAAGTATGTTATTAACCGATTAAAAGACGTTTACTTAAATCAATCTATAAAGTACCTGTTCACCCTGAACTGTACAACAGCAGGGGAATGGTAAGCATCGAACTCATTAGCTTGTGAATACAATTTATCTCCTATTCTCTGCTACTTGTTGCCTTCTTGGTTGTGAGGTCTTGGGAGAAAGTAACCTCCTCTGTTGTACCATACCTTCCACTCTAATGACACTTGGGCAGTAGAAATGAATCAGAGCAGCTACAGCGCAGCCATCAGCAGTGTCCTTCAGCAAGTTGTCCACCAGGGGAAGACATGGAACCAGTTTGGGCATGATGTGAGCCTTCCTGTTGTGAGCCTGCAGGGAGAACCACCCAGAGACACTTAGACTCTGAGACAGACACGGGCCATCCAATAAACCCCCCAAGACAGACACACAGACACACAGACACACACACACGTATGCACACAAACAGTACACCCATACAGACACAGGTTTCTGAATCAGGGATGATGGCCTGTTTTTAGCACTGCAGTACTCTGTCCAACAAACAGACTGCCAGGTTGTTGCAGCATGTTTGTTGATTATGGATCTCTGTATCTGAGGGAGAACACATCTTTTTCATGACTGTGTTACAATGCAACCATTGGCCTTGTCTCAAAATACAAGCATAACCCTGCTGCATGCCACCATGACTGCAGTAAGTCCACAATACGAACTGACGCTCATAACCGTGTAATGAGATGGGGATCCAGCCCTGCAGCCCTGCTGTGTTGCCTTACAAGCAGTACACTGACCCAATACTAAAACCATGCTCACAAAATGTTTAACTCTAAATCATCCTGCCTTTGCTGTGCACCTATGAGCATGTCATAATGCCAGCAGACTACCTCTTATGGGCTTTGCAGCAGTTAGTTTATTACTGAAATGTATTTCTGACAACATGGTTTTAATTTAATACATTTCTTAACATCTAATCAGCCACAAAGGCGTCTAGTATATACAACATACACCACTGTGAAACACAGAGACAATGATTTAGTATTTAATAACAGAAATCTAGGGCCTAGCACTGGAAAATGCATTAACTTTACCTCTTATTGCTTTTTGAGAACATACCGATGTGTTAACTGGGGTATTTGTCATTCCAGACATTCCTAACGTTCTCAGACCCTAAAAGTTAAGAAGTCTATCCTTAATGCGTCATTGTGCTCCTGGTCAGGTATCAGAGAATTATAAAAGAAGTGGTAAACTTAATTTAGAATAAACTGAAGAATTTTAATGGCATGACTTCTTGAACATCACAGTGCATTTTGATTTAGAGGGAGGGTACAGATGCTGATTATGCAGAATATATCCCCATTAGAACTGGTTTTAAACTCAATATAAAAGTTCAGGCCATACAACTAAAAACAAATGAAAGATATGATTAATACTGTTTTGTAATTTTTAAGGCAGATTTTCTTCAGCATAAAATAAAACCTGTACTCTGTGAGAGTCCTGACAAACTGTCAGTGTAGGGTATCCACTCAGGTAATGGTGCTTAGTAACAATCAAAAAATGTACACTGGCATAACAATCTAGGTAGGGTTCTGGTCACCGTTGTTGACACCTTTGCATTTTAGGTGTATAATGTTCAATACCTCCTGAAAAAAGTGGGAAGTGAAAAAAGCTTTGGTTTATATACACTCATTTGTTTTAAACAGAACAGCACAGGACAAAATGAAAGTTAAAGAGGACATATGTGGAAATAATATAAAAACTGAAAAGTTGCAATAACAATTATTGACACCTTTTTCCAGTTAAAATCTGTTTGATTAGAAAAACTAGATTCTCAGTACAGTGAAATTAGACTCACCTGAGATAAATAATCACATGAATTCACCAATGATTAACAAATAGGCTTTAATACTTAAAAAAGTCACCTTCATTTCCTGTTCCTTTTTGACAATGGTGAAGACAAGAACTGTCAGAGACAATCAGAAAAACCGTCATCACCAAACATAAAAATTCTAAAGGGTACAATGCCATCTCCAGAGACCATAGCATCACTGTTTCCAAACTGAAAAAGGCAAAGCTCAAGGAGGACCCCACTGTTGAAAGACAAACATAAAAAAAGGAATGACTGATCTTTCCCCAAGTCTACCTAGAGGAACCAGCATCCTTCTGGGAAAATGTTTTGTGCACTGAAGAAACCAAAACAGAGCTCTCTTTGGCATTGCAGACAAGCGATTTGCTTGTAGGGGATGATATGAAGCTTACAAGCAGGATAGCACCCTCACCATGATTAAATATCGTGGAAAGTCCATAAAGGCATTGAACATTTTAAGGAAATCATGGAATCAGAAAATTACTAAGGCATTTTAGGGCAAAGTGGGTCAAAGATCATGGGTCCTCCAGCAGGACAATGACACAAAACACAGAACCATTCTTTTTTGATTGTACACAACAATTCAGGGTGCTTTTTCATAAAAAAAAGGAAAAAAATCAACTGGCCACAAGTGAATTGCGATCTCAATCCAACTGAAGACCTTCTGAAGACCAACTGAAGAAAAAACTGTAATCTACTATTTGGTAAAAGGAATCCTGCAAACATTCAAGAGCCAGAACAAACTCCAATTGAAGAGTGGGAGAAATTACAGCAGAGAGAAGAAGAGAGATAAGAGATAAGAAACATTTTGGAGGCTGTCTTCATTACCCAGGGTTGTGCAATCAAGTATTAGGCCTTGATTGAATTGAATCAAGAATCATTAAGAGTGGCTTTAATACTGTCTAGGTTATACTTTTTTTTTCTCCTGTGAAAATCCACCTATAAGTTGACCAGAAATGTTTTTGTTATATAACTTTGGATATACTATTAAAATATTCTGATTATCAAAAGTTGATCAATTTGCAATTATTTCTATAGATATTGTACATAATATACCTAAAATGCAATGTTGACCAGAACTGTGGTTACAATACCTATAATCCTCTTTGGGCTCATTCATAATCATGGTACACGGGTAAATGATTTTACTAGAGCACATCCCTCCAGCCTGACATTGTGCATAGGATATAACAGGGGGGATAAAACATGGATAAGTGTGGATTGGTTGAGATGCCATGCTCCTGTTTGGACCCAGGTAAACAGATGAGGGAAAGGGACAGTAGGGTTTGAAAAACAAGACCTGCTCCATGGACTTACAGGAATGAGTTTAATGCCATTTGGTTGGAGACTTTCATACAACAAGCAGAAGATGAAAAATTAAATAAAGAAAGTGCAATAAAAAGGGAAACCCGTCAACACAGGCAAGGCATGAGATATGGGCTAACCACTCAGATAGGTTACAAGGTGCTGGCTACTGCTCTCAGCTCTAATCTAATATTGCAAACACTGACATGCAGTATCTCGATTTATCCGGCTTGCTGCAAGTTCTCTTCCCACATATTAACTAAATATACTACTAATTTCCCAAGACTCTCCTTCAAGCTGGAAACCAAAAGCTAACTTGGTCATGTAATGAAAATGCAAAATTTAGATGACATGTTGTTAGAACACACTAATTCAAGTCAATCAAGATGATTATTTACTCAATGTATACAACTGTTTAGTGCAAAAACAGAGAACATTTTTTCTACACTAATAAAGGCAACAGTCATGCTTAGTTTACGAACACATTATAATATTTTTCTGTTTTAATAAGAATGTTCTATATTATAAGAAAAGAAACAAAGGTATTTGACGGTAGTCATAGGTCCTTAGATCAGTCCAAACAAATCCCTGTTAAGATAAATGATCTGAATACCTTAACTCTGGATACCTTTTCTGTACCATTGTGTTTCTCAACTTTTACATTTATATGGGCACCCTTTCTTACTTTGGCTGGTGATTAACTTGAAACAATGATGTCAAACAACCTTTTTGATTAACTAAATATAAGTCTAAACACAGTCCTTAACATGTTAAAAATCTTTGTTAATGTCCTCTGACCTTGTTCTAAGAGTGACCAGAAAGTATCTGGACAGACTGGACTGGTCCAGTATGTATAATTCCATGACACAGTGTCATGGTTCCAGCCAGAAACAGCTCATCTTAGCAACAGAATGATAACTTCTCTTAAAATTTGACATTAAAACCTCTAACTCACATATATTGTCAATTCAGAGTCACTAATAGCATCTTTTGTGAATGACACAAGATGATCTGCATAAATAAAATAAAACAGATCACTGTAAGGCAGACTGACATCAAATAGTTTTCACTACAGAAACAGAACTTACAAAATGTTAAAAACAGTTCCACTGTGGGTAAACTATATTTGACCTCTTACACTTCTTTAGCAAGCTTGTAAAATACAGCAAATGAAGACTGGTGAGAATCAAAAATGTTTACTCTGAAAATCCAACAATCATATTTGCTAATGGCCCTGTAGAGATATGAATGCCAACATAAGGCAAAAGCTGGAAATGCAGGTTCATTTTGGGTTTGACTGTTGTGTAACAGTTCAATCAGATCCTAACCATTACTGCTAGTCTTCTGAGGGTTGGGTTGGGGTGGGGCAGCCAGCTTGTTTCAGGGATCTGAGGTTATCCTCAGGCAGACTTATGGGTCACATTATCATTACCAGCCTGGTCAAAAGGCCAGTGATGCACATAACCCAAAGGGATATGAGAGAGGGTGATATAGGAACACTGAAAGCTGGGCAGACTGAGACAAGACAACTGCCACTGAATGCAGCAATGAGCAACACCACTCCCGTAAGCTGCAGCCCTGTTATGACAACTTGTGTGTGACTGGGTTGGGGAGTTTAGGGGCATAGTGCAGAATAAACCTTGCTGGCTGGCATGGAAGTCCTTGTCTAGACAGTTATATCATCCCAGGGATCAGGAACATCATATCAGCAATAATTTGTGCCTCTTCCCCAAAACAAAATTGTTTGACACAAAGCTTGTGAAATGCAAAGACTAATGGAAAAATAAATGCCACCAGCCTTAATGCTTGCATCAGAGAAACAGAGTTATATTGTTTGGAAAGGTCAGAATTTCTTCAGCATGATGCCACGCAGGACATGCAGCAGCAGCAGGTCAAAACTGGACTTTCATACAAGGACAGCTGTAGAATGAAGATGTTACATGAAGCCATAAAATTACACTTGCACATTTTATCCAATGTATTTTTACTTGAACTTTTGAGGTTGAGCACATTCTTCCAGGGTACAACACAGACACAGACACAGACACACAGACACAGACAGACACACACACACACACACACACACACACACACCTTCCAAGGGACAAGGTCATGTCCTTTAAATCTACAGTACTTGGCACCTTTATAAGTGTAGAACTAGGCTATTTAATCTGAAAATACTACATTTTCACTGCAGTGATCATCAACATAGGGTCACATCAGAACTGGACATATAGCTGAACACATACAAACACTGCAGTAAATGCACTTAGAATAAATTTAATTAATGGAATACATGAGGCATCAAGGGTGAAAACAGCAGCCAAAATGAATACTTTAGTGACCAGTAATGTGACTGTCCACCTTGGAATAGGTGAGGTTCATTGTGGTGCCAGTGATTAGGAATGCTTCACACTGAGAACCCACAAAACATCATGTTTGCAAAAAATGATCACCATTTCTACTGTTTCCAAAACTTGAAAATTACCATGTATGTTTTGGAATTTTCAAGCAAAAGGATTGAATTAGTTACTTCCAAGTAAAGTCCAAATGAATTAAAAGTATTTTTTGTCCATCATTAGATTTCCTAATGGCATGTGATATAAAATCTGCTATAGTGGCAGCCCTAGATAGATCAAATCTCAACAATTCTAGATTAACCATTGACCATTAATATAATAACCTATTTTTCACCATGTTGGACCAAAACATGAAAAATAATCCATAACAGTAAAGCCTAATAATTTAAGTGTTGGAATATTATGATCAATATTTTCTGACAGTGAAGAGTACTTACTCGAGGGGTTTCTGAAGCCTCTTTAACACTGCAATATGTTTCCTTCAGTCTCTGTTCCTGGACAATGATGTCTTTCAGGTACTCAATGACCTTGTTAATGAAGTAGAAAAACAAAATCCATTTGTTACAATAAGTCATTACTGTTGGGTAAGAAAGAGTGTTAAGTAAATGGGACGGGAATGATTCCCAAGTAAATTGCATTAGTAACTTGGGTTAACATATTCACAGCGTAGCCTTACTATTTTGGTTCAAAAGATATACAGATGTTCCCCACAATACAATGCCTTACTATACAAAACTAGTAAAGATTGTAGTCCTTATTATGTCCATGCTTTGCTATAAGTCCCTTTAGCTACAAAGATACAAAGGACTAGTAGAGGGATGCATCATAATATATAATCAAAAGTTAAAAAATATGAGTATTTAAAATTTTTTATGTCAAAATGATTATAAAATGTGTTTAACGTGTATTAGTACATATCTTTCTCTGTACAATACTATATGAGCTTTGTAAAGCAAGAAGAAAATTGTCTCCTGCTGCTACAACATTTGGGATGCAAGTAACAAGGGACAGGCAGCACGGTAGCTCACTTGTGGTCAATATTCTGTTAAAATTAGTGTTTATCAGAAATAATTAAAAAAAGAAACATTTTTGAGGTTATTCAACAAGTCAGATGTATAAGTTTTTTCATTTTGCAAAAGAAAATGCAAGAACCCTATACATTTGTGTGGCCTGTCTACTATATGCTGTTTACTATATGCTCTTTTTAAATTGCTGCACGCTACATGTTGCTATGCACGATTACAAATTGTTTTCAAACTATCAATGGCTGCACTACAAATACTAGTATGTTTTAGCTTTATATAATGTGATAGCATTACAGCATATCTTGACAAAAGCATTTTAGAGGTTAAAGTGCAAAGAGAAGAAAACCAAAAACAACTGGTATTAACACGTCTAGGCAGCTGTCTCAGATCACACTTCTGTCTCAAATAGCAGTACAGCCATAAAGGACTCTATATAGCAGAGAGTTTATTCAAAGTGACTTAGAGGCTTAAAACAAAGCAACAAAAAAGATGCACAGGCAAAAGTGCAGCAGTTAAACGCACACTGAAAGAAGCCTGTCATACAGCATGAAATTGCTGCTTTAAAAATTTATGTCTTAGGCTATACAAATCTGGCTCTTAAATTTTGGAGCATCAAACAACAAGAGTTGTGTTTCTTCAGTGCAATACTTCTACACTGTTTTTACAACAAGTCTGTATCCAGTTTGTGAACTTAGCAAATTTTAGGAATGAATAAACTACCATCCACCTACCACACCCTTTAAAAAAATGGAACATCTGAGACATCCAAAACTGTTTTTTTTTAAAGGAGCCTTTCCTTTAAGTGGCAGACACATTGTTATACATGGATAGTTTGATTTGTCGTGAGCATACAGCTGGGGAGGACCAGTGTCTGCAGGCAAACCTCAGTGAATGGTGCGCCTGCATGCTTTCCATGTTTTTGGCAGGAAGTACACCAGCTTCCCTGTTCAGGAATGTAAACAAAAGGGCTGCTTTAGTGGGATAAAGCCCTTCTCAGAGGCACCATGTGTCAACCCAGACTAGTAGAGAAGAGATGCAGGTCAGGTGACTGCAGGGGTGTGGCCTCCTGTGACGGTGGTGCATTGGGGATGCATCCAGAGGGAGAATGCTGATGACAACAAGCTAGGATTTCTCCAGCATGAACCATGAAAAGCAATCTTCTCGGTGTTAATTCTGTTTCAACAAATAAATACTGTATAAAGTACTGCAATAAAAATAAAAATACTGTATGTATTGTAGTAAAGTCCATTTTACACTGTTATGAATTCACCCTGCTCCAAACATGCGTGCCCATGCTGGTGTATTTATCAGCCATTTCTGTGCTTCAACTCTATAGTCACATGTTGGCTTTGTGTGAACACATTTTTTTGTGCAGGATCACTGCATTGTTGTGATTTAAGATGGATAATTCAGGTGGGTGGCTGTTGGTCCTCAGAGGAGGATGAAAGTTTGTTGTGCAACCTCAAATCCTTCCTGTGCTGGTCAAGAGAACTTTAAAAGAAGTTTTACTGCATGCAAAGGGAATGATCTCACTACTTATGGAATATGGCAGTGACATGAACTGCAGCCTTACTTTCAACAATACAGTTAAGGATGCTGCCCCAAGTTATAAGGAGATTTACATAAGAAAATTGTGGAAAGAAACAAAGTTCCATTATGAGTTTTTTTGGGGCATCCACCCCCATGCCTCCAATGGAGACAACTGACACAGCCATCTCCCTCCAACACAACACAACACAACACAACACAACACAACACAACACAACACAACACAACACAACACAAACCTCACAAGGCTCTTCTTCACTTTATTCCATGATAACCAGTAAAAATTGTTAATTATGTTTGTTTATATTGTTATCTGTAATGTTTTTAACTCAATTTAATTTTTTAAACAAACCTATTGTTTTCTAATTAGGTAATTGGTGTTTAGAGTGTTTATAGTGTTATATAGGTGTTTCCAGATGTGCTGGGAGTGCTTTATTTTTTCCCCATTTGAAATCATGGGAAATAGACACTTATTATTCAAAAAATTTGGTATCCAATGCATTTTCAGATCAAGGTTGAATTAGATTTGGATACTGAAGGATTAATGTATTGAATAAAAAAAATTGTCTCAAAATAACAGTTTCAGGCGACATCAAATAAAGAAAAAGGGAAGATGTCAGTACAAATGCTTAAAATTAATGTAACAATAATTATGAGTTGATTGCTTTCATTTAGAGTTGCCTCCTAACACTGGATATTGACAACAAGCACCTTCTCCTGTGTTCTTCCTGTATCATGTTTTGCTCACCCTTTTACTAACCCCTCGTAAATGAACCTAAAATGAACTCACCTTATTTATCCAGATTAAAACTGCCTCTTCCGTGTCATACGGCACATCACCATCAGTGTAGAATGGGGAATACTTCTGCATGCAGGATAGCAATTTCTCCACACTGACCATCTCCACTGTGTATGCCATCATCAAGGTGTCAATCATTGCCAGGTGGGCACTCTGAAACAGATAAACAAACATCCCTGTGGTTACATTCCCCATCCAAGTGGATAATTAACCTCTCTTCCTGTAACACTAATTTTTAAAACTTTGATATCAAATCTTTTCCTGGTGGTCAACTCTGGTGCTGGTTATCATGGTAATAAGATCAAGAGGCACTTAAATGAAGACAAAGAGCATGGTTAAACTGTACAGATCCTCCATTGTATATGTAATCAGAAACAGCCCTTTAACATTTGGCCAACAATGATACAGAAAAAGACAAAACAGGTTCTAAAATATTATGAGTGGTAATATGATACAAAGGCATTGTGCTGCTAGACAGGTGTCATTTAAATTCAGTCCATAATAGACACTAAAAATCCAGACAAACAGAGAATCATTTAAAAAAAAAAAATCCTGAAAAAGAATAATTTTCTGTCCAATATTGGTGAACAACCCTTGATTTTGCTCTTCTGCTGGATGGAATGGAGTCCGGTTAGGAGCTTCATCAATCCATGAATTATCAGGGCAAGTTACGAGGTTTTGAGGCTTTGTATACCCAGTCTTTTGTGGAACACATAAACATTCAATAACAGAAAATCAGAGTTTAATTTCCCAGGGCAAAAGGTCTCTGGAGGCTTTTTCTTGAAACATGCAGACGTGAAGATAACATGGGAAAATAATGTTGACAATGTCTGGGCTAAATTCAAAAACACAACCTTTATGCTGTTAGACAACAGTGCTACCCATTAATAGCCTCTTTGTCCCAAAATATGATTATGGAGATGACGTTAAGGTTCTCAACAGAAGAATGGTGGGTGGTGGTGCTGCAGCCGTAACCAAATCTTTAGCACGCATGGACTAACTTTTTAAGTGTACCAAGTGTATAAAAATTTTGGCGTTTTAATAAACACTGGCATGTCCTTTGACTCTCATATTATGATTTTGACTAGATCCTGCTTCCTTCAGTTAAGAAATATAGCTAAACTATGGTGATTCCTAAGTAGGCAGGATGTTGAGAAGCTGGTTCATGCCTTTGTTTTGAGCAGGATTGAATACTGTAATGCTCTGCTAACAGGCTATCCATACCTTTACTCTTCACTTATGAGGCCATACATGGCATCAGTCCTGTGTACCTTAGTGAGATCATCGACTTATGTGTTCCACAGCATTGCCTATGATCATTAAATACTGGTTATCTTAAAGTACCTGTGATCAATAAGATTACAGCAGGAGCATATACCTTTAGCAATAGAGCACCTACACTTTGGAATAGTCTGCCTGATGATGTCAGAAATGCCCCTTCTATGTCGGCCTTTAAATCACTGCTTAAAACTCATCTCTTTTCCTTGACATTTTCCCAATATAAGTACTGTTGAATCCTGCTTGCTTCACTTCTGCATCTTGTCAACACTGTTTAATTGTTGTCTTTAATGTCATTAGATATTAATCCCCACTTGTTCTATCTGAGTTTCTTTGAACCACAAGTGCAGATTATTGACCCCCACCACTGAGGCCAGACAAGACCAATAGTGAGACTGACAATCCATGTTACTGGGAGCTGAAGACCCCTGTCTTGATGATGTGACCAGTTCACCTGCATCTCAACATCACTCGACTCAGCTTCATTGTCCTACGCATTGCTGTCCTTAGTATAACCTTTGTTAGCTGTTACTACTGGCACTATTTTCTATATGTAGAATGCCCAGGATGGGTGGGCAGCTGCTGACACTCAGACCCCCAGAGGTTTATTTTTCTCCCTCGCTTCCATATATAAATTGAATTGATTTGTTTGATAGCCTCCTTTGCAGCAACTCTGCGCAGCTCAGGCATTCCATCAGTCCATCCTGCTGAAATCTTTTGACCCACTGGCATCCCCTAACAGAGGATTAGCCAATAGCAGAAAGGACATCTGATAGTCCTTCAAACACATTATAAAGGCCAAATTAATGCTATTCAATTCAATGTATTTTTATAGAGCGCTTCTTCTCACACAGTGACTCCGAGTGCTGAACAGTAGATTAGGATAATGAAACAGAAAACAAGTATATAGTGAAGCTATAGATAAAGGTTAAATGTTAATGACAACAACTATACAGGGTATAAGTACAAAACAGTAAGCCTGGTAGCAACTGAGGAAAGGAAAACAAAAAACTCAACCAGGAGGCAAGAGAAGGAAAAAAAAAACCTCTGAGGGTCCGAGTGCCAGTGGCGGCCCGAGTGCCTCCTGGGCATTGCACTTATAGAAAATAGTGCCAGTAGTAACAGCTCACAGAGATTATACTATTAAGGACAAAACTGCGTAGGACAGTGAAACTGAAACAAACACCACACAAGCACAGTGGTCAAGGAACTGGATACGAAATGACAGCAGGTCAAGTTCCACAGCAATATCCCTCTCAGACACGTGTCTTAATGTATAATGTACAAATGCATAATTTAAACCCATGCAAAATGCATTTGAAAAGCAAACTGTGTCTGCTCCCATCACTTGTAAGGAATTAAGCTTAATGGGCTTTCATATAAAAAGCTATTAAAAACCTTGCACTGACTATTCAATGTACATGTTTAGGTCAGACTGACAATTCTAATAAATAAAACCAGAAATACTGGAACTAAGGACTGTTAAAGTGCTTCCATTGGATGTAAAAGGCACTCGCACTGAACTATTTTGTCAACAGTTATTTTCCATGATGACACTGATCACACAAACAATCTGATGTAATAATATGCTGCATGACAATTTGGTTTATAATGAAAAAAGAAATATAATTAACTGCTTAAACAAAATGTTATAGAAACTCCCCTCTATGTATAACTCCAATTGCAATATGTGTCTTTTTAATAGTCAGTGCTGTTTTTCCTGTTTTGGTAAAATTTCTCTCAAAACATTTTCTCCATAAAGTTGCACTACATTACCTGTAAAAAAAAAAAATTAGCATTGTCTTAATTTTGTAGATGTCTACCCATGTAATGTATGGTGGCAAAAAATTGGTATTGGGCAAACTGACTATGCATCAGCAATTAGATCTGTATTTCTTCGTTGATAAAATGTACTTTGTTTATTCTGTGTTGTATACTGCTTTTGAGGAAAGTGCCAGGTAAAAGAATCCATCCATCATCTTTAAATGCTGAATCACAGTCTGAGTTGTAATTGTCAGGAGCCTATCCTGGAATCAGTGGCTGCTAGGCAATAAAACTTCACCCTTGAGGGGACACCAGTCCAACACAGGGCTGAAATAATACACGTAACTGTAATTATAAACTGGCAGTTGTTAGTTTATAGTTACATCACATTTTAATTCAGCTGCTGTAGGTAAAGACTGCTACAATAAAAACACAGATGCCTGTTAATCTTTTTTCAGCATGCTTGTCTTAAGATGAATCAATCATCCTCAAAAGGCCAAGAGCAATAAGGGCAGACTGTTTACTTCATTTTGATTTTCTATGTAACTGGATTAGTTACAAGACATTCTTAATGTCATACAAAAAAGATTTTTGGCTTTTTTCATTGAAATTTGTAGTTGCTGTAGAACTTCCCCATTTTATTCACTGTCTAGTCCACTTCTTTAGGGAAATAAGCAGCTTACAGAATGGTTTCAGAAATTTAGGCAATGACATCTTTTACTTCTCAAACTCAGATACACTGTGGCAAAAATATTCTGTGTCCCTCTGAGATAAAGCCCCCTGATGACTCAGTAACGAAAACGAAAGTAACGAAAGCCCACAAACTAAAAGAGTAGAATTAGGTAAATAAACAATAAACACATCTGCATTATCTCAAAATCTATAAAGCACAATCTCTGTTTGCTTGTTCTTTATTCACAGCTTAGTTTTTAAAGCCACAGATTTTAAATTTGGCACAGTGGTGCTTCTCACTGCAATTGAAGTTTTTGTGCATTCAAATTCATTAAACTCCAAAAAGGGTACTTGCTATTTTGAAATTTTTAAACTGGGTCACTAACAAGGTCTGGAGAAGCAGGAGGTAGTGGCATCATACACAGCACGTAGTAATGTCACAGAGTTTATACACAGACCCACAAAAACAGCTGCCTTACAAAGGCTGTCTACACATGCTCTACAAACTAACTAAATTCAAAAAGACAAAAGGTAATTGTCAGGTCCTGGGCTGGCCATGTTTGTTTGTTTTGCTTTCTTCCTCTCTCCTTTCTAATTAAGAGCAAGTAGGATGCACCTGGGTGAAAGATTACCAAATTGCTGGCTCTGCCTCCTGTGCCAACAAATACCCACATATATGAGGAGGATAGTGCAATTTTTCTTCCTCTTGGCACTGGTCATTTTCTGCTTGGCTTTGGGGTGACCCACTGTATTGTGCATTTGTCTGTGTGTGTATATAGTATGTGATGTCCTGTTGCAGTTTTTGTTTGCTTTGCTAGTTAGTGTAGATTGAAGTAGTTAGGTATGGAAAACTTTTTGGCTTTTTATTTTTTTTTCTGGGATTAAGGTAGACATTTTTTTTGTTTTCTCACAGTAGTATAGGTAGTTTTTTTTTTCACCACGGACACCCCAGAGCACAACTCCCTTGAATATATATATTCCTTATGTTGTCCCCATTATAAACCCTTCCCAAAAATCCATTGCATTGTTTCCTAGGGCGTTATGTGGACAGCACCTGTATCTTCATTTTTAAGGGTAACATATACCACGTAAAGAGCCCAAAACCAAGAAGGGTTCGTAAAATATATATTATTACTGTGTGCATATCACTACAGCTGGTGCTGTGTTGCTGTCTGGCCATCTGCAGGTTTGATCACAGGAGCCAGTAGCTGTTGTGTGTGAGAATATGAAAACATAACAATTAATAAGAAATTATACATGACACACAGCCAGTGCATGAATTAGTGATGTAAGGCTAATAAAGTTTGGTGAGATATATTTACCTTTTTCCTACCCATTTGACTATAAACAGAGCATGCATCACTCTCTGTAGCATCCACCTGTTTAACAACACTAGTAATACTTATGTACTAAATGCAACAACTTCAAGGTAACACAGTTCAGTTTAGTGATTATGTGATTACTGTTATTACTTTTCCACTGCTATACTTTTTTACTAACTATTAGTACTATCACATTACAGATGGCCCCTACTAGACTATGCCACCCTACACAGCCTACAATGCACATAATACACAGGCTTGGGAGTCCCAGCAGTGCACTGCAGAAGACCTGCTCTGACTCACGCTGGCACAGGTTCCTTGAACAGACAGCATCGCTTATTTGTTCAGAGGTGATGGCAACACAGTGCTTGTTTGTGAGATGCATTCTAAACCTGCTAGAAACTGAGGAACAGCCTGGCACTGGGACTTTCGACAACCCAACCCAATCTAGCCTCCTACAATAACAGAGGCATTCCCTTTCTTGTATCAGTAAGACTGCATTGCACCAAACTGTCTCTCCAAGAGCAAGCGCTTTTTATTAGCATCCACTGTGATTGTTTCCCTGAGGTATGACAATATGCCTACAATACATTCTGAAGATACTACACAGTATATACAGTAGATACTTGTATACATTGCTTGTTTATCTTGTAAATATACATTTGTAACTTAGATTCAATGTATAAAGTGCTGAGCATTGATCAAAATCCCCTTCAGCAAAAATAAAGTCACTTGGACAACCAGGAATATGTGAGAGTTCAGCAGGCATTGTATGTGTCACAAATGGCATTGATTGTGCCACTTCATCACCTCTAAGCAAGTGTACAGTTTAGGTTGCTGCTGACACTGTACCCTTTTCCATGCAGTTTGTGGTAACCTTGGCAACAGTGCATGATTTGAATGGGGGTTGATATACTCATGAACAGTGCTTCTCCACCATAGTTGCTGGCCTTTCCCCACATGTGAGTAGCTCATGGAACTGGATATTAAGTCAAAGATTAAGCAGCAGTATGTCATTCTACAGTTATGCTGACTCTTTGTGCATTAAACTGAGATCCCACCACAAGTGTGCAACAGATCCATGTTTTTAACACAGGGTGTCAGGCTACTGAACTCCTTCATCTCAGGTCCAATCACCACCACCCCCACTGCCGAAAATCACTGACATCCACCATATGTGTGTCTATCTTATGTTTTTATGTTTATGTATGTGTGCATATGTATGTATGTATACACATGTAAGTGCATGTATGTGTGCTTGTATATTTCCTTATTTATCTATACATTATACATTTATCATCATATATAGATTTTTACCTTTAACATATCTATATTTCTATTTTTTTATTATTCACTCTCTAAATTTTCTTTCCCCTTATTTCGTGCATTGTAGACCCAAGTATCTTCATTTCATGCTCCCTTGTACACCTGCTATATAATGGGTTTCGAAAGTAAATGATTCTTGATTCCTGACAGTAATGCTCATGGCATCTATACTAATGAATTTTACATTACGTTAAAACAAATTCTTTTACAGACAAATGTTACTGACTGGTTTCTGGGAATTAAGGCAAGGGAATGAGCATTTTATAGCTAATTAAAACATGTATCCATGAACTTCTTGTAATGTACAATATACAGTATCTGTACAGTACATGTACGATGTCACAGTGTAACAATAATATCTGCCGACAGATATATGAAGACATATAGTTTGACATGATTGAGCATTTACAGCTTTTACTGTAGATGAAAAAGGTAATGAAAATGCATTAAAAACATTGCACATGTGTACCTTCACATTATGCCTGTGTGACATCATAGCAGAAGGATTGCATAAGGTGAACACTGTACAAGACCATGTGCTACAACACAATGGCAGCACCCCCACACCGCCAGCAACCATCCTTTTGTGTTTCACACATGTGTTAGTTTTTCTCACAAGTGTTACATCACACAAAGCTATGGCAGGTTAATTCAGCACGTTTTCCCTTTATTGCACATTTCACAGAACTGAACTCACATCAACATGCCAGCACAGGTGCCCTTCTTGTCTCCTGTACTATAATGCAATGTATCCTAACCCATCATGATAGTGTCACAAAACAGCAACTGGTGCTGCATTCAGACATGACAATGAGTAGTATGAGGAAGAGTTGCAAGAGATCACTTCACCTGTGCTTACTACAACTTGCTGTCATATGGCACATAATACTTAAGTATTCTAAAAGTGTTATGAACAGACATTTCTTTTTAAAAAGAAGCTTTGGTAAAGAATACAGTACTGAGAATGGGGGAAAATGTGATCAAGTGACTTTAACTGTGGTATGGTTGTTGGTGCCAGATGGGGTAGTTAAGAGTATTTTGGACACTGCTGCTCTCCTGGGATTTTCAGGCACAATAGTCTCCACAAGTCTACACAAAATGGTGCAAAAAACAAGAAACGTTCAGTGAGCGGTAGTTGAGTGGACAGAAATGACTTGATGAGGTCAGAGGAGAAGAGCCAGACTGGTTTGAGATGACAGGAAGGCTAAAGAAACTCTAATAACCACTCTTTACATGATTGCACAACATGCCAAACCTTGAGTCAGATGGGCTACAACAGCAGAAGACTGCATCGGGATCTACTCCTGTCAGCCAAGAACAGAAAGCAGAGGCTACAGTGGGCACTGGCTCACCAAAACTGGACAGTTGAACATTGGAAAAGCGTTGCCTGGTCTGATGAATCACAATTTCTGCTGCAAAATGCAGATGGTAGAGCCAGAATTAGGCATAAGTAGAATGGTGATGTTTTCTTGGCATACACTGGGCCCCCAATACAAATTTTGCCTCATTTGAATGCCACAGCCTACCTGTGTATTTTTGCTGACCACGGGCATCCTTTTATCCCTGCAATTCCCATCTTCTAATGATTACTTCCAGCATGAAAATGTTTAATCTAACAAAGTCATCTCAAATTGCTTTTATGAGCATGCGAGAGTCCAGTGGACGTCAATGGCCTCCCCAGCTACTAGATCTGAGTGAATAGAGCTTCTTTGGGATTTGGTAAAACACACACACACACACACACACAAAGCTGCAGCAATTATGCAATGCAATCATGCATAATTTGGTCCAGAATCTCTAAGAAATATTTCCAGTGCCTTGCTGAATCCATGCCCTGAAGAATTCAGGATGGGATCCCTGCCCACTATTACAATGGTGATCCTAATAAAGTGGCCAGTGAATGTATAATACTGTGGCCAGAACTGAAACAAAATGGGTCAAACATCATCAAATATCTAAAGAAGACACCGCATGGTGGACTACACAAATAGAAATAATTCAATTCAATTTATTTTTATAGAGCGCTTCTCACACAGTGACTCAGAGCACTGGAAATAAGCAGCATCATGAATAGGATACTTATGATACATGCAACTTATGACCTGGTCGTTGGTCCCTAACCCAATCGTGAAGGACAGTCTGCATACCAAAGACAGCAGTCATTTTTAACCTGATTTATACGCGTAACGTTAAAATACAATTAATATTGCTATAAATCTTGATGTAATTGAAATTGTTATGACTTCAAATAATTAACCATACAATTAACATTTTTAATAAAATTACCAAGTTACCAGTTATTTAATGAGGTGAATGTTTAGTGGTATGCCAGACCCAATGACAATCAGTTCTTACATATTTGCTGCTACTTATTACACAAAACAGAAAAGTTTAGTTTTGTGAATGTACAGCAAAGGTAACCAACAATGGGCAGTCATCCCAATATGTTAGCTTTACCCTGACTTTATTACTTATTTTGCATTCACCTCAGATATTAATTGCTTTATTGAAGTACCTCTTCTTATTTTTAAGTTACAAATTTCCAAAATTTGATTTCTTCTTTCGATTTTTGTATTTACCTTTTGAAACCGATATTTTTATTGTATTTTCTTCATTTATCTACTTTGTAAAATATCTGCCAAAAGTAGAATACATGACCTATACTTACCTTTTGAGCCAACAGATGGCAGTTAAGAGCTTTCAGACAGAATAGTGCTGTAGGATCATCAATTCATTTTGCTTACAGACTACATCTTGTCTGTTGTTCCTCCGTGTGTTATTCTAAATAGTGCCGGTGACAAGAAATATACTTTTACTATAAAGACAAAGATACAGATGATTAAGAAATCTGAAAGTGGAAGAAAGGATGGAAAACCTTGTACATGTTTGTGGGATGAATCTGTCAACATTCTGCCAAGAAAAGGAATTTCTGGAGACAGCTTTTTTCTAATAAGTTTAAATTCATTATTTTATGTAGATTAAAGTTAATAAAAAATGTTACAACTACTTTTTTCACAAATTATTGCTATCTAAGAAACAACCACAGAATAAAACCAAGGAACCTCCACACTTACTCATTTACGCTTAAGGATTGTGGAGTTACACATAAAACGTTATGAAGAGCCTTTTAATCCTAATTGCAATTGCAAGTTGAGGAGCCATTGTAACTATATGGATTAATCACTTCAGCTGGTGTAATGTAATAATGTAAACAAGGTGCTAATAAAATAGTTTTTCTAAACCATGCTGGAATGCAGCTCTCCAGGTTCAGAGTTGGTCATGCTTGGTACTGTGCACAGAAGTACATTTACAATAATCCTTATATAGACATGGTGTGTCTCACCAGTATGTAGCGATACATTCCATGTATGCATCTTATTATTTCTACAGGTTAGATGGGTTGTGTTAATACTGCATCTCTATGGCAAAGTTGATGACTACTGCATCAACATTTCTTAAAAGGTTAAGAGAACTGCACAGGAAAAAAAACTGCAGGTACAAATGTTTAAAGTGGAACAGTGTGTTGTGGAATGCTCAAATAACCCATGGTGTGTCAATCTATTAAAGAATATTTTCCCTTATTTTGCTGCAGGGTAACTGTGCACACAGATATAGTAAGATATAGTAAGAGGAAAGTTGGATTGAGTTTGTTCATCCTCTGACGCAAACCTCATCATCTCAAATGCCCTGACATTTGAGCCAATCAAATCAAAGTGACCATGTATAATGCACAAAAGGCATAATAGTCTACAAACTATAAACTCTATATAAAACAACAAACACAAAAATATTTAATCTCTTCTTCATGTTGGCATTTTAGAGGTTAATAGATCACAACATGCCAGTTTATACACATTGATGGGCTTATTAATAGATAGGTTTCTTTTCAGCTTCTATCACCCAGAGTTCCATTGTCCTGGAGTTAATATAACAATTTGTATGATAATGGTTGTAAACAAAACTCTGTGTTCTGTAAATAACAATTTGATGACAAATGCAGTGTCACTCTTCTGAATGAATCCTCAGCTTAATGTGAGATTTACATTTGGGACACAGGAGTACAGCACTGCTCAACAACTTCTGAAGGATTAAACAGTTTTACTTGAAGAACTGAGCATTATCTTTTTAGGAAACACAAAGTGTAAAACGTAATAAGAAATTCATCAAAAATGTGTATTGTCAACAATAAAAGACCAGATTTAGTGTCTTCTGGATTTAAAAAAGCAACTATTGTATTTGAGTGTTGTTTGAAATAATCCTATGGTTAAACTGATAATGAGAGACAAGATTTATGTCACTGTAACAACAGGACAAAGGTTGCATTA
Source organism: Arapaima gigas (assembly GCA_900497675.1). Classification (NCBI taxonomy): domain Eukaryota; kingdom Metazoa; phylum Chordata; class Actinopteri; order Osteoglossiformes; family Osteoglossidae; genus Arapaima; species Arapaima gigas. Next base: position 612,998 of record UFQX01000171.1, on the reverse strand, counting down.
TCTCTCATTCCAGGACTTCCTGCAATGGGATTCAGTCTGACAACTTTTTTATTTTCTGACAGAAAAGCCCTTTTTTTCTTTCTTTTTGTTGGTGAACAACCAGAAGGAGAAACTTAAATTGTGTGGGGCAGCAGTGCTCTTGACCAGCTTGACACACAGTGGAAAATCACTGCTGGTGCTGAGTGGTCTTTTGAGGGACCAACATTCCTTGATGCCCTCTAAAACACATAATCTATATGCCCATCTAGGAGACCATTTACCTGCACTTTTCATATGCACACATCTAGTCTTTTATTGTTGAAAATGAACACACTTCCTTTTTTTCAGGGGCAGTTGTGTAGTGGTAGAAGAACAAGTCCTGTCACTAAAATGTGGTCACTCTCATCTTAGACAGTATCTCTATATTTGTTTGTCTGTTAACCTGTTTGTCAGTCTGTTCTTTATGCATGGCTTTGTTTTTCAAGCCTCAGATTTGAAATTTGTCACCCATGCACTTCTCACCCTGAATGATGTTTTTACATACTCAAGTTCATTAAACTCCAGAAAGGCTACTTACTATTTTGAGAATGTAAAATTCAGTCTCTGCAAAGGCTTGGAGAAGTGAAAGTAGTGATGTCATATACAATATGTAGTAATATCACATGCAGAGCATACATAAGTGAGGCTGGTGCATTTTCTCACCACACCAACGCACACATTTTCTCCCACACATAGAAACATTTGGTCACATATATTTTGTCACTACTGTCATAAGTCTACACAGGCTGTACTTGCTTTACATACATTCTCTCTTATTCACTTGCTCTCTCGCTCTCTCTCTCTCTCTCTCTCACACACACACACACACACACACACACACACACAGAAAAGTAAAAAAGTTTTGTGATATACAATTTATTACTGTGTGCATGCCACTATGGTCTGTGCACATATTGCTTTCAGTGCCATCTGTGTGTTGGACCACAGCAGCCAATAGCTGTTGTATGTGAGCAAATGAAAATGGGAAACAAAATGAAATTATATGACACACACAGTACTACACACAATAGTGATATAAGGGTAATAATGTTTCATGATAAATATATGCCATCGTATACAACACAGCCAGAATCACACACAGTGCCATTTGCTACAACCAAACTAGCAACACCCAGAAGAGACTGTCCACATAGTTAAAGTTATAGAAACATTTCAGTATAAAAATCTGAAAGGGACTGCTGCAAAGCTATTGAAACATAATTATGATGCAAAATATTTCCACAAACTTATGCTAGCTGGATGACCTTATTTAACTCTAGCAATTACAAAAACTGTTGTTACAATTAACTGATTTCATGATTAACTGCAAGTAAAAACATCACTCCAAACTGTGAGAATTTTAGAAACCACAGAAAAAATTTATTTTAGATGTCTCATGAATAAGTCACGTCTGCAGTGTTCCTGGCTCAGCTTAGCTGTCTCGTCCTTTACTTAGCCTACAGAGAGCTACATGCTTTCAAAATGACTGAGAGATAGATCATCTCACTTTTATTTCTACTACAATAGTGCCTTACAGTGCTGGAAAAAGAATATTTGACCCTTCTTGATTTCCCTATTATTGCATATTTACAATAATATGCTGCAATGAACATGTACTGTAATACAAATAAATAATGAAATAATACATCAAAAATACACAAAAATGCAAAATATCTTTTTCAGTAATGTGGGGAAGATTGCAGCAATAACACGAGGACAACACAAGCACAAAATGCAATCTTATCAGGAGAAGAGCTGAAATACAACTGGAATGCACTTATTGTGTGCAACTTAAATGTTTTTGCTAGTTTGTGCTTTGAAAATGTTTGGATGCAGATTTGTTATAGTAAGTTTTCCTTTCTGATATTGAGCTTTAGGTACAAATTTTTGAACTTCGTTATAGGTATAACTGGATAGTGACATTCAAATAGCATGGAATGCCTGTATTTCCATTTACCAATAATTTTTAAGTAGCTAAACAGTACACTATCAAAAATATTGGATAGCTGACAACGACAACATTTTGGTTAATTTGTTAAGTTGAAAATATTCTACAATCATTAAATCTGCTATACACTTTCTGTCACAGATTAGGCTAATTATCTTGTTAATTTACTGTCGGACTAAAACTAATTCTGATCATACTGAAATTGCAGGTCAATGAACTGAAAACTTTTATTTAAAGCTTACATAGAGATTTTTTTAAAGGTATTTTTAGTTCAGGGGTGATACTATGGTTCATCAAGTAGTGCTGCTGTCTCATAGTGCCTGGGCTTTTCAGGCATGTGTTTGAATCCATTTCAGTCTTTATACAGTTTTCATGTTCCTTCTGTATCTGAGTGGGTTTCCTCCCACAGTGCAAAATATGTCTTTCAGGTTGATTGGTCACTCTAAAAATTACCCATAGTGTGTGAATGTGTGTCCTTAGCATGTGCATCACTATTGATTTTATATCATTTACACTGCATTTTGGTTTCTAAAGGCAGCTACTGAGATTTTTGTTAAATGTGCTTATTTTTCCCTGTCATATTAATACTTTTAATAGAAAGTAGACTTACATTTTATTTGGCAGACCAAAAAAATGCTATGAAAAAACTAATAAAATATTCAGTATGCAGTGTTTGTGTCTTTTCCTCTCAACTCCATAAGGTCTTATTACCTGAGGGAAAAAAACAATTACCTGAAAAACAAAGTAAAACCGTTTAACTACGACAATTCCTGAGATGATAATCATGTCATCAAAATCTGACATAGCAACAGCGCAATTCATGATTATACTTAAAATTGAGGAGTCATTAAAAAGGACTTTACCCAGTTTGCCTTATCACAATTAAATGGTTCAATAAGTTAATTACACATTTTGTATCTGATGAGAGAGCATCAAATAAAGTGGTGAGATTTTTGGTGCCGTTTCCAACAACACATATTTATGATATTGGATTTCCTGCACTGGAGGCACTAAAAACTACACCTAGGGTTGGTCAATATGGAAAAAATAATATCTTGATATTTTTAAGCTTTTTATCAATATATGATATACAGTATATTCTGATAATCATGGATTTTCTAAAACATAGTTTGTAAACAGGCTTTATTTAATATAATCTGATGTACAAAGCCTATGGAAAGCTTCTTAGGAGTTGCCTCAATATCAGAGAGCAAATGTATAGAGAAATGTATTTGTTTTATAAATTTAATAGCAGTGGTTATTTTTCTCATTTAGCACTCTTTTTACTATACTGCACTCCTCAAGAGAAAGAATCTGTTAAGTTCACTTGTGCAGAGAAAGGGGTAATGTTCATGGCAGTCAGAGAACAGATGAGCACGCAAACTTTGTAACATTCCATGTACTACACCGGGTGCTATTTTAGGTGAAGAAACAAGTTAGTTGTGCTGCAAGATTTGGCAATTGTTTTGAGTACAATTTACAACATACCAGACTTTGTTCAACTTTGTTCTTAACTCTTAAAGCCAAACCATATTAATGAGTGTGAATTTCTTTTAGGAACTAAATTGTTTTCCTGCTGCCAGTATCTCTTCCACCTCTTCTATGCATGTGTCCTCCATGTTGCTACTTGGTCACCTGACCGGATTATGAGAAAACATTTGGTCTCAATAATGGAGCAAGCCGAACACAATACTCTCAATATAGCCACATTTTAAATGGACTAGAAAATTATCATGAATATATTGTCAATATTGGATGTATTGCCCATGCCCTAACTACACATAACCCCAATGAATTACTACTCAGATAAAACATTAGTCTGTTTCAGTCATGATAGCCTGGTCCTTGTATGGTCTGTATAAGTTTTTATGTCCATGAGAGCCCCAAGCTATCAAAGGCTGGAAACCTCCTGTGTAGATGTATTATTTTCTAGTTATTTAGTTTTCAGTTGTTTGTGTGTAGGTAACAGATATATTATCATTATTATTGATTATTATTGATTTATGAGCTGTTTGTGGCTGCTTGTTGTTCATTGCGGAGTGCACTAATGTAACAAAGTAAATTCTACTGTCCACAGTTTATATCATAAAACAAACAAATACTTCTATATGTACAGGCATAAAATAACAAACCATTTGTGCCACAGCTGTAAACTTGGCAGAAAAGGATTACAGTTAATAATTTTGTTACATTAGCATCTATAGTATTTAGTGAAACCACAAGCCTTATACTATAACTTGCAAACATAGACAATAAACACAGAATGAGTAACTTTATCTGGAAATCATTTAACTTTTTCACATAAAGTATATCCAATGTAAACACTATTCCAAGTTTGAAAACATTATATATCTAAAAATACATCCAATTTTAAAAGAAATATAGTTTGTTAAGCTGAAAACTGACAAATTCCTTTATTACAGATTATATTATAGTCTACTATTGGCAAGACAAAGTTCAGTGCTACTGTCATAATTTGGTCTTGGGACCTTTTGGGTCCAACTCCACTTCCATAACTGCTAATGCTTCATACCCCCAGGACAGATAATCCATTCTCCAGTGAAAAAGTACATTAGATGTTCAACAAAATTCAGGGACAATCTCAAAAATGAAAGAAAGTCAGACAACAGAGTTACACCTATACGGTATGTTTTTTAGCAGCTGTCTACTAAGGCAGGTGGAGGCAGAGATTTTGAAAAAGATAAAGACAGCACATCGATACATAATGACTGATTTTGCGTTATAAAAGGAAGGATTTAACGTGTATAGTATATGCATTGTGAAACCACTCCATAAGCATCTCCTACCACTCTAAGCAGGGCTTGCAGGTTTCGCGTAGTAACAGACACTAACCTGTTCCAAATAAGTGTATCTCTCTATTCCAATGTGTTTTGATCACTGAAAATAGAACTTCCCTCAGCACAACACTTACCATCTGAATAGGCCTTTTCCTGAGGTCACGTTCAGTGACAAGCTTCTCCTGGTCTGTAACATACAACCCCCTCTGTGCCAGTGCACGGATGACAGCGTCATGACCCAGCAATGGCTTGGCGGCATCACTTCTCAGGATGAGGCTCCCTGCACGACAGTAGAGTTCAGCAGACAGAAGCAGCTCAGCCACCGGTGGCTTCATGTGCTCCTGATTGTACTGGTCTGTGTAGAAGGGCTCATGTAGCTCAGCTGGGATACTGTCTGGAATAGACAAAGAGAGAACATGTGAAAGGCTAGTGCATATGCACAACCACACAGGTATACAGATATGCATACACATGTGCAATTCCCAAAGGGAATGACACTAGTGAGTTAACACTGCATCCTCGTTTAAGAGTAACAGGTCCATTTATTTTTGCCAATTCTAGATGAGACTTTTATGTTACAGTGCTGAGGCCTAATACCCCATATACAGGGCATTTCCACTTGTAAATATTACCACGTTTGGGGGTAGGCCTTAAAAATCTTTCCATAAATCCTATAAATGTAACCAAAAACATTTTTTTTGCTGGCTGACACCAATAGTGTAATTCATGACCACCTCCCACAGTATTATCTTCACCATCACCACAAACTGATTTTTCTTACTCATTCTCTTATCAATTTGTCATCTTCATATCAATTATTTATCCATTCATTAATCTACCATCTAGTAAATAAGTTTACTTATTTATCCATATTATTACTTTTCTACCGCAATTTGTGTCTTTTTCGTTTTTTTCTGCATGTGCACCATAGTTAAGGAGAAACTACATTTTGTTCTTGTACATCTGTATAAGTGCAGAATAACAATAAAGTGAACCTTGAACCTTGAAATCTCACTGTCTTTTTTAATTTCCTGTGATGATCCAAATTTATTAGTCTAGCCTTAATTTCCTTTAATCTAATCAGGAGCAATTAATAATGGCCATTGAAATACGACTGCAGTATACCCTTCTAGTTGACTTGGTGAACATTGTGTGCAGACTGATGTATTGATTCTTTACTGGACTTGACACACCATTAACCAGCACAAAGACTACAAAGAAGTAGCTTCTGCAAAACAAAGTCTCTGAGTGCAGGATACATGACACCAGCAGACATAAACAAGACATGGATCTCTCCTATAATTTATACCCCAAGCTTCTGTTATTCTCATTAAATCCTTACTAAGGACTTTCAAACCACCTTCTTGTGTACTGGCATTTTTTCCAACTCAAATTTACAAGTATAACAACATTGTAGCAGTGAATATTTGCCCCGTGATAAAGCCTTCTGGGGACCATCAAACAAACCATAATAAGAGGCTTCCTTAGATCCCATAGGACTATGGTCTGAATGCCAGTGCTTTACAGCACCATTACATTTGCATGGACATGACAAGGAAGTATAAATTCATCTGTGATACAGGTATAGTGCATAGCATGGCATGCAACTAACTTTTCCCCTTTTATTTAACAAATATAAACATAGTTTCATATAACTCAAAAGTCAGTGTGTAGGAATGTCACATATACTTCAGAAACATCTCCGGTTATCAAACTGAGCCCTTCAAAGTATGTGGTGGTGCGTTTCTTTTACTTGCTACAGCAACTGAGTGTAAATTTAATCTGCAGTTCATTAATTTGCCCACTTTTGATGGCTTATGCAAAAGGACATCTGCCTAAATGACTCCTGGAAAGGCATAACCATATTCTCTACTGTGAGGCAAATGATGCTGCCTGTATCCATGCAGACATATCTAGGGGATGAAATAAAATAAGTAAATGCACTATCATTTTTGATTGCCACAGTGGAGGGTTCCTTACCAAATGCCACAAATATGGATGAGCAGTCAGTACTTGCTTACAAAAAATCTGTGTGCTGTCCACCCACTGTACAGGCAAAATAATAGCATTCACACCACGTTGCTAATGTTATGTTTCCTTTACCCAAATTTACATGTTTTACAGTGCTCAGTATTTTACTGGCACACATCAGGTTAAATTCCTGAAACAGTTCATCTTTAGTTTTCAGTATCATTAGACTCAGCAGCAGAATACAACTCCTTTTGACCTCATTTTGAAGTAAATTTTTATGGATCACTTTTTCAGGTGAAACTGAAAATCTTTAAAGACTAAAACAAAAACTCTACATAGAGGGAGAGATCCATACTCGTCCCAAGAGTTCCTTACAAACTCCTCAGTCAAGCAGAGTTGCTTCGTTTTTGTGAAGCATTAAACAATAAACAGCCTTAAAGCAACTGACAAGAAAACAAAACATTCTGGAAAGGTTATTATGCAGAGTCAGTATGCAATAAAAATCCTGTTAATTTGAGCTCTGCAGTTTTACTTGCCTGTATATATTTTTCTATCCTTCTTTTCCCTCTAAAAAACACAGCAGAGCAAAGGATAAAATCAGCAAAACTTCTCAACTCATTGAATTTTGAGATTTGACTCAAGTCAAGCTAGTCAAAATACTAAAAAGAAATTACTCAAACATATAATTCAAGCTTATTAAATAGGAAACATTTATTCAGATGTTAAAACCATTTATTGACTAAATAACCAAAAAAAAAAAACACAAACTGTGCAGTGTATGGAGACCACATTTTTCCCAATTGAACAGCAGATGTTTCAAATAGAGATGCAAATATTTGTTATAAGTTTCACTTTGTATTAGATATTGTGTGCCTTACTTCTTGCATGTTACAGCAATCCTACCCAATTGTCACTCACGTGTTGAAAGTTAACAGGACTTTACCAAGGACTTCCTTAAGTAACAGTGGAACTATATTGCAGTACTCTTAGTACTCCTAAGTTACCACAGATTAAAATATATTGTACATTACTTCTGTCTAAAATGAAGACAATCACAGCTGTGTATAAAATGCTACTCAATTCCTCTGCCCTCAGTATGAAAAAGGAAAAAGTGGGAGGGGAGAAAAATAGTCACAGCCTCTAATTTGAAGAATTCTAATTTTAAAGATGGAAAGAGATTGGCTCTTGGAGCATTTCCTGCTTCTCCATAAATGCTATGAGGAGTTACTGGAGGGAAGAGTGCAAAAGCAGACCATGAACAGGCCATATGAGCCCTATAAAAACCACTTTGACAATTCATGCTAGTCCAGACATCTTGACCCCTTTGGCACCAGTGTGATCAACACAGGTAAAATTAAAATGGTGCTGTTCCAAAATATAGACCAAATAAATATACAGCTACCCTGCCACTCACTCCCTTGCAACTCGAGTACATGGCAATAATTTTAAATGTCAGAGGAGTGAACATGGAAGCATGTGAAGGTGTGGATAGTGATAGTGTAAAACTGCAACTGGAAATTACCAAATCTAGGGCTCAATTGGGCTGAAAAGCTGTGCATATCGCAAAACATAAAGGTCAGCTTGAAGCTGATGGTCCAGCATACTTTATACTGTTTAGACCCTGACTCCTTGTATTTCAGATTTTAACAAATACAAATGTTTTCAGTTTACTTTCTTCACTTATCTATTTAACTTCTGTTTGTACCAAAGTACCATCTGAACTGACCTGCTTACCCACAGAGCTGAGACATGACAGTAAGAAGCTTCTAAACACAACAGGGAGTGTCAGACTGCCAGAATTCAACTCACTATCCCTCTATTTACAGCTCGTGTCAGATGTTTTAATGTGTTGATCATACCAGTCAGATGTTTTGTTAATTTTCAATCATTTTAAATTAGTTGTAATTTCAGCACATAAGTTACAGAAGTAGTATAGAAGTTGTAGAAGTAATTTTAAGAAGTTGCAGGGTAAATGTAAATTATATTTATAACTAGAGGTCTTTACTGAACCTAATTTGCAAATAAAACAGGGATGTCTGTATTATTAACATTTTACTGGCTCTGAGTAAAAAACAGGGAATTAGGAATAAAATTAGGAGCAAAACTGAACAAACTAACAAAACAAAAAGTATTTTTAACATTTTTTCCAGGGACAACAGTATTTGTAATTTCAGTACTTGCAACAATTCATTTTTCTTCCATATCTCATAAACTTTTAAACATATTTAAACATTATGGAAAAAAATCAAGTTAAAACCACATTATGCTGCCCCTACACCCAAAGCACATTAATATTGATATTCAGACCTCTTTCCTTTTCTATAGTCCCTAAAATGTTTTTTTTAAAAATATACTTCACGAAAAACAGAGAAATGCTTAAAAATTTCAGACCTCTGTGGCAGTGAGGATCCAATCTGTAGACCAGTAAGCTGGAATTCATTACTTTTCGGGTTCATTTTCACAGTCTGAGCCAGGACCTTTTTTACACATTAAAGCAGTGGCATTAAAGCACATGCCACAATGGTACCAGGTACTAATGGTCTGTAAAACATTAAAGCTCAGTCTCATGGAACAATATATCTAACGTCATATCTATAACTGTGAAAATCTGAAGGTGTTCTAAACTCCATCCAAGTTCATTTCAAACGCTTCATATGATGAAGTGGGGCTCTTTATTGAACCAGTAACTCATAACAGTGTCAAGAGACTGACCAATTTTCCTGAACATGAATTCATAATCTACAAATGTAGGTCAACACCCACTATCAAATAAGCACTGAACACATGTTTAAATCCACATTTCTCCTACAGGCCTTCATCTGTCTAATCTCTACATCTTATCTCTCTCTAATGCACATAGTTCTTATATTAAAGGTTATTAAGACAGTTTTCTGTTACTCTTTATTGCATCAACTAAGGTACTGTAATATTTGTTATCCTACTATGCCTACAATCTTAATGAAAGACACTAAATACTATTTTAGATTACAAAATAAAGGGATTAGAACTAATAATACAAAAAACTAAGATACAATTTTAGGAGACAATAACTGTTTTAGCAATGTCTAAAATTAGAAAAAACAATGTACTTAGTGCCAAAACAAAACTTCCCCACACTGTTTTAGGAATCCTTCACAAATGCTAAAATCAGGTATATTTACCTAAGTGCTTTATACCAATTTGTGTACTAATCAGAGGATTTAGTATATTCACATTCAAATGTATCTTTGATTAGGACTGCCACTTTGCAATATGAAAGTTGTTAGTTCAAATCCCAGTTCTGCTATAGTATCCCGGATCAATTTACTTACCTTGAATTGACAACTGACACAGTATGAATAGTCAGCTGTATGCCTGGGTAAATCACTGTAAAGTTGATTTAGCAATGCTAGATAATCACGTTGGAAAAAGGTGTCAGAAAAAGGTCAATAATATGAATATTTCTACAGAAATGTCAAAGCAACTGTAAATTATTTTGTCTGCATTCAGACTCAGGTTTTCTTTATTTTGGGTTAAATACTTGACTAATCAATAACCACACGGGTTAAGCGGGTAGAGAGGACAACTATGCTGCTATTACGTTTGATGGAAATGCTGTTACTTGCACAGCATGTATTGTATGTGCCTCACTTGATGCCGAAGGCTTAGTTAATGAAGATGACACAGTAAAGCACAGCTGTCCTCTGAGTGTTACCAAGACGGTGTAGAAGAGGTGTAAAGAGGAGGTGTGGACCCAGATTTGTGCGCAGAGCTCGTACCGGTCCCGAAGGCTTTGGCCATCAGCCATGTGAGGCTACAGCACACCTTGGCCCTGCCGAAGTCGTAGTGATCGAAGGCTCGGACGGCCGGCACGATGTAGGTGACGCGGCCCGGCTCGGCGGCGGGGGCCACTTCTCCCATGGCGATACCCCGCAGTGTGGCCCCCCTTCACACAGCTGACGGCATCCCTTCTGCGGAATCCAAAACGCCGGCTTCTCTCTTTAAAATCTTATTTACTTATTTAACACTGCAGCACAATATTCTGAGGGATAAAATATGTAAAATGTTAAAAGTTGAGGCCGCTTCGTTTCCAGCGGTCAGACTCGGGCAGCTGCGGCAGCTCGGCGGCGCGTGCCCTCCATTCCCGCACACCGGTGCCTCACAGCGCTGCTCGTTCACAGCTCAGCGACGTCTTCCTGCGTTTTCCAGCCTTTGCGGGTAATCCATGTTTCAGACGCTCTTTGCCGTCACGAAGAAAAGGATGTTTACTTCTGAAATCCTATATTTCATCGCTATGCCTCTCGGTCCCCCACCCGCTCAATCCTGCTCTTCCCTCGCTGCGGTTTTCCTGCCGCACTGTTCGTTAGGGAGCGCGCGAACTGCGCGTGCGTGCTCCGCCCTCGCGCTCCAGCCGTGGCTGCTTGCCCGTACAATACGGTAGTGTACATAAAATCTGGCAAATGTTTTCAGTATGAAATAACGGTCACTTTGACTAAAGGGCTTATTCCTCTCGGCCTTTACAAGTTCTTGTTACCTAGCTAGAGTATATGACCAACGCCCCGGTTTGCCTCAGTGCCCTAGTTTTCCTGAGAACTCGACCCACATTCCCACTTCAACCATGCCGCACATTATAGCACTACAAACAAATAAATGATAAATCATGAGATGCCTTTGTGATGTGTTACTGAAATTAACATATAAAGCGTTAACTATGCTTTGCATGGTGCTATTATAGCACTATTCTAATCCCTATCTTTATCCAAGGTGACAAGCTAGATAACCTATTTTGCATGGTTTATCTATTTACACAGTAAGGTTTTTATACTGTATCATAGGTGCCCTGCTCAGGGGATGGTGTAGCTGGAGGGTGACTGGAACTTGGGACCTTTGAGAGCAAGGCAGCAGTGCCAACCACTACATCACATGCTGCCCCCCCCTTTATAAAACTATTTATTGAGTGACAAAAGTAGTGCCGATGGTGTATTTGGCACCACAGCTCATCCAGAGGTTTGGTCAGGACTAGGTGGCTGTGACTCCCAGCTAGGAAGGGACAGTGACCCATCATTGGACCTAACAGCTAGCATCATGCAGTGGTGAAGAAGTGCCAAGTAGCCAAGATCCAATTATAAAGTACCATGCTTGGCAGGCCAGGTGTTGGAGGACACATGGGCTACAAAGGCTGTGGGAAGCCTTTCTTGTTCCAGACGGGTGTGCTGAGGTAAAGAAAAGTTCAGAAGCAGTCAGGAAGAAGGTGGGGCTCTGTTTTTAACCCCAAAGCCTGCTGGGTAATTATAGTCTACATTTGTGCAAATGCTACCGCTAGGCACCCAGCTCCCCAGCAAATGGAAACAATTTGTTGAACCGTTGCACTCCTCCCACTGCACATATATCTCCCCACAGATCTTATTTGATTTTAATGGTAGCAAGGAGGGAAAAATTTACTATGATACTATACACCATTCATACTACATGTTAGCTAACCATCAGATCTGTTCCCTTTTCTTATATATATTTTTAATTCCGTCTGTGTTCATATTTTGTATTAGAATCGCGTGTCTGTATTTGTACTTTGTCATACAGGAAAGATACACATTGAGCTATTTTTGTGCAACTGGTTTTTCACCTTATGAACTTATGTAAATGACTCAGTTTATTTAATAAAAGATTTTCTACAAGATAAGTTGGTCTCCCCCCTTTTGTTGATTTAAACAAGAAGAGAAGCCCTCAGAGAACTCATAATACATACAAATTTTACGACTGTATTCACACTCACAATACACACTGAATATAAATACAATGGAGTAACAAGATTGCTGAGCCCGAATAGTCAAATGTCAACAGCATTTACAGAGTTAAAATCTTCATCCAACCCCTCTATAAAGCCTTTACTAACCCTAAGTATAACAACTGATCTCAACCAAGCAAAGTCTAAATGTTCCTTGCAGACATGCATGCTTTGTTTTGGATAGGAAACTATCTTCAGAAAAAAGATCCTTATTGTGTTGCTATGTAGTGAACACAGTTAACAAAGCAGTGTACCATTTTTCCCATTTTCATTGTTTCATGTTTTACTCATTAGTTCAGGTTAAGTGCCTTACTGAAGGTCACCAGGGAATGGCTGTGCCATGAACTTTAATGAGCAGACAGAACTTGAGCCAGAAATCCAGCTATAATCTTGTCACTGCATACCTCATATACATTTTTAAATACAACAACATCAAACTGATTTTTTAAAATGTGTCCATTCAGACATTTGTTTTTTCCAGCACATTTGCCTGACAGGTTGCTTCTCTGGAACATAGTTCTCATATCTGTATGCTTTTTCATCTCATGTTTGTAGAGAAGTTCCTGCTAGCAGAGAGGGTAGGAAATCCTGCAGCTTTAAAAGAAGCCAGAGTGGGCTGTGCTGAGGTGGCTGCTGACCTGTTCTCCCTCTGGAGGAAATGGGCGGGTCCAGTATTGCAGGGAAGCTCTGCTATGGCGCCGTTCCCAAGAACTGGGACAGTGCCTCATGTCATTGTACATGAGAGCAGGAAATCAACTTCATAAAGCACATATCTGAGGCTCTCATATTGCTAATTAATACTTATTAATTTATTAATCACTGGCCCAGAATTTTGTTTATACCAGGGGGTTAAATTTAACAAATTATGCCACAGGCAATAGTGGGGTGGCATGACAGTGCAGTGGGCAGCACTACTGCCTCACAGCATCTTAGCTGTCCTGGCTCATTTTGCATATTCTCCCAGTGGTCCTGAGTGGATTTTCCCCAAGTTAGTCTGGTTTTCTTTCTGCAGTCGAAGATGTGTGTTAGGTTAGTTGGTCACTCTAAAATGTACTTGTATGGTTCCCCAGTGATAGATTGACATCCAGTCCAGGTTGTATCTCTCCCAGCCTAACACCTATTCCAGGACAGGCTCCACGGGGCTGCCGCTTGGGCAAGGACTAATTGTTTAACAAAATTTAGCAATTCTGTAATAGCTTCTTTTGGTCATCATTTACAGCACTGATTATACCATAATGTTTGACAATGCAATACTATTATTTCACAAATGTTGTCCCTTGAATCTATTTGTGCTTTTACAGACAAAACAAATCTTCATCTACATACCAGAATTTATACTAAGAGGATACAAGTTCAGCATATTTCACATTTGAACCAGATTTGCTGAAATACACGTACAGTAAAGGCCATGATGCTGTTCCCTCTTTGCCCGAGTAACTACCGCCATCTAGTGGTCTTAAATGTTTAAAGCCTGAATATTGGATTGCATTTGGATTGTCGTGGTTTTGGGCTGCTGACGTAATACACAAAGTGACCAATCCCAGCAGTAAATGAAGAGTATTTGAAAGTACAGTATAGAGCTGTGCTGATGGTGCTGTTGGCGGAGTTCAAATATCACCGCGGAGATGAGACACTGCTGTTAAATGCCTTTTGACTCTGAGCAAGTTTCACATATGGTAGAAGAGCACATTTTCACAATGTGATATCATACTTGTTACTGTGAAATAAAGCTTCAAACATGAGGTTGAGGCATGAAGAGGACTAATAAACATTAAAATACAAAGCACATGTTTCAAATGAGTTATTACATACTAAGTTAATTTAAACAGCTTTGACACTTAGGAAACCTTTGGGAATCTGTCTGCAGGCTGTACAACTGTGATTTCATGTCCTAAACTGAATTATGACTTCTTATATTTCAAAAATTCTTTATTTTAATGGATTATACCTTTAGGTGCATACTTTGAAACTACTGTCTCAATATACTGTCCTAATTTATTATGGCAGAAGGGCACTAAAGATGCTTGCAGACAGCTGTGTCTGGTTCACTGGGTGGTTAGATGATCCATCAAGGTCTAAGCAGGTTGCTTAAATATGTCTTCAACTTCTTTAGCTCCTGCAAACAACAACGGTTGTTTTGTAAATGCTGGGTGTTATTGGCACCACCACAAAGTCAAAAATTCCATTTTTCCCAGACAACAGAAACAAGCCTGTTGACAGGTGGTCACTATTAATCGGTTTAGGGTTACAGCCCAAGGAAGCACCACATTCTTCCCTTAACAAATTTGTGTTCCTGGTTACCATGAAAATTTGCCAAATTGTTTGCTGACAGTATGACTATGATTCAGAGCATCCTCCAAGGCCACTTCAAAAAGCTGGAGACTAAACAGGGCATGTGGTTGCAGGAATTTGTAAATCCTATAACAGCAATGTAGTCTGCTGGACCTGCATGTTTTGAAGTACTAACAAGCTGTCACTTCAACAAACAGAATGAGAAATAGGTAGCTAGCAATTTAAATGAAATGTTCCTCTTTTTAATCTAAAATTAAGCGCCATACTTTTTTATATGGTGTTAGATTTACAGGCTTCTTTGGATGGAAGTCAGGGAGTAATACCCTGATGATACTTAAAATAACTTTATTATTATTATTATTATTATTATTAATAACAACAACAACAACAACAACAATAATAATAATAATATCACCAACTCTCGTGAACATTTAGACACAAACTGTAAACACTGTGACTGAAACAAGTCTGACACACTCAAGTGCTGCCAACTAACAGAAATTTTAGAATTTAGGTAGGTGAAGGAAATCTATTGAATAAATAAAAAAGGAAACCCCTGTGTCTTGCTGGAGTGCATAAAACATTCATAATCAAGGCAGCTTACAGAGGAGATTTACATTTTCATTAAACCTTTTCAGTGATGTTTGTTTGAAACTGACTCAGTGTTGACAGACTGAAGAAATTACTAGCTAAGGGTGACATAACAGTAAACAGTACTGTGAAACATGCACTGTTTCTGACCTTTTCTGCATGCAGCTGAAACTTCTCTTATGTAAATATATGGATGCTAATCTGAGGTTGAGAATATTTCTGGAAGGAAATAATGAGTAAAGTTCATTGGCATACCCATTGCATGACAGCAAGAGTAATAAAAACCCTATTCTGTAATGTGTTTGTTAGAAACATGCAGTCCTTCTGACCAGTGAGGATGCCACGAATAAATATTAAATCTAATCTACTTTTAATGCTATACATGTAGAAATGCACTGCAGATTTTACTAGGTTGTGCTTGAATACGAAAAAAACCCAGACATTATGAAATTTGCACAGATGTGTGTGCATGCTTAGAGCTTAACCTTAAAAGCACAGACATCAGGCATCAGTTTAGTCTGAGGACACTGCTGTCGGCCAGAAGACTTCAGATCCTGCGCTCTCCAGTTCACTGGCCACTCTATTAACGGCACTCTCGTGTTCAGCCACTAGGTGGCAGTATTTCACTTGTGGATACCTATAGCGCTTAGTAGACGTCTCCACGCATTGCCGCAAGTGATTCCAGACATCTTTGTTGTCTGTGTGCAGTTAAGGGAAATATTATCAGCACAACAAAAAATGCAGTGGTTAAAAAACACTGTACTGTATTATTTTACTTAGGAACAAGAACAAAATAAGAATATGATAATACCAGAACACTATTAGTACTACTACTGCAATCAACAATCACAATAATAATAATAGTAATAGTAATAATAAAAACATTTTTGCTCCAAGATACTACAGTACAGCAATAGTGTCAATTCAACCTGACAATCTTCAAATTGCATGAAACTGTCCTTGCAGTATCTGTTGTCCAGATCTTAGTGGTATAATTTTATATCCAAAAGGCTGCAGAACCTAAATAAAGTGGAGTGAAATGGAAACTTTTTATTAAGGCATAACCGAAAATTGATCAAACTTTATAATGGAAGTATTTTTATTTTGTTTGCTGATTCCCTGTATGCGCAGACGAATGCCTACTCTCATGTGCAGTTACTTACAGTTGGTTTGGACTAAATGAGTTATTTAATGGACACTCTTTGCTAAATGCAGTTAATAAAATTATTTCAGTTGTTCATCTGCCAGTTTTATTTCAGACAGACCCAGCCTAAAGGCCACTGTGGGCACAGCAGTTACAAATCATTAAGCCAGGACGACTAGGGCAGTAAAAACAAACCACTCTTCCATGAGTCAGTCCACCCCACAGCTGGTCTGATTTAGTGGTTACCTGAACTGCAAGGTAATTTTACACTAAACAGAATTAAAACAGATTTAGTAGGGAAATGGTTCAAATAGGAGTTCAAGCAGTAACTATTTGTTGTGCTTGGAATGACTTGCTGACAAAAGCCTAAATCGGCCTAAAACGTAGTCTGCATGGCTTAAACCTCCAGAACAAGGATGGCCTGGGCACTACAGGAGATGCTGTCCTCATCCTCATACTCAGCTCTTATTTGGGGATTTTGCTGCCTGTTTTAGGTTTTGCGTAGCCTTTAGAGAAGCTGATAACTTCCTCCAAGCATAATGGCACATTTCTTTAGTTCTCTTCTCCATGGTAGGTACAGTGTGCAAACCTCACGCTGTGGGATTTAGTCATCAGTGTGCTGTGAAAGGTCATCTGCCACATTATCAGGGATATCTCCAGCAGCAAGCGTAGCCCCTGGATAGTTCAGTAAAGTGCTATAGTTGCCGAATGAAGCTCAGAGTTTGTACAACACAGAAACATAGGGGATATCGAGCAGTTTGAATTTCTAGCCAGGATGTAATTCTGGGAACTGTTGTGGTCATTTGGTTTAAGTGAAAGTGACATAGAAAACTACACTTGAATACGGCAGAGAGGAAATGTGAAAAGATTGCCTGGAAATGTCTGTGCTCGGGTGAGATTCCTCAAAGAGCTTTTTACACCACTGAGAAACAGTGCACGCTTAATTCACACTGCCTGGCCAGGGTTCCTTTGGTGTATTGTGTTCCACGTATTTGTTTTCACAAAATAATTTCCAAGGTTTTTACTTGCGCAACCATTGAAACTCAAGGTGCACTTATTGTAATACCTCATTTCAGCATCCAAGGGTTTAGAGCTTGGTTCTTTGCTTCTTGATTTGATTTCATATTTCCGTGTATTAACCCCAATCTTTGGCAACTCAAATTGCAATTCTGCATTTTTGCACCTCTTGTGCAGCATCAGCACGCAGATATTTAAATATGATTTTATTTTTCTCCCAATTGAAACCCTGCCACCAATGAACAAATAAAATATTCTTTACACCAGTGAGATCCTGCTCAAATTAGATCAGATTAGAACAGTACTAAATATTCAATATGCAAGTCCAAAATATTGTTGTAGTACAGGAACTTATTTGATTAAAATTTTTAGGCTTGATCATTAATTAACAGCATTAACAGCAGCTGCTGGTATTTATATAAAATAAGTAGCAAGGAGTTTTGAAGGATAAATTTATTGTGACATTACATATTTGTGTAGTAGATGGCTGCATGAACACCAGATTTTATTTCATATAAAAGGCAATGAATTGATTATGGAATTATGGAATTTTATATATATGGAATTATAATCTGAAGGTGACTTGATCAAGTCTTGTTTCTGTAGGATTCCTGATTTAAATGGCTAAATAGCTAAATGGTTCCAAAGTTGTGCTAGACAAATGTGTCAGAAAAGCAAATTAATTCCAAATAAAATGATTATGTAAGCATCAGTATCTGTCAAAATCAGATACTCCACTTAATTTAATGCTCTTTCTAATTAAAACACTGACATCAAATTTTGATGTGTTGAGAAAATAGACACAAACTGATTGATTTAAAATAAATTTGATTAAAAAATATACAATTTTGATACTAACTGGTTTTCAGAAAACACTCAGATATCCCATTTAATATATTGTTACAACTTTTTAATGGGATTTTGTTATTTACAAAATGGAATGGTAGCACAGGCATGGGTTCAAACCCTGATCAGCTTCTCTAAAGGCCACCTAGGGCTTAATCATAATGGATGGATGCATGTTATGTAAAAAGTAGATTTTATTTCAGGTTTTGTACATTATAGCTTAAGGCACTTAAAGCTTTTTGGTAGGTTTAAAAATTTCAGAAAATAAATATATAACCATTTTAAATCAAATGTTAATTTACCAAAGTACTCCCACTATAATAAAATATGTAGTTTATTAGTCCTCAGTAAATGTATCCTTGAATTTTCATGTGGTTCAAAATGAACAAAATGTGCACAGCAATTCTGATGAAAAATCTATTTTAATATGAATTGCAGTATGTCTTCATAGTCAGAGGAGCTTCTATAAGAAATTGTTAAAAAGATGTGCTGTTGGAATTGTCTGATCAGGAATCTGAGGTCGTGCTGGTCAACAGCTGAAATTGGTCTCTATTGAAATTAATGACGCAATCTAACTGAAGTGTCAGGGCAGAATTAATTTACCTTAATAACTGCACTTTAAAGGCCTTCAATAAATGTGGTAAACACTGTGCTCTCAATCCTATATTTATTACACAAAGCAGATGAGTGAGGGTGGGTCTGTCCACAGTGAGTGATAACACTGCTGCACGTTCATCCCTGTTTCGCTGCTCAAATGAAACAACATCCGTTCTGGGCTGTGAACTTACAATACATTCCTAGTGTTTTCGAGACAATAATTACTGCCGCTGACAGGAGTCACATGCAGTACTTACGTTTGTTTAGTTACGATAGCTTTGTGAGAATGACAAAATACAATCTAAAGAATTTCTTGTTTCTCGATCAGTTTTCCAGCTCATTTAGGTCTCTTATTTTTAGTGTGGACCTTTCCTTGTGTATTTCTTTTCTTCTGATGTGGCACGATGAGTCTTAATGTTTTTGTTCAAGTATTATAAAAATTATTTTAGTAAATAAAGTTTTTGAACTTTACTCTGGAGAAACAGATAATCAGCTCATCTGAATATCAATTATAAACAAATGAAAACCTGTTAAAATCTACGTATACACAGTTCTGTATAAAATTGTATATGATTATAACCATGATGTAGATAATCATTTTCTCAAGTGAAAATGTTTTGTGTTATTTCTAGGTAAAATATATGAAACAAGTGGAAATGATTCATTAAAACCAGCACCTGTATTGCAACTGTTTCTAAGCATATATATTTTTGTGATTATGACATTGTTAATAGAGACGAAAAGCAGTATAAACACCGAAATGGTTTTAAGGAAAAAATCAACAGAAAATTTAATTCCAGTAATAAATACTCAGTAAGGTTCACCAAGTTGCATACATGGCAAAACTGAGTTCTGTTTAATGTCATTCATTTCCCAGGTGCAACAAAACTTTGCAACAATCATCTGTTTTTCTTAAACAACACATGAGAATGTCTTAGTGTAATTCATGTGCCATTCTATTGAATGCATTCTTGTTGCGATTTCATGTGAAATCATGTAAAATTCAAAAGCATATTTTGATCTAAACATCAAACATCACCTAACCTGTCTTATAAAATACCACCCAACATGCACTTCTGGGTCTGGCTGCAACTCTGTAGTTTCTGGAAATGTTTCATCCTTAATCCAAATCCACCTCTTTCCATGTTGAACCAAAGTGCAACCACACTTTTATGGCTATTTGTCAAACTATGAATTTTTCCATGCCTCACCATCATCTATTATTTCAACAACACGAGCTCTGAAACATGCACTGCCCCCTGTGCTATTTTTTAAAACTCCAAACTGTCAATAATTGTTGCAGGGGACGGGAGTTAGAAAGAGATGTTAGAAACTATTGCGTTTGACTAATCCGCTGTCTTTGCAGTCATGGACATTTTCTCTCTCTGAGTACATTTCATTGGTAAACTGCACTTAAAGCCTAAAGAAGAATTTTAATATATTCTTATTAATCTTCACACTGACTCACTTGTTCAAGGTGACTTACAAGGCCAGAGTTAACTGTACAGTGATTTACCCTGCAGCAGGGCATTCAAAATGTGTCATTTCAGGGTAAGAACCGTGATCAGTGATACTACAGCAGGATTAGGGAACATAAGCAGGGATCGTACTCCCCACTATGTCCTCAGTCAGTGTGTGTGCTCTTTGGAGCGACTTTGTTCTGTGTGAGATTATTCTGAAACGCCTGTCTCAGTCTACTTTACTACGTGTCGACCACAAGGGGGAGATATCATATTTCAGTTGTTCATGTGGCTCTGGCTCATGAAAAGAAAGTGATGCAATGGTTAAAAGATTACACCTTAATTTTCAAATATCTTTGAATATTATTGACACAAGTCTTTGCTTACAAACTTTCGTTTAATTGTTTGGAATTCTGAAAGATACACTTAAACCCACAACTAAAAGGATAAAAAAAACTGAGCAATATCTGCAGAATAATAATAAAAATTTTGCGGAGCAATTTTATCAGTGTGCAATACATGAACTAAGATACGAAATAAAGAAAGCTGTTACACTGTGCTGTAATAATATATTTACCAGTTTTTCCACATACTGAACAAAAACAAATTTTCACCCCCTCCTTGGGAGGCAGGAGACATACCATTCCAAAGTACTGGCCTTAACTAAAGGTCATCATTTGGGAGTTGCTGAATTAATTAAGTACAACGTCTGTGCAGTTAAAATGAGTTTTTTACTCTATGCTGACATGAAGAACCTTTAACTGCTCAGGTTTTCTTTAGGCCAGAGGTGTTTCCTAGTCAATGTATTGATCTTTATTTTCATGCAGAGCTTTCCAATCCACGATCTTCGTGAATCTCCCATTTATGATTTACATGTAACATTGCAAAAAGTAAAGTATGAAACTGTCAAAATAAATCGCAACATCTGGATTTCCGGGGACTGGGAGCAAAGAGCTAAGAGATAACTTGGGACCATAATTTAGAGGTTATTCAAGGTACTTGGTATGAATGACATCAACCTTACAATTAAACACAAATATGTTTTGTATTTGCAGAAAACTGGCAAAAGCAGAATGAGGAAATAATCATATTTTTGGACTTCATCTGTTCCAAAATTGCTGCGTAGAAGAAGTGCTGTTTGATAAATCTCAGATTTGTGAACATAACTTTGCAGTAATACCTCATTCACAGCACATTTTTGCCTGCAGCAGGGAACCCTTTCTTCATTCAGGAACCCAGAGTGACCGCACTGCATCGTTACATTGCTGGCTCTAAAACCAAGATTTTTTTACCACATGGAAACTGCGTGTGCCAGATGAAGTCAGCTGGGCCTCTGCCTTTGCTCTTCCACCCACAGACCAGCAGTGGCAGCAGTTAAAAGGCGCAGTATGCGCCAGCTGGTGTTCTTTTCAAATTTACGACTGTGGAAATAGGTGTGCCCCCACGCTTGGTACACGCCTTACGCTGAGCCTTGTTAGACGGCCGATCCGTGATAGGCCATGATTAATCGCCTCTGTGGCCAGACAGTGTGTGGATCAGTGATGTGCTGCTCTTTGGCTGTTGCAGCTGTGTTTCTGCTTTGGCTTCATGGGTCACTAGATACCCCTCCTCCATAAGTCCAGGAAGAATGGTACAAGTAGGGTGCACTAGATGATGTAGTGGTTAATTTCAGTGTCACCTGAAGGTTGCCAGTCCAAGTCTCATCAAGTTACTTAATCTGAATTAATTTAGAACAAGCACAGCTCCAGTTCCCCCTGATATGAATGGGTTAGTGGGGGTAGAAGGGAATGACCAGTTATTCCAATCTCTCATATACATTATTTTTTAAAATAATTTTGACATGACAATTAGTACTAGTAATAGTTCTACAGAAGATGGGCGTCTTGCGGGTAAATAAAATGTTTTATTTAACATGTATTAAGAGTTTTATGCTTGGAAATTTCTTTAAATATTTAAATAAAGTGATTAAAAAAATTGGAATTCATTTCATCAATTACCCAACCACTCAAGAGAAAATTTGTTAATGATCACAATGCCATGTTCCAAGGTAATGCGGTGTTTTGAATACTTCATTACAAAATCTAGATTTATTATTAAATAATTTTTATGCTATTATTACAAGATTAATGCAAAAAAATCACTTTAAATGCTGAAACAAAGTAATCTTTACTGTATGGCTATTTTTTCTTTTCTTTTGGAAAATGATGGCACTGGACTATGTGGTCATTCCAATATCTTTCATGTTTGGATGAACTCCACTATGTGAGAATCCAGAAACAGCTCCATAATTGCTTTACACGAAAACATCAGCTGTGTAAAAATACAATACACTCCTACCAATATTTATTTATAATTTAGAAAGGAGATCATTTATATTCATGCTAGAGTCCATATCTGATATATATAAGGAATAATTAATGGAGTTATTGCAGGAAGTGCTTAATCTGGCAAGCCTCAGAAATCAACACCACAGTTTCAGATAATTAATTTTTTCCTCCTGTTTCAAAATTATATCAACAGCAAGCTCATGTTCCCCTTTCAAAACTCTTAAAAGTGCTTTCTCTCTCCTGGCATCAAACTAGATGATTATGTAGTGCTGCCATTGTGTGCACTTAAAATAACTATTGTAACATGTTTATACTGAACATTGTTCTTAAAATCTTTTAATGGCATTTTCATATAACAATCATAGAGTTTATCAAACTGAAGAAGTACAATTTTTTCTACAAAATGCTCTGACATTAAACAAAATAGCTAATGGTTTAAATCAAAGCTGTAAAACAACAAAAAAGGAAACTTTACAGATCTGTCTGGTCACAGAAGCTGTGTGTGAGGTCACTTGGATTAAGAAAGACATCTACAAAACAAATACAGTTTTGATCAAACTGTTGTGTAGCTCATGTAAAATGTATAAAAATATGTGTCCTGTCAAATGAAAGGGTAATTCCTGTGCTGCATGTGGCCAATTAACAGCTTCATTTAAACACAAAATGATGTGTTTGTGTTGAATTTAGCTGTCAGCCCAATTTAGTAATGCATTAGGTCATAGAAAAGCAAACCCTGTCACGTCACGGTGCCAGAGTGACCTCCTGGCGGTAACTGCACGACCTCCTTTACAACAACACGACCTCATTTATCTGCCCCCTCTCTCCCACCTTCCAGTCATACAGAAATTACACCCATCCAACAATGACCGTGCTACTTCTAAGTTCATAATTTTGCTGTTTCTTTTTGTCATGGGTTCAGATGTTTGAGGTTTGGTGCATAAGGGGGGCCAACCATCAAAAAGATCTTTAGAGCGCTTTTAATATAAGCATTGTGGATAGTTTTTGATGCCTTTGATGTATATTTTGCAGTATTCCAGGATAATTAGCTACAACTGGGTCAACATAGGGCAGAATAAGCCCTTTTTGGGTAAAGACTGTCAAATATTGATGGTAATTTGCAAATGAGTGTTTCATATTCTGCATGGAAATCAAAATAAACTCATGTTTTATTCATTTTTCTTCTCTTAATAAATCATCATTCCTTTTCCTGAGAGTCAAATGGCCCAGTCCAGTTCCTGTAAAGTCACTAAAATGACAATAAGAAATCATTACTGGAGTCTATGGAACACTTATTGTCTGGCAAGCAAGATACAAAATAATGTTATACTTTTCTGCAGCTGGCGGCAACTGTGGTTTTGTTCACTGTTTTTACCCTTTTGCCCTTCCTGCCCCAAAGCGGGAAGAAAGGCCTCGACAACACCCCTTTCTTGCATTCTCCTGTCATTTCCGTCTGTGCCAGGCCGCACAGCGTTTCCTTAACAAGTGTTTACAGAAACGTGCTGATTCGTATTAATCTGGCTCTCGTCTGCCACACACACAGGTGGGAAAAGGGTTCGCTTCTGACAGGTCCACGGTGTCGCTGCCTGCTCACATTAACCAGATGTGCTGCAGGGTTGTTGTTCTTCGTAATTATCCTCATCCAGTGAAAGTGAGTGCCAATCAAATTTGTTTAAGAAACTTAGGTCCAAACCACTGCAAAATTCATATTGTGACACATATACACACACACACACACACACACACACACACAATATAAAAAATGAAAATATAAAATGTGTAAAGTATCATATTTCATTTAAAGCTGTATTTTGCACTTGTAATTGACAGTCAGGTTTTGACAGCCCTGTGAACAAACATTGATCACTGGTCTTCCAAAATTAAACTTATTCCATGATATCATGTTGAACTCTGTGCATTATTTCTTTGTTCATGTATATATAACTCTGGCATAATAAGAACTTTCTTTGGCAAAGGGAATATTTAATTTAAATGTAAAAGCTATAATAGGAATGAAAAACAAATAACACCAAATGGTCACACCAATAGAAAGAGATAAACGTGCATTTTTTTCACTGAACGAGATCTCATTTGCAGTGAAGTTTGAATCTTGTCATATTTCTATAATAATAATTAATGCTACTGTGTTCTAACATGCCTCAGAAATGCTTGCCATAGGCCATAAACATAATTCTACTGAGTGCATAAACGTGGACAGGCAAGTGAGCTGAAGGTCACAGCCTTGGACTCTCCGGTGAGGGCTTCACTCCACTCCGCATTCACTTCTGCATGGAGAGCAGTTAACCAAGTCCCAATGGCAGCAGCAGGTAAAAACATATTCCATCAGGTTATACGCTCCTTTTTTACTGCGCTCATTTTTTTGTGGGTGTGATCGGTTGTGAACATACATTCATATTTGCAAGTTGTGAACATTAACATTAATGTCCAACACCACCATAAGGTGGAATAGTGAAGAAATACATATTTAAAATCTAAAGCTTATGTTAGGTGATTAAAAGAAAAGCACCAGAGCTTATTTATAAGACTGTTTTCTTTTAGGTTCTTTTGAAACCATCATGTCTGGTAATGAACATCTCTGTGCAAGCTGCCATGTCCTATAGCCGTGCTTTCATTTGCTTGAAAAGACTCCTCTCTCATGCAGCAGTGCTGGCCCAGCAAATAGTTATAATAATTCCAAACACACATGCACACCCAGCTGTAGCTTTCTGTGACTGTGAGCTGGGTTCCCCGCACTCTTCTGGTGGAAAATGTGTGATTAAAATATGCTGGAGATTGACGTGGGGGTCTTATACATTTTGACAAGAGCCATGCAAAAATGTCAGCTGGATACCTTGGTATTTTTAATTACACATTTTTCTGGCATAAAGACTGGCATTTCTTTAGTGATTTCAAAGGATCTGTTTAACCCATATGCTAAAAGTCTGTATCAATTTTCTGAGCATATGTTTTACTTGGCCCTGAGAAACTATGACCAAAATTATCTTGTTTTAAACCTAGTTTGCTTATAGTTCATTCCTTAATTTTTTGCCTTTGCATGTGTGCCGCAGTAATTTTTTTAGTGTATGGTTACAAACATAAAGGGATTAACTACTCACACACTTGTGAAATATGCACAAAAATTAACAAACAAAAACAGTGTGGAAGGCATTTGAGCCTCTGTATATTAATAACAAAATTGACTTTGAAGTAAGAAATAGACCTGTTTACAGCTGAATGGCATGACATGTTACATAAGATTATATTGATTTCCCTTTGTACTGGAGAAGCTCATTAATAATGTTTACTACTTTGACGTAAAGTCGATGCAGCGCCGAAAACGTCTTTTGACAAACACTTTGACTCGTGTCTTTAGTGACACATCACCCTGGATGTTTATTTTTTCTTGTTAAAATCTTGCTGACTGCTATTCTTATAATTTAAGTGATTATACTGGGTGAAAAAGACAGGCAAGAACTTTTATTTTTTCATGTACATATTTTGATTTGTGATGATAGAATAGTGTATGGTCTTGCCCCGCAATGGTTTATTTTCACTGGAAGACACTTATCCTTTTATACTGAACAATCTATAACCTATGATGAATATCTACAGGTTTCTATCTATCCTTCCATTATAATTCAGCAAGTGCTGTCTGTTTTGGGCTTTCTAAATTATAGAAGAATAGTGTAAAGAGCCAGTTAAAGAGGTATGGACAGGTATGGGATTTTTGTTTCATTTGCAGGGATTACAGCTGTACTGTAAACACCACAGTAGGCATGCTAGCCAGAGCATCTTTTTCCAGCTCACCGTTCCTGTTGGCTGCTTTTCAATTGGATTTCCTCAGGCAGGTCAAAGAGCTGTCACCTCGGCCAGGTTCTGCGAGCCATCACTACCAGCCCTGTATTAAGTAGGTGTTTCAGGGCTAAGTCAATAACTCTCCCACCTTTTTGGCTGATCAGTCCTTTTCCCTCCTCTGTCTGCTGTCCACGCTCATCTCCCTCTGGGGTAATGCTACTGCTGTCACCATATTCTAGATTGTCCTCACAAAGGTGAGGCTGCCCCATCCGAAGCACAGCAAGAGACACGAGAACATTGTGAAGCCTCTTATTATCTTATAATCTTAGTATTATTAGTATTCTTTTATTTTTAACATTTTGGCCAAAATATGCATAAACATTTACTAGAAAGCAATTTTATAGTTTAAGATATTTGTGAAATTCAACATTTTATACTGAAAATCAGAAGACTTATCAAGGGAGCAGAACTGCCCCAAGGGGTTGCAACCTGGCCTGAGTGTGTTACCTGTTGCACTTTGTTCTTTCTAATGACACGCTCACATTATGAAAAATGTAGTGACTTGTGCAGGTTATTGGTTTTATATATTTATTGTGTCTTGACCTTAGTTTAAAGAAGCCGCTTGATTATATCTGTGACAAAGTCAATCACAAAACTTACCTGTGTATTTGCCAGGAATCCCCTCTCGGAACCTCCAGCCCTATGACCTTTGACAGTAATAACAGGCTCCGCTGTTTTTTAAAGGTTGCCATAAGGCTGCGTTTGCACAGTTCTTAGTGGTGTGGATGTGGATCTGTTGCATGCAGGTGTAGCTTGGACCATGCCATGGGTGGACTGTCCATTGTGTGCCAAAGGTGATCATTGAATTTTACCCATGGTCTCAGAATCACTGACAGTGCTGATGGTTGCCTTCACCTCCAGTGACGGCATCTCTCAACTGAAGACCACATTATTTTCTATAGAAAAACTACAGAAAATATTTTTTGTAAACTATAGTTTGCAGGATCTACACACCATGCTACGGCTAAAACTTTACAAACTGATGGAAACTGTTCTAAGTAGATAAGAAATATGGGTTATGTTCTGTGCAATTCTCAAGCCAGACATACAAACACGTTTGTCCTTGATTTTTTTTTTAACTGTTTTATTTTTTATTGGGGACATTGTTGAAATTTCAGTGCCAATTCATTATGCAAAAATGACATCTTAAGCAAAGAGAACAGTTTATTGAATTAGGCTTTCAAAAGCAGGACTCTGCATATTAAATAAAAGTACTGCACATTGCAATGTTTGATCTCTAGGTTTTCCCCAATCATTGCACTCCCCAGATATCTAATGAAAATAACACTCAATAATATTGCATGCAACGATCTTTAACAGTTTGAAACAGTGATAACACTTCTGCTGCAAACTTTTCATTTTTAGATTGCACATGACCACAAGAGGTATAAATGGGGGTCTCTAGACCCTGTCAAAGTACTTTTAAATCTTTCTGTTGAACTAACTTTATTTGGTTAGTGTCTCTGTCTTATTGCAGAAAATAAGGTTCTTTCTTTTTGGTTGAATGGACACTGAGTGGCCCCTGGAAAAGTCACTCATTTGATATAATGAAAGACTCTGCCCCACAAACAAATGTCAGAGTAATATGTAGCTTTATTTGAAAAGCTGTGAAACCGGGGCAAACCAGCTAATTAAGAGGTTTTATGTGAAAGGGTCAGAGACATTAGCAGCTCTTTCATATAAAGTGTGAACATTTTAACCTCCCTGTCTCTGCTTTCTTGTAATGGTTTCCATGTGTCTGTGATTCCTTTTGGCTGCCACAAGTAATTATCTAAAGGTGGTGCTTCACACATCTTAGTGTACCTGGTTAGACCACTTTTTCTTCACTGTTGGCCATGTTCATAAAATGATCTCCAATAAAGGTGATATGAACTTTTAAACATAGGCAAAATATGAATGGAAATTGACTAGCAGGACTGAACTGTTAAAGAAACTTGGACTGATCTGTTGTTTTGCTTAACTGACCACTCCCAGCATGTGGGGCATTCAGTTCTGTTGACCAGCAAACTTTTTTCCCACCTTCAAAAATGTTATTTTCAGAGTGACATTCTGTTTCTTGTCAAAGGTGACCTCTTGGCTTGTGCTCGTCTGCCTGGGCATCTGTATGTGAGATTCTTATCCTTTTCCTTAGAGGAACTGTGTAAATGTTTTAGTTTAATATGGAAAATTGAAAAGAAATAAAAACTTACATTTAGATTTATTCCTATCTAGTGGTCTTGCCAAAGTGACTTACAGTGCCAAGTTGCAGAGAATAATTAAATCATTTTATATAATTAATTCATTTACACAGTTGGGTAATTAATACATTAATTATTAATTACTGGAATAGTTAAGATCATCAACAGAATGTGCTAAGATGTCATCAAGTCATTCAGTGTAGTGTCTTACACACAATGATATTTTTTTCTGGGAAAATGTACTTTGTGGAGAGTGCTTAACGCTATACACCAATATAGATAAAATTAAAATAAAGTATTGATTGTTGCATTAGTGAGACAAATTTCTCATTAGCAAATTTGGACTTAAAACCCAGATGTCTCTACACATTGTCTCAAGTTGTCAGAAAACATTTTTAGGGCAAAAATAGAGCTGACCTTTGTTTTCCCAGTTGAGGTGCTGAATTCACTCAATCATAGTTTTCATTTCAGTTCACTGAAATTTCTGTTGCCAAGGGCAACATCATAAATAACAGCAAATGTGTACCATTTACCTGTGTCGCCCCAGCTTTACGCAGATGGGATAAGAAAGGAAGAGAGATGGTTATTCCTTAAATTTATAATAATGTATTGCAAAAGGCTGGCATGAGCAGGCAAGCGAGTGGACCGGAGAGCGCATCTGTAAGCGGGATATGTGGAAACCAAATGAAACGCAAAAAGGATTTTTGGTATCTTGTCATTAGACAAGTGACCAGGGTCCTCAATCATTGTCCTGGATGAGGTGTTCATTCTCAGACTTATCTAAAGCGCAAGCTTGTTCCTTCCATATCACCTCAAATTAGTGAAGAAATATTTATGACCAGTGTAATACAGAAGGGGGGAAGGGAAAAGTAGTTTCAATGAAAAAAGTGTATAGAATGTTTTTTCATTGTTGTCCATATATAAGAAATGCTATTATTTTAAGTGCATTTATTAAAAATGACCTTCCTTCCTGTCTTTAAATACTATAGTCAGATGCCAACTTTCAAATGTTTTGTGTTAAATGGATGAACTTTGATTTTGCATCAGTTAACCTCCTGCTCCTACATACTGTTGGAATGAAATCTTTTCTCTACCTGCAGCAGCAGTGTGATTTTTCTCTTGCCTTTGGATCATTGTTTCTTTTGTTTATTTTAACAAATACCATTTTTTCAGCTCTAGCACTTCATTACATTTCTCAGGGGTGATTTCTGCCTACAAAATAAAAATGTTTGTTGCCTTTAACTTCTTAAACCCGCAATTGTTTTGTAATTAGTTTCATTATAATTAATTTATGAATTTTGTTTGATGTAGAACAAAACTTTAAAAACAACTATGCTAATTCTTTGCATATTTTGTACAGCTATATAGAGTTCAAACGAAATAGGAAAGCTTTTAATATGTTCTACTTTTCATTGTTTGTTTTTTAACTTAAAGTTATTCAAATTTTTAACAAACACACAAGTATTGATGCCATTTATTTTTAACTCAATTATATTTTAATAGATCATTTTAGTCAGTGTTAGAGATGTTTACTCATGTTGATAATAATATACAAGGCACTAATTCTAAATAACAGAAATGATCAAAAACATGATAATGGGTTTTACAAAAACAAACCAGAAATTGTAAATTAAATGCATGACAATGGAAACGTGTCTGTAAAATCACCTTCAGCTGTTTCTATGAATTAAAGATTTCCTATTTATTTTTTCCAGTGAATTTTCTCTTTTATAGTTGAGAATGTGCATAAGGTGAAGTACAGTTAAATAAAAAAGAAGATATAATTGATTATTTTGGCTAATGTTAGTATTTTACTCAATATATAAGCAGGATACTTTATGATCAAGAACAAAAAAAACTAAGGCCAAATAATATTTTTGGACAATTTTATCAAATTCTAACTAATTAATGTTCAGTTTGTGCCACCTTGATGCTGCCATTGTAAATAAAAAAAATACATGTCAATAAAAAGAGATTTATTTTATTTGAAATGCAATATAGTCATGTCTCCTTGCTTCAGGCCATGTCTTTGACCCATTTGCCCTAGTAAAGTGCTGGGAAATAATCGGCAGAGCTTTACAGTTTTAATCATATGGTGCATCGATGCAACTAAATGTCCAAAGGCCTGCAGTACAAAACCTTGTTAGTAGTCCTCTTCATCAATGTATGTTTAAGAATACTGAAGTTGAGTCAGTGCAAGAGAACATGCAGCCAGAACAATTAAGAACAATAACAACAAAAGATAACAAAAAATGCTACACATTTGCCACCAAGTGTTATCCCCCATGAAAGCTTTGTATTCTCAAGGGCATTTCTTCCCATTCTTCAGATTCTAGCTGCTGTCTTTCTCAAGACTGAAATGCCTTCATTTATGTGCCTCTTTTATTATCCCTGCTCTTCTCCTTCTTGATGTTTCTTGTTAAGGGCAAGAATTGGAGCACTTATTACTCCATCGTACATTTCTCAGGATACAAAGATTTAGTGCAAGCACTTGAGGCTGAAACATTTCTATACTATAAATTAAAAATGAATCAGTTCAAGCCATTGATTGTGCCGGAATGAACAATGTGCACAATATGCCCTTGGCTGGGCCCTGTCACCAAAAGCAACGCTTTAATGAGATAGGAAAAAAAGTTTGTGTTTATTTCACCACGTTTGTGCTGTGAAATACTATGAATATACTTGTAGATTTTAATTCAATATCCTGTGCACAGTTTTTCTGAAGCTCAGTTTTATAAAAATTAAACTACAAACTACAGAAGAAAACAGAAAGGTTCTTGGTAAATGAATATCCTTTAATTTTTTGTTGCAAAATATTCTAATAATATAAGTAATAATAATATTCTAACTGTAATATTCTATACGACAAACTGTTGATCGTACAACTATTTTGTGCTGTACATACATTTTGAAAAATATTAAAGATTTGAATAATTTTTTTGTATGTTACCTCAGTCAAGCCTGCCCTATGAAGAAGCAAGCCATTCTATCTCAAAACCGAGGGCCACACTGCCTGCTCCACATGACAGCCCACCGTCCTTCATGCATGGGCTCCTTTTTATTCATTGGGGCTTGCTGTTAAACACTGACCCCACCCTGCAATAAAGAGACAGCCATTTCTCAACAGCATGGAGCCAGCATTGGCTAATCTTTCACTGCCTCTTAAGGGTTTCAAAGTACAGCCCTCCATTTAACATACTGACAGTGGACTTAGAAATTCTGTACTTGCATTCATATAAAATATAGGTTGCTATGGGGAGGAGGGCATTGCAAAGTAGAAACAGAAAGTTTCATATTTCAATGATAGTATTAACATTTAAACTTGCTTAGGAAAAGGGCAAGACAAATATTGTACACTTAATGGGAATACACATAAATTTCTCAGAAATATCATTTCATAAACAATGTTTTAATGCTGAGGAGATTTTAAATGTGTCCGAATAAACTGCACACTGCAGGTATTGTATGAATGCTATGCAGGTGTATGATACAGTACAATGAAAAAGTGTTTGACCATCCCTGATTTTCCTTATTATTGCACATTTGTCACACTGAATAGTTTCTTTAGAAGTAGAGCTTTACAAAAAAATGTAATATTAAACAAAGGAACTTGAGTAAACACTTAAATGAAGTAATAATAAAAAACTTATCATTCAGCATTCAGCACCAATACCACATATGTGGAAAAGTAATTGAGCTTAAATGTAATAACTGGTCACAGTTGCAGTTCATTAGGCATTCTTCTGGGATTTTTTGTGATTTCCCGGATGTGTTGTTGCTGCACCTTTGGAGCAATTTTGATAGGCTGTCTGCTGTTAGGAAGATTCACCACTGTTCCAAGTCTTCTTCATTTGGAGATAATGGCTATCACTTTGGCTCGGCAAGGTTTAGATCCAACAGGGTGGCTGCAGTCAAGCCTGACTGTGTTCAATCAGCTGAATCTAATTATCAATTAAATTTGGTCACTTGGTTCACTGAGTAAATAAGGGGACTATTACTTTTTCACATAAGCAATAATGGTGCTGGATAGATAACCTTGTTCCTTAAATAAGTAATAATTTTAAAGCTCTGTTTTTATTTAAGTTCCCTTTGTCTAAAGATCTGAAACCATTCAGTGTGATAAATATGCGATAATAGGGGAAATCAGGAAGGGGCAAATACTTTTTCACAGCACTGTATATATTGGGGAATGTAACCTTAATGTGTGCACTGATGCAGATAGGGTCCAGTCATTAATACATATTTATCTATAGTTTGGTTGTGGGCTATTGGGTGAACATTCCTGCCTGCTTTAAAATAAATATTTCAATTGGGTTTGAAAATACATTTCAATTCTATATCTGAATTGATATGTTTTATGTCATTTTAAGCACAGAAACGAAGACACAGTGAAGTTAAAAATATATCTTTGACCTGTATCATTTGGGTGTTACTGGGCACGGAGGGGATGGCTTCAGTGACTGGACACAGCCCGGCCTGCTGACAGAGGATAGGGTCTTACTCTAGTACTACGCGGTACCTTTTCTTTCTGTTCTCTTCCTCCTTGAAAGTGAGTGAGAATGCAGTTGCTGTAGGGTGGGTGTTGCAGCCAATCCTCCACACCGTGACATAAATAGTCAACATGACATTTTACTGCTTATGTGATCTTTCCAGGACAGATTCCCACTCTGTGACCCTTCAGCCAATGAGGGCTGGCAGTTTGTGAGTATTTCAGGTGCCCTTTCTCCTTTCACTACTGGTTTTATAACTATAAAAACGTTACAATTTCTTCTCTCAGTTTTTGTAATTTTCATTGGTTGTGACATGCAGTTCAGGGTGTGATAGAAACCCACAAATGTATTATGTTTCATTGTTGACACAAAATGAAATTCTTGTTTAACAGAAAAATGTTGAAAGGCTGAGGGTAATTATCACATACTGGCATGCTTAACTAAAGATTTACACTTACCACAGTAAGGCTGGCTGTAATTTGTTTTATATCTCTCTAAATTTTATTAGAGGAAGAGTGGTTTCACAAACGTGTGTACGAAATTACACTTGAACTGATATACTAATGGTTTGCGTATCAGAAACTCTAATGATGGCGCTGGCACACAAAAAATAGCAACTGATACAGAAATGGTTTTCATGATTTGGCATGTTTAATTTTGAAAATTTTTAAAATTATATTTTGGGTGTAATATATTAGGCATTGTGCAAGAAAAATGAATATTCCTATAATTTGTTCTTACATTTCCCAAAATATTTAATTAATATAAATTCCTGTTTTAATTAGCCTTCCTCGTTGCTTTCTTGTTATTCTTATTTCTTTGATGACCCCCAACTCTTTCTTTTCAAGATTACAAGAATATTTTAGGTGGTATAATGGAATAAACCTCACTTTCATATGGAAATTGAGTGAATAAATATTGTTACATTGAAAGCTATGATTGCATCATTTGTCTACTGAGTGAAAAAACACAAAAATCATAAATCACTCTCAAAAAGCAGTTTCATGATTTGAAGCCTATGTACAATGATTGGAATATTAACAAGTTATTGACTTTTTAAGAATTTTTGCCTTAGTATTTTAACATTAATGATCCTCTGAATGTCTCAGGGTTTGTCTCTACCTCTGTTGTGGTGTCTTTGAAAAAACCCTCTTTTATGTTTTTTAGGGGGGCATTTCTAATTTTCCATTCAGATTTAACCAAAAATATAGTGAAGAATACATTAACATATGGATATTCCCAGATTGTTAGTCTGATCACAGGAAATTTCATGAATGACTAAAATATTAACAAAAGGAAAGCACTCTTTAACCTTACCCACTTAAAAAAAAAAAAGAACACGGTGGGCACTGGACATTAATATACATAATAATATGTGATGAGGTGTTATTTATTATTGTCATTAAATGATATCTGATGGCAATAATAATAATGTGAATATATAAAAATAAATCAATTATTTCTTATTAGAAATGCTTCCTTTACACATCATTCAAATGCAAAACTGACTGCTGTAGACAACAGCTGGTACTGGGGAGATCAGTACAGACAAATACATTTCATGCTGGAAGTGAAGGCGGTAAAAATGTGATTTTGCAATAGCTCCTGTTGGTTTTCTGAAATCAGCTCAATCTACTATTGAAGATGCTGTCTAATAACTACCTTCTTGTTGATCTGCTTGGCTCCAAGTTTCATAATCTGCACAGAGAACTGCAGATGCTTTCTAGTAACCACAACCTGCATGAATAAGAACAGTCTCTGTCAGCTATGTGCTGTTGATTAGATATCTAGATGGAAAGCTCATTTGTGGCCAGTAGTTTGGATGAGTTGCATGTTCATAAATTGACAATACTGAAGTTATTGTCTCTTGACATCAGGCTGTCAGGAGAGTATTTACATCAGTCACAGCTCTCCTCACAGTCTTTTATGATATCTAAAAAGTGTTTTGAAAGTACATAATGGCATCCCAGTTGTTACAGTTGCCTTATGGATGGTCATATTGACTTGACCCAGGCTTATTGCAGTTTATAGTACACCGCGAATTGTCTTGGTCTGCTGCCGGTGTCACGTGAGGTCATTTAAACAGGAACATGGGACTATTTCTAATAGCAAATGGATTCTCCTTTTGACCCCCCCCCCACTATGACAAGTTGACAATGTAAAGATGGTGTTGTTTAAAAAAATGACTGGACCAAATGTAGCTGGACAGCTGATATATGGTGGGCTGTTATCATCAGTGGAGGCTTTACTGCTATATACAAGTTCCCTCATTTCAAGTCTGCACTGGGATTTCCTGCAAAACTGACATTTTTATGATTCTGTTTCACATCATGAATCTGTATTATATCTAGAAAAATGTACCCATCTGATCTATACCTCTTACCTCAACTAGTGTTTATCTTCCAGGAACAATAGTCATATAATATACATCAACATTTAAGTATAGATGTAGATCTGGTTTTAGATGTATATAGATAAAATACCTTCACATTTCTTAAACTACATATAACACAAATATTTCAAATCTATTGGCCAACCATAGCCTGCCAGGGCCTTATAATCTATAATTTTTGATTCTTTCAAATGAATAGTTACTTAATTAAAATCATCATTTACAATGCATTATAAACAATGCAAAAAAGCATTTTAGCTTTTTTAGTTTTTTATAATTTGCTTACTGGTTCATTGTCTAGTGATGAGCCATTGAATACTTTGCTTCCTTTGTAGACAATGAGCTTAGATAATGAAAAGTCAGAGGATCAATAGTCCTTGCTGGACACCACTGAAATAGCAGTGTGCAGTTACTCGGTGTGCAGTTACTCAGGGTGGACTGAAGGAGCCCGTGTCATGTGCTGTTTTTTCATCAAGAAAAATGTACAAACTGTTCTGTGGGCTTTGGAGGAGCTCCTCCAGCAGTTATTTATATACAGCGGTGACTGGCGCCTCGCAGCAGTTCCTGGTGGCTCCTTACCACCTGCCTCCTGACCTCACGGCCCCTCACTTATATACACAGTACCAGATTGCTTTGTGACATAAAGCTGTCAGTCCCAGCAAGGAAATAAAAAACGAGCCCCAATATGCTCCGTTCACCACAATGACAGCACTGAAATATAGATGTAAATTTGAAGTGGATTAGTTTTTGATCTTAATTCAAGCTTTGACATGCTGGAGGAGGGGTGTGCGCTCACATATATTTCTGGGATATCTATACTGAAGGGATTTTGTTGTAAAATGTCCAGTTGGCATAACTCTGAATGTTTGTTCAGGCTGGTCATGGTATTCATTCTTCCACAAATGCCATGCATAATGTAAGACCTAACAGCTATGGCTGAGATTTAATGATTTGTGTTTTTCATGCTCTTTTCTGAGAAATGTAAGAGGTAAGTTATGTCTGCAAATATTAAGAGCAAATGTCTCATATGACACAGGCTGTGACGGATTAAAGTAATAAGAAAATACAGGTGAAGAAAGATGAAACACATTCAGAAGGAGTTATATCCAATAAACATGTAATGATTGATCATACGGCAAAAGAGATCATAGTTAAATTATCATAATATATATCATTTAATGCAGCAAGCAGAACAGACCCTTTGGCAATGGGGTGAGGCATTTATAAGATAATGACATATTAAAATGAGCTATTGAATATAATAATTGCTACTTACATGCTGAATACATTTGGTATGCCGGCAGTTTGTATTCCTTTCTGCAAGTGTTTCAGATAAAACAGATGAATTAAATTTAGTTTTTGCTTAATTACCGCAACTCTACCTAAAAAACTAAGAATAACAATTTTAAAATCATTTCAAGATTAATATCAAAGATTTCTCAGTGTAGGTGGTAAATTTATATGGGTTTTTAAATTAAAGAGAATATACACTGGGTAACACTTTCAGGCTGTACAAGTACACAATACATAAATCAATACAGATAAAGGCAGATTTAACATTGCAGGTATCCCTATTGTTTCCACTAATTTCTTTATCTTCACCGAGCAACGTTTCAGACTGTGCCATGTCACTGTGGTCAAAAGTGTTTTTATTGACTGCTGTTCATGAAAGTCTGCTTTCAATGTGTCACATCCAATTCACAGACCGATAAAATGCCAAATGAAGCCCTGTCCGTATTAGCATTGTCCGTTCTAATAAATATTAACCCGCCAATAGGTCTGCTTACCCATATGATGGATCATAAAGTAAGTGAAGGATGTTGGTGAGAAGTTCTCAGCCACATATCCTGAGTCCAAATGAATTTATCATAAAGAGACAGCCAATATTCCACAAAGTTTCACTGAATGATTATTTATGTTGCACCTTTGCTATTGTGTGTTTCCAGGACAATGATTCTAGGTCTATAAGTAATGAAGTACTGATGGGGTGAGGATGTTGGCAATAGTGGCCGTAGTTTAGTAAGAGATCAGAGTTTTTTGTAGTGTAGGTGACATTACCCACAAGGGCCTACCTGATTACTATGTTTTGACTGCACAAAAGCAGTCTGTTGTATCTTTACATTTTATTCACTTATAGGGCCATTGTGATAAAGAAAAAATCTGGTGCAACTGCAAACAACACAGAGCACTAGCTTAGTAAAATTCTCACAAATCACATTAATTTGTTAATAGCAATAAAGAAATCAAACATTTTATATGAAGTGAATAAAGGTATCAAAACAGTCAAGGTATGAACAGTGGAATGTCTTCCCTTGTGATCATTTTGATTCCCTTGCATTTGTTACAACAAAAATAGTCAGTGGTACAGTGGCAAAAAGAGATTTGCTTCCTACTTTAAATGAAAGTCAGCAAAAGGTATAATGACAAAAGAATGCTTTTCTGTGAGCAGATTTGAGTTCCATTTATTATTTTGTGATAAATGGTATCTGTCTGTACCCATTAACCACCTAGACTTTTGTTGAATCAGTTTCAATATGGTTTTTTCATTGTTTTATAATTTTATAAAACCTTTGCCAGTTTTCCTGTGTTAATGTACCTTTTTCAAACTAATGTATCACTGAACAGTCATAATTTATGACACTGACTAAGAAGCTTGGGGTTTGTATATTTGTTCTGACATGTGCACTACATTTATTTGCTGTGAATGTAAAGAAAGTAAAGTGACTAGTTGAGTGACTGATGCCTCATGAAGTGACACCTGAGAAAAGTGACACGTTTAAGTTCTACCTCTAGGTTGAAACTCCTGGGGTTACTTTTATTTTTACAGCAAATTGAAAAAAGTCCAAATAATTTCAAACTCACAAAAGTTATAGGATTTCTACTTTTATAGAACAAAATATATTATATACAAAATATGAAAACCCTTTTCCTACCTCCCTTCCTTTTTTGCCATTCAGTTAGTTATCTCAGCAGCATACAGAATGCATCAAAGAAGAATAATAAAAAAAACAAATAATGGTGCTACTAATAAAGGATATGTCACAATCAAGACTGAAAGAGGCTCAGTCAAAACACATGATGAACAATTCCTCAGAAATGAAAAATTACTAACCCTTTGAGCTCAATTCCTAATGGGCATGTAAAAATGTTCCTGCCCTGGCATTTGACTTCCCTTCTTTGTCATAATTTTTACAGATGTTCCACTGCACTGATGGCAAAAGGAGATGGGGTGTTGTGTGGAAGAGGGTGGTCATTCTAAAAAGAATGTGTTTGACGGACTCGTGGCTACAGGTTACACTCCGATTTCCTCCACTACCGGCCTTCATGCATTCACACCATGATTCACTCAGGAGGGCAAACAGCATTTATTCCATGTGCCACTGGTTACCATCACCCTTACAACCAGCACAGCTTGTAATTTTTTTAGATGTATATGATTTAGTGTTGGAAGTTTTTCTGCTATGTGGCCTGTTCATAACATTATGAAAAATTTTAACAATGCTTATTTTAGCCTACCATCTTCTGTGACATCTTATTGTTCATTCAGCCTTCTGTTTGTATAAAAAAATAAGGGTTTCAAGGGTAAAATCACTTGATACTGAATTCAACATATGTTCTTCACAGCTAGATTTTATAATATTAGCTTTTAGGATACTATTACAGATTTCTGAATATGTGCGACACAACCATTATTACATGTCAGTAGTGGCAGCAAATGTTAATTATAATTAATGTTTAGTGATGTGAGAATAAATTAGTCCTTGAAATGTTTCTCTTTTACGTTGTTGCGTGTGTTATAGGAAGATTTAGAAAACATATTTTAGAGGAGAGCTTGATAGGCTATGTGGTGCGGAATTATTTTATCAAGAACAGTAAAATTGATTATAAATAAATGTATGCTTTTGGCTCAAATTTCAAATGATTGACGATTTTAATATTACCTAGATTTTGCATTGATTTTACTCTGCGTGATTTTTGTATATTTTACATTTTCTTGGACAAAATCAAACTGATGTCTTTCATGCTAGACATCAGTGTTGAGGCTTGTCATGAGATGTGGACTAGGCCAAAGAAAGTTCATTTGGGACACAACACATTTTCTTTTGGTGATCAAGATTTTAAGCAATTTTTGCAACTTGTATTTATTTTTGTTGTAGTTTGACTGACGTAACACTGGAGCTTGACCTCAGCAGTTGTGTAAAGCTGCTTATTACACATGTATTGTTTAGTAAATGTGTGACACTGGATCAGAAGTCTGTCATAAAGCTTTACAGCTCTGATTGTAGCTCAAAGGGAAAATACCCAAATAAACAGCAAGCAGATTTTTTAGGTTTGATTTTTGTTTACATTCTTGTCAGTCCAAGCTATCCTCAGACAGCGTTTCCTGTGTTAAACTGTGCGTATTTGCTGGCCAGAAATACATGGAAAATGGAAATAATCTGGAGAAAGTGAAAACGCTGCTAAAAAACTCGGTGGTCTTAAATTGTCAGTCAATGTGGTAAAACTCAGCATCTTTTACAGCTCCTCAGACATGCTGAACATTTCTATTTAGGTCTGGATTTTATCAAATCATCACAGCGTTTATACCTAATTTTGAGTACTGAATTTAAGAAAAGTGTGATTTTTTTTTTTTTTTTGGTTCCATATTCTACTTTGCCAGGTTAGGCAGTCACAGCAGTATACTAAAAATTTTATTAATGATGGAAACAGACCCTGCCATGAAAAAAAATTGTTTAATTGGGTCTGGGCCCTAATTCTAGTTCAAACAAGATTTAATTTTTGCAAGCCAGAAAGAAGTAATAGAGATGCCTGTTGAATGCTAACATGTGTACAGTAATATGTACAAATGTTTTGAATATTCACAAGTCTTTTTATAAAGCACAGTAGGGCATACTATCTAAATCAGACACTGTGCAAATGTTCACGCATATTTAAAAGTTTGAGCTTGTTTTATATCATCTGCATATTTTATAATGTAAAAACAGAGCTTGTAGCATTGTCAGTGATAACAAATTAAACCAAAAATAGTGCCTGTTTTACTGCTAAAGTTACTGACTTGATTATTCAGATGGGCTAGGATTTTAGACAATGGGGGTCCATGATGGATGACCACCTTTCCATTTTTTCGCTTCCTTTACTTATTCATGCAGCTATATGCCTAAATGGGCTTTTGGTTACTGGTGAGGAGTGCAATCTGCACACTGAATGTAAATACCTTCAGGTACAGGCCAAGAGGCCTGTAAGTTTGGACATGACCCTTTGTTATTAATTTCATACAAGGTGCACAATACACCAAGACTCATTTAATTTAAAACAGCCACTAGCAAAGGCCTATAAGAAACGACACAGCCGCCTTACATAGTTCAATGTTGCCTGGGTTTTTCCCTTCTTCTGCTAATTCCTGGCAGATGTCAAATAAATAGAAGACTGGGCTGTGGGTCTCAGCACTCTGAACACTATGCAGAGCACTTTCTCATATGCGTAATTTCTCTCTTATTGAAAACAACTGTAAAGAGAGCAGTTGCTGAGTGTGTTTATGCAGACTAATTTAAACAGTGTAGCACAGCCCTTTTTTACAACCTTCTTGTCTTCAAGCCTCCATTCTTGTCACACATTTCAAGCAAGGTAAAGTAACACATATTTGCAACAACATATCCATGTATTAAACACACTGAAAACATAACGCTTTGACACAGGGGAATGAAACAATCACAGTCAATAAAAAACAAACCCAATGTGGTTATGTGGGGTGTTGTTAAGGACAGAAAAGATATTCATTGTATTAGAGAAGTTGTAACTGTAGCCACGCCTCCTTAGCAGTTCATTACAATTTAATCCACTGAACATGCTTTTGCACTTCATAAATTAACACCGTTTAGTGTTACAAAGAGCACAATTATGAATTAAGAACTATATGTTACTTTTTTGTAGACCCAGAGTTATAAACCATGGCAATATCATACTGAAGAAGTGATAAATCACGAAATAGTGAAATTTTATATTTCCATTTAATGTGTTTACATTTTAGCAGCTGAGTTACCTGGCACTGTTTGCGACAAAAAGGTGTAGTGATGGAAGGTTTAAAAACTAATATACCATTATATAATCACCAGTGTGTTTTACCAA
This sequence comes from Arapaima gigas, assembly GCA_900497675.1. Classification (NCBI taxonomy): domain Eukaryota; kingdom Metazoa; phylum Chordata; class Actinopteri; order Osteoglossiformes; family Osteoglossidae; genus Arapaima; species Arapaima gigas. The sequence continues at coordinate 571,188 of UFQX01000171.1, read as the reverse complement.
TAAAGTAGTTAAATTTTATACGATTGCATTGTTATTGCTGTTGGACAGCAAATTCCACAGAGTGGTGTAAACACTGGTCAAAGTGAAGTGGAAAGGTAAAAAAAAAAACAAAATATATGTTAATAAACTTTATTAATCTCACTTTACTATAATTTCTTATAAATTTATAACACTTTCATATGTTCACATATAATAGCTACTGGCCCCTGTGGTCCAACATGTGCCAGCCGTACTAATGTGCACACAGGAATAATAAAATATACACAACAAACTTTATTACCTTTAAACTTGTTGAATTTAGTACATTTGTGTGTGTGTGGTAGCTGTACTGGTGTGTCTGAGAACCAGCATCAGCATGGGTGTACAGCAATTCTTCGATATCCGAATTTGTATGACTGAATTTTCGTTATAACGGCTTTTAATGGTACCGAATAGGTGTTTTTATGGGCATCCCCATGGAAGCTTTCGCTATAACAAATTTTTATCAGAAGCTTATCCAAAAAAAACATCAAAACACGAATAAAAATCAAAATAAATAATTGTACGAATAAATGCCGTGGAGTACAACGCAGTGTACTGCAATAAAATGATACTGTATCGTAATACATTCTACTGCGTACTGTTACGAATTTATACGAATCCAGACGCGCGCACGTGCCGGCGTTTCCATTCATTTTGCTTTGTCTGAAAAAGTTTTGCAAAGTCTAATGCCTATTCTATTAAAAAAAAAAAAAAATCTCAATACTGGTTGTTGTGTTAAACAAAGAGGCGGATGCGGTACGGTTACTTTACCACACGTCTTTATTCCCTTTATTTTACGTCTCATAACGCTGAACTCCCGTTGCGAACAATGCGCATGCGCCCTCTCATTTCTCCTGTGTAAGTGTGTGCCACTGTGGGGGGGGTGGGGCACAAACATGAAATGTCTCGTACTATACATACTGCCCCAAGCGCTATAAACATGCAAATTAATGACAACATTGTGTTGTCTAATTGGGTAACACTGCTTAAAGTGTTTTATCATAATAAAATAACAGGTTTATAGTTATATAGGTGTTTTCCAATGCTTTGGGAGCACATTATTTTTTTATTTTCCCCCATTTAAAATAATGAGAAATATTCACTGACCCATTTTTAGACACCCAGGAATTACTGTATGTAATTTGTATCTTAATGTATGAGTAAAATATGTGTGGCATGACATGCTATTATCTTCCAATTTGTATTTGTTTGAGTGAGAAAGTACATTAGTGTGTGTTCGTACAGCATGTGAGATGGCTGTGTTTGTGTGTGAATGTGCGCATGTGTGTTGCGAGAAAATCTGTCAGCATCTCGTCTGTCACTGTGTGTCTATATGAAGCAAGGGAATCTGTAATTTGCTGCACCGTGTGTGTGTGTGTGTGTGTGTGTGTGTGTGTGTGTGTGTGTGTGTGTGTGTGTGTGAGAGAGAGACTACATTTCTTAGTAACCTTTTAATCGTTTAATGAACTTAACAACTCAAAAACTTCATACAGATGAGAAGTACTTGTGTGCCTAATGTCATGTGTTTGGCTTGAGAAACAAAACTGTGGATAAAGAACAAACAAACTGAACTTTATACATATTGTATAGTTTAAGATTTTTCCACCCTGTATTCCTTCCATGGGACCCAAGTTAGTTCTGTGTTGGGCCATTTTAACCTTAATATGAAATCATCTATGAAGGGGTTCTTGATTGTTGGAATGTAAAGGAAGCTTTGAACCAGTGTCCACTCTTTTTAGGGCGAGGCTGTAGATCAGTAGGTCCAGAAGGTTGACACGAGAGAAACATCCTCTGAGGCTATAACTCCTACTTCTCTAGAGACTGACTGGCGACTGCAGTTGCTGCTAGGTGAGAAGCGTGAACATTAAGGGGATTGGAAAACTAAATCAGCAGCACCTGGTTTTTATAAAATTGAGATGAAGAAATACAGAATACTTACACAGAAATTAATTGCTCACTTTTCATTTAACAGACACGTTTCTAAAATGACATGATGTTTAGTAACTACTTTTTAGCCAACACCTTTGTCCAGTACAAATTACAATGGTAAATAAACTGTTCTAAAGTCACTACAGTTATCCATCTATTCATCAGGGCAATTTGACCTTCTCTCTCTCATACACACATTGCAGGCAGTTTAAAGTGACAAATCCACCTGAAATGCATGTTTGGACTGTGGTAGGAAACCCATTCAGTGCATGTAAAATTCACATGAACTGAACTGGATTCCTAGCTACATCCACATGTACAATCAATATGACGCACGTACTATTTTTACTACTATTAGAGATATGTTGCTTCTATAAAGGTCTAGGGCTGTTATAAAGCTGCAAAGTTATTTGTCATTTCACTCAGTTTCAAAATGATGCAAAGACATTGGTTTGATTATATAATTATTGTTGGTACTCTTAAAAATCCAGGTGCAATAAATACATTTTCTTGTACAGAGAGTCAATGACTGACTGACTCTGTTCCTTCTATGATTTTTACATGACATGACTAAGCGGCTGGCAGGCAGCTCACAGACACATCTCACTTAAAACCCAGCTGGATTAACCACAGGCATGAGAAAACAAGTCTACATTTTAAGAAAGTAAAATTGGCAAGTTTTATAGTTTAGATAACTTGGTACTGGCACATGTGCTGGACCCTCTGATCCTCAGTTACTGGGCCACACTCCGCCAAAAGTCAAATACACAGCTGCTGGCGCTTGCTGGGAAGCAGACGTGACTGTAAATTGTGCTTGACTTGAGATGGGGAGATCTTGTTATAGCCGTCAGGATGGGGGTCAGGGCAGTGCCTGTTGATGATTGAGGAAAAAGAGAAGTAAATTGATTCAGCACTCAGCACTTCGTCACAGGCTGGCCAACTTCGCCGATGAGAGCCAGACAGCCAGTCACCCATCACTATGTTACGACCTGCGAGGTCACCCACTCTGGGAGATAAATCACTGCCGTTGCACTCAGCCTCTCAACCGCTCCTGTGGCCAGATGAGGCTGGGGTGGGACGATCTGTTGCTACATGGAAATTACACCCTGTCACAACACATGCTGCCATCTAATATGTTGTGATGTTCAGATATCAGCTGTTGGAAATCAAATTTTAGAAAAGTGCTGTTATTGCTCATTTAGAGCTTATTCAGAAGGAAAAGACTGGGTAGTTTTTTTGTGTCAGACCCCACCCCTTCCAATCAATAAAACAGATTTTTAAAATTTATTTATTTATCACAGCTTAATATGGAATGAAGGAGCTGATTGGTACTGACAGCAAAGGTCTTCGGAGTGTTCATAAAAAAATGATCAAAACTTGCAGTTAATTAGCATTTGTAGATTATAACTGACAATTTGTCCAACACATTGACAGATAATTCTGGAAGAGAGGGCAGCTTCTTTTGTCTAACAAAGAAAACAAACAAGCAAAAAAAAAATAACCAAAAACCTTTAAAAACCCACCAAATTAGAAAATAAATTCAATATTTACATTAAAATATAAAATCACATTTCTGCAAGTATGGATTTAAAATATTATATGGCTGAAACTAAAAACTAAAAATTGACTTTGTGACCTATTGATAAAGACAAAAATTATGGCGTAAAATATACCAATACACTAACAAGCAACATGCACATGAGGATGGGAACATACTGCTGGCTGTGAAATAATGTGCTTTGTTTGTGGCAGTGTGTTGGTAAAATGGTAAATAAGAAAGAGTTTATCCTTTTAAAAGAAATGGCAGAGATCACCATGGTAATTTGCCAAAAATGTAGTGTGATAATACAATTGCGTTTCAGCATATTAGCCCACAACACAAAAAAATGAGCTTTTGTTTTGCTTGTTTAATTATTATAAATTATGTTTTATCACACAAAATAAAATCACAAAAGTTTTCTGCATGTACATAGACTTGTGGAAGAAGTCTGAAAATAAATGAAAGAAGGTAATGATGAATTCTGATATAAAATAAATGTGGAAAGAGGTGTGTCTGTTTCTCCCTTTTGTTCTGTGTATAAAACTAGTTTCCTTTCACGTGTCTTACCTTACATGCCATATTGGTATCAATCTAGCTGTTCACTCCTGTGAAACCTTCCCTGTTTGGATTTGAATTTTGTGGGTGGCGGTGAACTGTGACAATTTCTAATAAAACCCGCACTTAGCTAATCGGATAAACTCAGTACACACATTTCCTGTCCCTTGTCTACCTAATAGGCACTTTGTTATGAAATTTTTAGAAAACACTGTGCTAGCACAAAGTTAGCAGTTAGAAATCACAAACTATCCACATTACATGTTATTTCACTTTGTTATCACACACTGTGGCATTGACTGCAATTTAACAGTTTAACAATCTGTATGATGAATTGTAACTTTTGTTCAGTATTTTCAATATATCTGTTGTGGGTACTGCAGTTGTGACTAAGGCTCTGGCTCTGCTGTGGTCCAAGGGGATGTTGCTAAGCAAACCTGCAGGCAATCCAAGAACACTCTAAAACTCAAAAGAACAATCATAGCTTCTAAATCATGTCCTGATGTGTCTTTTCTCCAGATAGCTAATTGTTATATTATGAAATTATTGATTACATGGCCATATGTAAACATTTTTCTGAGGCACAAAGTGCACGAAACAGTATCTGATCCAGGTACTGCTGCTTTCAATACTGGGCTCTATTAAAGCATGATTATCCAGGTGTGTCTGGCTTCACTCAGGGCAGAATGAAGATCACAGGGGAACTGGCTGAACTTCACTGCCCCATCCCCATACTATCAGAAGTCAGATGTTTGTAAAATGTAAAGATGTGGCTTTTAAGATAGATCCACTAAAAGTGGTCTAATAACTTGGATTTGTAAATGCATATTAAAATATATAAATGTATATAGATTTGACAGGAAATACAACAGTAATTGCAATAAATAGTGTATTACAAATTTGTGGAACTGTTGGGAGAGCTGGAGAAAAAATTTATTTGAGCGAATGTTGAAAGGGGTTCAGCAGTTCTGAGGGACAGAGAGCGCTAACCCTACCACCTCAGAGCCAAAAGTGAGAATCTGAGTTTTTGGTTTTAGAACCCTTGTGAGTTTCACCACCAAGCAGCCAGAGATGGAGAACGCAGCTATCTTCCTGGGGTAGAGATCGAGGCAGATCTCTACTTTCACTATTCTGCTTTTCACTACTTTTTTCCAATCCTGTCAAATGACTTCCATTTACCTTTAAATTCATCCCAACAGTAAATGGGAACCTGTGAACAAATTTGTAGGATGTTCATAGCAACCTATGAGTTCAAATATTCCTCGATCCTGTCATGTTTGATTATTGTTGGAGGTGGCAGATCTGACATCCTACCTCACCTTTGCCGACTTGCTTTGTTTTGTGCTTTTGCTTTTTTTAGACTGTTGGTGGGAAGCTGGTACAGGGCATCCCCTTAAACTTGCACTTGCTGTACCTGGTTGCCCTGGGCTCCCTGCGCAAACTGCAGAATATCTTTGCTAAATACCCTGGAGCTTTAGTGAGCTTTGGATCAGCAGTAGGGCACATGTCTCCTGTGGTGCTATGCTCCACTCACACTTTGCTGAGAAAAAAACATCCTTCCATGAGTCAGTAATGATGTCACACACATTTCAGTTAGCAATTCATTTGCAATTGAAACACTAAAGAACTTTAGTATCCATCCAAACAATGATTTCAGTTAAGCAATTATGAGATGAGATACAACTAAAATCAGTAGACCACTGGTCTCTTAATAACCAACTCAGATATTTCTCATGAACAAAAAGGTGGATATTAAGTATAATGTCCCAATGTCTTGAATAACACTGGAACATGGTTTCAGACCTCCATGTAAGACCATTTAACTGAATTTGAAATTCCCATCCAAAGGTAGTTTTATAGCCTGGCACCCAATGATTCTGGGATGGGCTCTAGCCTTCCACGACCCTGCTCAAAATTAAGTGGCTAATGATAATGAATGGATGGATGGATATACAGTACTGAGCAAAAGTTTTAAGAACTTTTGATGATTCCAAGAAAAAAATGTCACGAATAGTTTCTATTAATGGACAAACTTCCTAGAAAGTGCAGCAAAGAGAAAAAACCTAAATCGATTCAGTATTTGGTATGCCTTTAAAATAGCATCAATTCTCTTAGGTACACTTGCGTAGAGTATTTTTAAGGTACTCGGCTGGTAGGTTGTTCCAAGCGTCTTGCAGAACTTGCCACAGTTCTTCTGCAGACTTTGGCTGTCTCACTTGCTTCTCTCTCTGCATGTAATCCCAGACTGACACCATGATGTTGAGATCAGGACTCTATACGTATCATACCATCTCTTGCAGGATTCCTTGTTCTTCTTTTTGCTGAAGATAGTTCTTTATGACTCTGGCCATGTGTTTGGGGTTGTTGTCATGTTTCAGAATGAATTTGGGATGGATCAGATGCCTCCCTGATAGTACTGCACATTTCAGTTAACAGTTTGGTTTTTATTATGTCATTGATCATTACCACCTGTTGTATTTGTTTAATGCTGCACAGGGCTGTATATTCCTCCAAAATTTTTTTTTAAATTAGGAAAGTGGTCTATTACTATGTTACTTTCTTTCATTAAAAGAAAAAAATCTCACTGTAATATTTTACTTTTTGCAAAAAGAATGTTTGGAAATCTAAAATATGCTCTTTCCTATTGACATACTAAAGTAGAAGAGGCAAAATAACTAAGACAAATATTTTTGTGAAACACCTAAAGTGCCTAAGACTTTTGAATAGTACTGTATCGTCTTAAAGATTTATTTCAAAATATGGATCATTTTATTCAAGCATAAAATGAGAACATGGTATAATTCAAACATAATTTACATAAATTTAGGGCTTGCAGTAGAACTTGGGTGTCAAGAACAAAGGGGAACAAAAGGGAAATTTTTATATAAAGCTCAATCTCTATTAGATTTGATTGTTGTTTATTTTTTCTTTTCAAGCCACAGACTTGAAATTTGATGCACAGGTACTTGTCACCCTAAGTAAGATGATAAACACCCAGATACACACACATGCACTCGGGGCTACACACATTAATATACCTGCAGCTAATTTTTCAAGATGAAGACAAACTTCAGGGCCACTTCATGTGTAGACACACACACACACACACACACACACACACACACACACACACACACACACACACACACACACACACACACAAACCCAAACCAGAGACGTGTGATGGAGCAGGGAAATTATACATGACACACAGGCAATGGACACTTGGTTAAAGTAAAGGTAATAATGTTTGGTGACATCATTTTGAAACTGAGTGAACTGGTAAATAACTTTGCAGCTTTATAGCAAGCCTAAACCTTTTCAAAAAAATTTTACTATTTCTTTTTTTTTTCCTTTCCATTGGACTGTGACTGGTGTGTCACTCTCTGCAGCATCTGCCTGTTCAGCAGAACTAACAATACGTATGTATTAAATGCACCATCTTAAGGGTTATACAGTTTGTATATATAATATGTTATTACTATTCACCTTTGCACTTTCTGACACCAAAAGTGACAGATAACTCAGCTGGTTAGATAAAAATGGGAACATACAGCCGCAATAATGAGGAAAGTGATAGTCTTTTTGTTGCTGTTTTAGTTGTTCATTTGAGTTGAGCACCTTGTCATCTCATGTACCTGTGCATATTGTGCAGTTGTGTTTGTCAGCAGCTGCTTTTCTAAGCTCTTAATAATATACACATTTAACTACTTGTGCTTGTTCTTTGTTCTTGCTCAGTGACATGCTGGACACCTTCTGACCTGAAGGACACATAATTTAGTGCCATTTTGACAGTTCTGTTCCTATCCACGAAGTTTTCCTGGCAACAGAACAGGAGTGGGTTGGAGTTTTCTTCTCTAACAGAAAATGTTTAGTTTGACCTTTCTGGTATGACCTGTCCATCTTGAGGGGCCCTACTTGGTGCAGTTCATAACTCCATTGTGACATGCAAGCCCCTTCACCACGACAAGGTAATGGTTCAGAAGATGGGCTCTTTATTGCACTTTAATTTTCCTTTTCTTTGGCCTAGGTTAGCGTAAACTGTCTTCAAAGAATAGGGCTCAAGCTGTTCCAAGCTTTTCACTGATTTCCCGTTCCCATTCCCATTGACTTTTTCCAGCATGCAGATACAGTGATTTCATTCCACCGTGACACAAGCAGTGATACAGTTAAGACAAACACAGTGACACAAGCAGATTTCCTCAGGTCTTAAGAGGCACAGATATCACATAAAAAGCAATGTAGATTTCACTGGCCCTTTGGGATTAGGTGTGATTTCCTCCAATAGGACACACAAGCATGATTTACTCTAGACATGGGTTAGGGGCTAACTTTACTCATCTGGACACAGATAGCCCCACCAGTAGAAAACAAGACAGAGACGGATGAAGATGTCTCTGATGGGATGTTCTTTCATAGTTGCGACCAAATGTGTTTTGGCAGAGCCGTCAACCCACCCTCTACTGTGGGAGATTAATTCTCACAAGGGACGCTGAAAACCATGAGACAGTTCAGTTCTGACAGGGGAGTGGGTTGTCACACCTAGGATGGCCTCAGAATGGATGATTATCACATATCAGCGCCAGTGCCTCATGGTGCCCCCACTGGGGGACACGAGACCAATCCCTCTGGTCCATTTCACAACACAGGATAAGCACTGATCTGCACTGATTAAGCCTCTGTTCCACTGTGTCCCACCATTGTAGCTGTTCCCTCATACTCAGCCGTTACCAAATAGACGGCCAAGAGATGTACAATTATGCTTGCGAGTCCACTCCTTTCACGCATTAGGCAATTAATTAATATTGACTGACAGGCATAGATTAAAAGGTCTCCATCACATAATTAGCTTCAGTTCTCATCTGTTAACATAATGTTAACTCTGTATTATGAAGCTGCTGAGATCAACATTAAGAGTGATCCACGATTCTGCATAATAATAGGTCTAGCAAGTTGTTGACTTTTAACTATATCTGGACCAATATTGGGGAGAAACTGTATTTTTTTCATGCTGTCTATTCTCACATTCTGCCAGTACATTCAGCTCAGTACAGGAGGTAAGTTTTGTAGAAACTCCTGATCCAGATTCCATTTTACTTGCATTACCCTGGAAAATTATTAACACCCCTTGAAAATTTTGAACGTTAAACTTCCACATATTTTTACAGTCAGTATTTCTATTGTGAATGCTGCTGCAACACTAAATTGTCAGAGCCAGAATAAATTATTTGTTTGCAGATATTTTAGAGAAAATGAAAAACTGAAATATGGTGCTTGCATATGTATTCAAAGCCCTGAATTCAGGAAACTCCAAGTTTACACAGATGAAAAACTACTCCCTAACAAAGACACAGATGACTCTTACTGAGACATAATTATAATATATATATAATAATCTGTGAACCATTAAGGTAACAACCACATTTTATGAATAAAAAACAAGGAAAAAAAGGATCATTTATGAGGCTGTAAACTTGAAGGAAAGGTGTGCGAATGAAGACTAAAGAACATGCAGCAAATGTAAGAAATAAAGTTATAGAAATATGTACATAAAGAAAAGGGTACAGAATAGCTTCCAAGTTTTGATTCTCCTTTAGTCCAGTCTCCTTTAGTTTAGGATTAATAATCAGGAAGTGGAAACTGCATCACATCATGTAAACACTGCCTAGACAAGGCCATCTCCGAAAACAGTGTCAGAGTGAGGCATAGACTTGGGAGGGAAGCCACAGAAAGGCCAACCATCATTGTGAAGGAGCTACAGAGGTCAGTGGCTGACAGTGGAGGAAAGGTGTACCAGTGCATGATATCAAGAGCACGGCATAAAACTGGCCTGTATGGGAGAGTGGTAAGAAAAAAACTATTGCTCAAAAAAATCATATCAAAGCATATGAATGTCCCTGCTAATATTTGGGAAAATATTTTGTGGTCTGATAAAATCTAGGTAGAGGTTTTTGGACAAAATTCCAAGAGCTATATATGACAAAAACACAATACTGGCCATGACTCAATACACACCATCCCTGCAGTGAAGTATGGTGGTAGTGTCATGCTGTAGGGATCCTTTTCATCAGCAGGGGCAGGGCTTCTCAAAATTGAAGGAAGAATGGATGGAGTAAAATACTAGTAAAATACTAATATTTGTTAATAAACTAAAGCTAGGGGGAGAAAGTTCACCTTTTGGAAGGACAATGATCCTGGGCACAAGGCCAAAACAACACTGCAGTGGCTCAAAAACAACCGTAATCCAAAAACAAAAAAGTGGATGTCCTAAAGTGACCAAGTCTGTGTTGTGACATTAAGCACATTGAGAATCTGTGGCACTATTTGAAAACTGTGCTCCACAAGCATTATTCAGTTGACCTGAACAACATGCTGCTAAACTTAAAGCTATCAGATATTAATGTGTAGGTTCTGAATACTTATTCAAGGAGCATATTTAAGTTTCTGTTATTTCAGTAACACTCCTGCAAGGACTAATGACTGTACAAAGGTAACATGTAGCTGTGACTAATATAAAATTCATTTTCTAAACAAATGAAAAGACATAAACCAACAAAAAGAAAACAATAGAATCCCACAGAGATTGCCAGAAGAAAATGGCACAGTCTGTAATTCTTTAAATTAACAATATAGTATCTCACACCAAAAGGCATGATTTAAAATGTTCAACTAGCAAATTGCTGCTGACTTAGATCCAGATTTCTTTCAGTCGGGTGGTTCTGGGTGGTCCATGCCTTAGTGGTCCTTGAGAAACATAATACTGAAGTGTAAAAAAACTGAACCTGCACATGTGTTACACATAGAAAATTATCAAACTCCCAAGGTATGGATCAACTTTAAAGGCTCAGCTGCCTTTTTTATTCTGGAAAGAGTCATGGTGCTTGAGACAAGGCCATAAGTTAAATGCATGCATTGTTGCTCTGTTCAAAATGGTCAGTTCACAGTGGCTTAAAGTGTTAAACTTAGAAAGGATGGTCCCTCAAAGGGGTGGGAGATCATTCCTTGCAGCCTGTTGGTAAATCTGATTTCAAGAACTTTGTGTCAGAAGACTTCAGTGTCTAGACACCCTTACAGCTGAGCTACCATGGTAACTTTGTCATGCATGAAAAATAACAAAACTTGGCCAGCAGTTGTCATCATGGTTAGAGGCAGTCTCATGACCTGAAAGACTCATGTTCAAATACCACCTCCTGCCACAGTATTCATGAGCAAGGTACTTACCCCAAACTAAATTACTCAGTTTAAATGGTAAATCACTGCTGCTTTGGAGAAGTAGCAGACAAATGAATGTAAATGAAATAAACCCTGCAACTATCCTTTACAGACAGATAATTTGAAGTAAATGTGTTTCATTGATCTGGATTATTTTTTTTTGTATTACCAAGAGATGCCTAATGGTCCTGTGGAACCACACAGCTGATATGTAGCTGGGTCCTGCAACAGCTGCGGTTTGTAAGGGACCAGCCCTGCCAAACCCCCCTCAGCTGGTGAGGCACTTGATGTGGGCCGCCCACACAAGTCTGCATGTCACCCTGCAGGAGCTTCCTGTTTTCCATGCGTGTTGTCACACATCCTGGCTGGTTGTTGTCAGCTGCAGCTCACCCCCTATCCTGGCCCCCCTCCCACCCACAGAGTTTTAATAATTACCAGCAAAGCAAACCACAGGCATGGTGCTAATTCCCTGTTCACTTCACACCTGTAAAGCCCAGCTCCTGTCCCTAGGACTTGTTCACAAGCGTTATTAAACATCCACTTTGCCATGAGAGGGAACATGCTGTTGAACACTGGTGAGGATTATTACTGATTTTGGGGTTTCAGTCTGTGGCTCATGGCTCTGATACTGGGTGATGCTTTACTGAGACTGTGTCCTGTCATCATCCTGTTGGGTGAAGAACTGGTGTGTGCAGCATAATAAATGTATAATGACTAATGGGGACACTTAATAAAGAAGGTTTTTCTTATGAGTCAGACAAAGGAATCGGCAAGTCTAATCAAAATATTAACTCACAATAACTGCAGAGTCACTCCAGATTATATTCTACATAGTTTCAGGATATAAATATTATTCCAGTAAAATTATTAACTTTACTGGAAAAAAATTGAACTTAGCTGTTGACATCTATAAAAGGTCAGATACAATAGTACATCATTTCCTGGTACAAAAGTCATACATAAATGTGTGTGTGTGTGTAAATATATAATATATATGTGAATATAATATATATTATATATGTATTATATTGAGAGGCCCAAGCAATCGGCAGAGATCATATACAGGAACATCTGTAAGAAAAATGGCTTGGACACTCCCAAGTCTAAATGGGGGGTGCCACAGAGAGTGGTAGAGAATAACGAAGCCAAGATCCTGTGGTACTTCCACATCCAGACAGATAAACAGGTACTGGCTAACCAACCAGATATAGTTGTAATAGATACAGAGCAGAAAACAGTAGCAATGACAGATGTGGTGATTCCAAGTGATAGAAGTATCAGGAAGAAGGAATGTGAGAACCTGGTGAAATACCAAGGATTGAAAGAAGAATGGAGAGAATGTGAAAGGTGAAAACCAAGCTAGTCCCACTGGTCATAGGAGCATTTGGTGCTGTGACCCCTAAGCTGTAGAAGTGGCTCCAATAGATCCCACATATGACAGCCTTAGTCATAGTCCATAAGAATGCATTCCTAGGAACAGCAAAAATACTGTGCCATACCCTCCAATTCCAGGCCTGGAGTTGCTACTCACAGCAGAAAACTGGGAGTGTACATTTGCCATTTTCCCACATCCCAAAGGTGCGCTATAAGATTCACAACTGCTTAATGCTGAGGCGAATGGTTATTGTGTTAATGGTACCAATTTCAGATTATTTATGACATTTCACATTTTCAAGGTTCAACATGCTATGCATTCAGAAATGCTTTTCTGCCCACCACTGTTGTAAAGAGTGGTTATTTGAGTTACTGTAGCCATCCTGTTGGCTTGAACCAGTATGGCCATACTCCTCTGACCACTCTAATCAACTAAGTGTTTCCAACCCCAGAACTGCTGGTTGGTGGATTTTTTTTGTTTCTTGCACCATTCTGTGTCAACTCTGGAGACCATTGTATGTGAATATCCCAGGATAACAATTTCTGAAATACTCAAACCATTCCATCCGGCACTAAGATCAATTTTTTCCCCCATTTCTGAAGTTTGATCTGAGCATTCAGTGAAGCTCATGGCCCATGTCTGCATGATTTTATGCACTGCACTGGTGCTATGTGATTGCCTGATTGTGATAGTTGTGTGAATGAGCAGATGTACAGATGTACACTGTATGCCATCAAGTGCTGGACAAGTGCTCCTAATAAACTGGCCGGTATAAATACATACGTGTGTGTGTATGTATAAAATCTGAAATATATTTGTATAATTTTTCAAAATATATATTGTTATATATATTGCTATATGGGCACTATCAGGTAACTCAGCTAGTACATATTTTACTAAACTATATTACCCTTAAAGTAATTTGTTTATTGGTCAGTTAAGTCACACAGCAGGTAGCACTGCTCTGTCAAAGCATGAGGATTGTTTGGGTGCCGGTTCAAAACCAGTGCAAGCTGTGGAGTTTCCATGTTCTCCCTATGTCTGTGTCGGTTTCTGTTGTGGTTTCCTCCCACAGTCCAAAGACATGTGGTTCACGTGTGTATAAATTGTCAGTCAAGTGGTTAACAATAGTGAGTGAGTCTAACTTCCAGTACCTAGCAATTTAAACTGATGTCTAAGAAAGGGGAATTTTTTTTTTGCTGTAATAATGGAGCACTATTGTTTCACTTCCCATGACTCTCTGCTGCAGTGGCCGACCAAGCATGACAGAAGTGCCGACATTTCCTCAGGGCCCTCCCACATTGAGCCAGCTTCAGGGGCATGGGAGCAGTATGGAAGCGGCACATCAGAGCTCAACAGGAAGGCAGGCAAAGGTGAAGAACTCTAACATGGTTTTGTGCATGAAATCACTTCCTACAGGCCCCTGTGTGACCCCAGCAGGGGTCAGCACAAGGTGTGGTTGCCCTGCAAAGTGGACATGGTGGAAGGGATGAATGTTCATCTCCTTGATGAATGGGAAAGATTTGATGGTAAACTGTTTATAAAACACACTGGAGCCCAGAAACACACACACACACACACACACACACACACACACAACCTACTCTTGTAAGGTTTACATTTTTACTAAGATAGAGCTGTTTTCCCTTGTGGTCAGTCTTACTACTTCTTTGAAACACTAGTGATATATAAACAGGTAATTTGAAAAAATGCAAGATGTTATATAGAAAATGCTGATAAGTGCATCTACTAACAAAATACAATAATCATGATACACTCACTCACTGCTCAAGTCACTGCCAATGACCCTAAGGCAGGGTCAGTGTGGGGTGGAGCCTATCCTGGAAACATGGATGCCCATCCACACAATGGTATAAACATTTAATATTTGTGATTTCATACATTTAGTCTGACATAAACTGCATGCATTCACAAATGCTGAACTTATCAAAATCATTATTTTGACCAAAATGGTGCAACAGAGGTTGGTGACTAATGACATTTGGAAAGGTTTCTCTAAATAAGAGAATCAGAAGTCAAGATGTGTTGATGCAACTCTGTATTTTAGCATTATTCTCTTTAAATAAACATGCTGATTGACTATTATTTGTTTGGGCCCGTGACAACCATTGGCATGTCTATGTCTTTCTAATTCTGTGTGTAAAAACAAACAAACAATTCAGCATAAAGAGAAAAGTCCACTGACGCTATTTTTCTTACATTTATTGGCACAATGGTGTTCTTAACATACAACAGCAAAAATATGATTTCCTTCCTTCCCCTTCAAAATCTTCCTGTTTATCACGGAATTCAGGTCAGAAACACAGATAATAGTGGCTGCTCTACAGAGTGCTGTTTGAAAATGACCCCTGTATGAGTGTCATAGGGTTTCTGTTTGAGCAATGCCATGTGCCACAGAAATAACCTTCCACAGTGAGACGAAAACAAGGTTTGAAAAACAGGGTAACTGCAGCTCTTTGATATCTCACTTCATGGTATAAAACTGAGAAGTGGAAGTGAACACCCACACACACAGACACATTTGTGGGGAGTTCTTATGCTCAGTCTTTGAGAATTTTCTCTCAAATACAACATTTATTAATGCTTTATTTAAAATTTCACTGTCCTGCACCTACAATGTTCATTCAGCTATTCAAAACATTTCATTTGTGTTCCTCCTGATTGCTGTTGAAGCCAACCACAAATTTTGTTTTTGATGAAGTTATGGAAAATAGGCTGGTTAGTCTTACATATCTGGCAAATAAATGTTTTTCATTGCTATGGTTTACATCTGAAGCTCCCTTTATACATGTAAAGTGCTTAACTTTATTCCACTTTATTCCAAAGAAACTTGAGCTGTATAGCAATTCAGATGAATTCTGGGAATATCTGGATACCTTTTGGTAACTTTTTACATATTCCTACATGGCCATAATTATATATATATACTAAGATGACAAAGTTCACAAATTTTTCAGGCTGTACAAAAATGAAGAACTTCTTTTGAGTAGGGTTGACATTTGCATCAACATTACTGTTCCATTAAATGTTCACATTCTGAATTGTAGTGTAATGGCTCATTATGAAAGAAAAGTGCAAAATAAGTTGTACATGGAACGCTTACCACAAAAATGTGCTGCTGTGCCAGTGACAGGCTTCCTCTGTCATCTCAGTAGACTGGACAATTCTGGACTGGAAAATTGCAGAATTTCTGGGGATCTGCTGTGATGACCAGCTGTGCATGACTCTCCCTCATCTTCCTGTCTCTGGGGTCAGTGTCTGAACCTGCGTTATCAAAAGACTACAACCTCCAGCCCATTGCTCCTTCTTCTGAGGTTTAATGATATATTTGATGCACAGCATGTACTGTACCCCCTGTCAATTTGCATTTACAAATTTTACCAACTTTTTACACGCTACTATCAACAGCCTTTTGCTCAACTTATAAAACTCCTTGCCAATCAAAAAATGATCGTCATTGATCAAGTGCAGGGTGAAAGTGGTGTAGAAATAATATTCAAAGAGCAGATATATAGAAAATCATAACAGATGGGATAGAATAAATGTATGTAGCCATTAGTAGATTGAGAGAGAAGTGGATGTAAAAGAGATATGTTTTAAGACCCTTCTTGAGTCCTTACTGGGATTCAGGAATTCTGAAAGAAAGTGGGGCCTCATTTCCACAACATTGAGGAACAAAAGCAAGAAATGACCTGTCAGCTCAGACAAAATGCAGAGAAACTGAAAAACTAATAAAGTGTAATGGTGAGTAATGTCTATGCAAGCATGATCCCTTTTGGGGCATATTTCGCTTCTGTTTGAATCCAAAATCTTTTGAAACATGTATGTGGTATCACTCTGCAATCCACATGAATGAATGCATTTACTTTGACATTCCAAAGGTCAGGCTTCTCTTCTCAAAAGTCAACAGGTTACTTTATTTGGTTTCCCCTGGCTCCATATTAACCCAACTTGTACTCCTGTCAACAGTGGGTCAAGGATGCTGAGGTTCACATAAAAGGATTTCACTTCTGCCTCTCCTTGTACATCTTTTAGGTCAAGGCTTTGAAGCATACATTCACATAGCTTGATCTCCGTAGTTCTTCCATAAATTTTCTCGTAATGTATTTCCAGCTGGCAGAGGTGACAATGAAGAGCATGAAGACTCTGATGTATGCCTTTTTTTTTACCTCTAGCAAACTGTAAATGTTAAAGAAGCATCTTGCTGTAAATAGTTTCCATGAAGGACACTGCAGCAAAAATACAAAAATGTTAAGTTTTATCTTCCTGACTCTTAATTCAGAGAAAGGATTTTCAGTATTCTATCTACCTAGGTATCTACTGATGCCAAGACTTTTGTGAACATGAGCTACTTTTGGAATATATTTAATTCCCTTGGATCTTACAAACAACACATATAAACAAGATGTAAGAAAATTTGGCAGCAATTTTTTAACTATTCCAAATTTTACATGTGCTTAGTAAATTACGGCACCTGTTAGTAAAGGAAACCATTTTATCAGTTTTCATCTATCACGGGTATATTTCTGTTCATATACTCAACTGAATTTCCTTTATATGTGGTCTAGCAGAGGAAATCTGTTTGTGGACCAAGTCAGTATGCAGTGGGCTCATCTCTCTTTCAAAGGGCACAGACAAACAACAATGTAATTCCCCTTTTTAAGGACCAAGGAAGACCATTTTGTAACAGAATGGCATGTATGAATTAGATGCTCTCCATCTTACTCTAAATGGGTTTCTGTAGTGCTGTTTTCAGAGTTTTCAATTGGAAGTAGCCTTGAATTTTTTTATGTCGAGCTCTTTATGGCTTAAGTGCTGGCATAACCTGGAGTCTGAATGCATACTCCAAATCGCTGTTCTCAAATCGAAAAATCTGTTTGTAAAACTGACCCATTGTTTGCTTAATTAAATAAATACTGTGCCCGTGTGGTCCCTTGAAAATTTTTCTAATAACCAATAAAAAAGAAAAAAACAAGAAAAAGAACCCCAAATAACATTTTATAATGTTGCAGATAACTATGATTAATGCAGGCATTCAAAAGGGCTATGTCCTTCATGCAATATAAAACTATTTAAACTTGTTTGTCTTCCTGAAGTTATATGTTTTGAAAGCACTGAATTATATGCTATTTCACCATTATTACTGTGTCAAATAATTGTCTTATTTTTAAAGACCATGGGTCATAAACATGATATTTGTGGGAATTTCTGATAGTTATTTTTTACAGAGATATTCCAACAATACTATTTTATAAACTTATATAGCCTTATGACATTTGAAATGTAACTGCAAGGCTTAATTAACAGTGTTACACCACATGGGCAGATATAAAAAGATCACTGAACTACACACAGGGGAATTTGCCAAGTATAATTTTATTACCTCAATGTATGACCAGCAGTACAGCACCAGACAAAGGTAAAAAGAGTGGAATAGTATCTAAGGTAAAAATAGTTCCACATGGATAAGGTCTCATTTGCGATCCAAAAAGAATTGTATTTTTTGGTTGAAGTTCTAGGGATGTTGGAGATAAATGCTCTCACTCTTTCCCCTTTCATTACTGATACCACCCAGATGACAAGCAGAAGATTTTCAAAGGAGAATATTTCAGTAAACTGTGTGGTTTTGCTGCTCTAAACTCCAGACAGTTTAAAAGAGAAACAGATGTGCATGCGTACTTCTTGTCTTTTTTTCAAATCATTTTTTTGAGTGGCAATTTCTTTACTTTGTTTTTTTCTTTTCGTGAGAAATATTTTTTTCTATAGAGACCTAGCATTCAAATTCAAATCACCCTAAGACCTCAACCAGTAACAACACTATCTACATGTACATCGCTCATTGCAATACTTGTTTTCTCTATTTCGACGTTTTTGACATTACATTTGACCAAATTATTTTTTCAATTATATTAGAGGTAAAGTTGAGTGAGAGTGAGAAAAATTGACACCATGGTTATTTTTATGTAATTTCCCTAAAGTAGAAGATAATAAATTGTATAATTATAGTTATGGAAAATTATTTGCCCATTAGCTATACTCAACCCAGTTAGGGTGATACACTCAACTCTCTGAATACAGTCAGGCCTGATTTGGGCCAACAGTGCAAACATCTACCAGCAAAGTCAAAATTCACTAAGGCACATAATGCTATGCCTAGTGATAACTTTGAAAGACCTCAGAAGAAAAGTTTCTGAAGCCCGTCACTGTGGACCTAGTTACATAACTATGTCTAAGACTCTGTCTAAGTCTAAGACCTCAGCTGAATTGTCACAGCTATATTTATCAAATAGAGAAAGCTTGGAACAGTGGTGAACCTACCAGTGAGTGGCCATCCTGCCAAAATCTTTTCATGAGCTCAAAAAGAACTCCTGAACAACATTCTGAGAACTGCATGCTTTTGTTAACTCAGCTTCAGTGCACAATTTTAAGTGTGCAATTAGAAAGATATTGTTAAAAATAGATGCATGGTAGAATGGCAAGGTAGCAGCCACTGCTCATTAAAAGTAACAGAAAACCTAGTTTACAATTTTCCAATGAACACCTGGACATTTCTCAAGATTTCAGGAACAACAAAAGTAGGATTTTGAATTAAACATAGAAGTTCTTGGATTACATGAGTCCTGTTTTCTCTGGTGAAAACAAAATATGCCATTTTAGGGTAAAAATCATCTACCAAGAGTCAAGATGGTTGCAGTGTATGGGGATGTTTATGGTCATGCAATTTTAGCACCTTAGTATCATTGAAGGAACAATGAATTCTTCTATTGTGAGGCAGCGTTTGATGATTTTGGTTGATTAGACTCCATCTCTGTTTCTGAGATGGATATGGAAGTATGTGACTGACATGATGGAAGGGCTTACAGGGGTCGATGACATTCAGTCAGAGATGCTAAAAGTACTGGACAGAGTGGGGGCTGTGTGGCTAATGCGACTCTTCGATGTTGTACAGAAGGTGGTTAAAGTACCTTACAGATTTTCAGACTGGGGTGGTGGGCCCTATATTTAAGAAAGTG
Source organism: Arapaima gigas (assembly GCA_900497675.1). Taxonomy (NCBI): domain Eukaryota; kingdom Metazoa; phylum Chordata; class Actinopteri; order Osteoglossiformes; family Osteoglossidae; genus Arapaima; species Arapaima gigas. The sequence continues at coordinate 551,522 of UFQX01000171.1, read as the reverse complement.
GAGCAGCGGGTGTGCTCCAGCTATAGGGGATCACACCCCTTAGCATCCCCACTAAAGCTTATGCCAGGGTACTGGAGAGGAGACTCCATTTGATTGTTTAGTCTCGGATTCAGGAGGAACGGTGCAGATTTCATTCTGGCTATGGAACAGTGGACTAACTTCTCCCTGGCACAGCTGTTTGGGCACGTTTGGGTATATGCTAACACAGTCTGGTGTACTGGGGCCCTTGATGAGTGGTATCTGTTCCCAGCACAAGCCGTGTCTGTATTCTCAGTATTAAGGTGGGTGTGGTGTGGAATCTGAAAAAGCTGTCTTACCTCCACTTCTGTGTATGATTTTCATGGATAGGATCTCAAGGCACAATCAAGATTTTCAGGGTGTTGAATTAGGGTGTACTGTGAGTGGTATCTCTGGTTTTAATGCATGATATGTCCTTTTGGTCTCATCTGACTGTGTCCTTTGATGTGTACTTGAATGGTTTGCTATTTTGTGAGAATCGGCATGTGTGAAAATCAGCACCTCTAAGCCTGAAGTCATGATCCTCACTCGGAAAACTGTTTGACTCTCTCCAGGTTAGGGGGAACAGTTGCCCCTACTGGATTAATTCAAATATGTTGGGGTCTTGTTCATGAATGATGTGGAGTGGAGAAGTGGAGAACAGGGGATTTGAAAGACAGATTTGTGTAGTGTTGGCAGTCTTCTTGATCCTGTTCTGTGCTGTGGTGAAGCAGGAGCTAAGTTTTCATACAGAGCTCTTCTTTTGCAACTAAGTCAATGTCTCCATCCTCTCTTATGGTCATGAGCTTTGGGTAGTGACCAAAGGAATGAGATTGTGGGTACATGTAACAGAAATGAGGTTTTTATTCAGGATTTTTGGGTTCACCCTCTGTCACCTCAAAGTAGAACTGCTGCTGAAAGGATCCAATTGAGGTGGTTCCAGCATATTGTAAGTATGTCCCCTGGTCAGCTCCCACAGGAGCTATACCAGGCATGTCCCATTAGGAGGAGACCCTCCGGTACAATGGAGAGATTACATCTCCTGGCTAGCCTGGGAATGCCTGGAGATCCCCCAGGAGGTGCTGGAGACCATTGCAGGGAACAGAAAAGTTTGACTTCAACTTCTTAGCCTGCTCTCATTGTGATCATCACCAGGAAAAGTAGACAGGAAACAGAACAAAACAGAAATGAATTCCTCTTTGTATCACAATATTGTAAAACAGAGTGTCAGGCCACCAGTGCAGGAGGTGACACTGAAGTGCAGCTGGGTTATGCAGTAAAACTATAGTCCCGAACATACAAACACGTCACCACCAGAATAGTTCAAAAAATGAAATTATCAAAGTTTTGGAATGGTCTAGTCAAAGTCCTGGCCTGAATCTGACTGATGTTTGGTGGCAACATCAGAAAAGAGTTGTTCATGCTCGAAAACCTTCACATGTTGACAAACTAAAATTCATCTACAGTCCCTGGAGTCCCTGGTTGACAGCTACATATGATAAAACCCTGGACTTGTTGAGAAAATCCTGGAACTGCACATCACTTCTCAATATAAGCAAATAATCATAAGTATCTAGTTTAGTCTATCCAACCAGATTTCCGAAGATTCTGAGAACAGCCACAATATCAGCATTTGATCTAATGCAGGTTTGAAAAGTTTACCAACAGTTAATTGTATTTCTTAACAGACACAACAAAGGTAATAGTAGAAATGTTTACATATTATTTCCAGATTAAAAGTAGAATTGTTTGATGACTGGGATACAAGGCCGATTTACTTTTAAAAACCAGAGAAAAACCTAAATATGTTTATTTAGCAGTCTGATTAGTTTAAGCACTGTTTCTCTTCTAAGTAAATACTGGATTCTGTATCTAAATCTATACAGCATTTACCTTTAAATGTCAGAAAATCATGGAAAAAATTAAAATGGATTAAAACTGCTTTGTCCCAGTGGTACTATTTCACATACATAAATCTACAGTTTGGAGGAGCTCAATCATTTGCTTTCCTCCCTACCAGACAGAACTATGTATAACATTTTTGAAGTTTTTATGGTTTGAGGTTCACAGAAGAAAATATGAAGAAAAAATAAAAGTAAGAAAGAAAACGATTATAAAAGCTGCCTGCAGTATTTTTAGAAACAAAAATGCAACACAACAACATTTGGATGTTAACAAATCGCAACAATTTCTTTTCAGGAATTAGCTCATTGAGATAGGTAACAATAATTTTTATTGCAGTTTATGTAATTTTCCCTAAGAGAATGGTTAAAATATATTTTTGAATGGTAGTTTTCATTTAAATTTCATCTTTACTGACATTTTAACCCCAGATACATAGTGACCAAGCTGTTAAAATAATACAAAGGCCAATTTTATTGCTCCTTGTTTTTAATAGATGTGCAGTTTTTGAGTTTTTTTCATAGATGAATTTTAATAATTTCACAGCTCTAGAGAGGAACCTCAGTCTTATCTGAGAGTTCTTTAGTATATTTCCAAAGCATAACACTTGATCATTTTAGTGAGGTCAGTATAGTAAATGTATACAACACTCGGCCACATCATTGAGAACTGCTATAAAGAGGAAACCAAATATACAAAATTGACTACAGAGGGATTTCAAGGTCAGGCTGAAAATAATAACACTGAAAACATGTTGTTTTTGATTTTGAAATAGGGAATGTTATGTTTATGCTCATTTCATACCTACTCAAAAATAGTAACATGCAGCGCTTGAATCAAGGGAAGCTATTACTATATTCTGTATATCAAGTTGTACTTTCTATCAGGTACAGTTTGCATTTGTCTGTCCAACTATAAGAAATTTAATCCTGTAAAACTGGAGACCAAACCAGTTAATAAATTCTGCTGTCATTTTTAACTAAGATCCAAAAAAAGCAAGACTGAGGAACCAGCTTTGTCAGATAAGCTGAGCTATTTGGCAGACAAAGATGGGCAGCAAACAAAGAGGAAGTTTCACTGACTGTCTGATCTCATGCAAAAGGAAAAAAGTCCAAATAATTATTAACCTAAAGCTAAGGATTTAGGAAAAAGTTTTTAAAAATCTTATTAACACGGTTTTACTGGATATAATTGAGTGTAATAGTAGCATGACAAAAGGGCAGTGAGTTTTGTGGCTTGGTAGATTTTATTAGGACACTGGCCTGTTTTATTTTCTCTATAAATAATGCAATTATATCAAATTGTTACAGTTGACATAACTGAATGTCATTTAAAATTATAAAGCAGGATGACCTCCTCAGCAGATGCACATTCACTGCAATATTTTATTATTTTGTTAAGGTGGCCTAGAGATGCTTTTGCATGTTTTAAAACACACGGACAAATATGAGCTGAAGGTCTGCAGACATATTTTAGTTGACATTTTGTTACTTTATACACCTGAGGCTTCTGTTATTAAAAGCTTGATTTTCATTTGCTTTTTAAGGGATTAGTAAAATTTGTGGTAAAACTTCACATTTTTCCATCTTCTTCTGTTCAGAAATTTAGATGTGTACATATTCAGAAGTGTCAGTCATTCATTATATGGGAGAAACTGGAAAACTAGAGCAAGTATGGCAGATGTAGAGTCTTTGGTATTAAGTAATATATAAAGGAGATGATATACTGTAAAGGTAAATATTATGCATTTGAAATTCAATGCTAAAAATGTTGCAACAATTAGTCACACCAAAAACTTAAATATTATACTTATTTTCTATTAAATTTACAGCTGTAAGTTTTAAATGTTCAATGAAATTTACCATTGTTTTAAAGATCATAACTTTGTCCCTGAACTGCATTTCAACAATAGTCTTTAAACATGCTAGCAATGGTAACAAATAATATTTGGCTTTGACACTCAGTACAATAACATACACAAAGCTGAAACCAAGAAGCAAATAAATTATCTTCATTTTTGAGCTGACCAGTGATATACAATGAACACTAGAAATAACAAACATAAATAGTTCAAGAAAAGTGATACTCTGAAATATGAAATAAAAACCAGAAAACAAGATTTTATGGTCAACAGTCAAATGATCTGTTTAAATTAGTAACATCCCTTTTCTGATTTTAGTGTCTCACGACATGAGCAAGCACAGGTCAAAAGAGTAAATGCACACCAAACAGAGGGAAACAGTAAAAGTTAACACAACAGTGACTGTACTGGAATCAGTAAGGCCCACCTACAGTACTATGCAAATAAGGGATGCTGGAAAAATAATTTCTTACTGGGGATGTTAAACGGAAAAATAATGAAAATAAAACAATATTTTATAGTGTAACAATGGTTATTGCAGTGGATTATTTAGTATGTCTCTTTTGACGCTGAGGTTGGACAGACACTAATGCATACTCCCAATATAGCCACAGCACAAAACCTACATATTTTGTGTTTTGAATTTTTTTTTAATTTGAATATCATTGTTTCACATATTTTCTACATTTTAATTTTAGCTTCACAACTGCAGTTAGCTAGCATAAAAATGAAATAAGGCAAGGTTCAAATAATTGTCATCAAAGAAGCATAATACTGCCATGTGTGATGTTTTTATTAAACTACATACATACTGCATCAGACTTTGGTGTTAACACAGGCAGAATTCCTCCTCTCTTTCTCTGAGATCTCACTTTGTTTTGTTTTTAATGACAGAAAGAACAGATAGGGAAATTAAATTTTTTATCTGGGGCATTTTCTTTTTAAATCATATATATATATACACACACACACACACACACACACACACACACACACACACACACACAACAATAATTCTATTTAATGAGATTTCAACAATCAGATTCCTTCTACTACTGGTGTATTGTACTGTCATAAGATTTCAGAGCAGGAGCTCAGAAAGGGTGAGAGAAGGGAATTACTGCCCCTATTAAATATTTTTTAACATTTTTTTGGCAGTGGGCTGCAATGAGTATGCCTCAGCTAGGTGAAATATGGTAAAGACACCTATGACATCTTACTGCATGGGCCATTGTGCCTTTGTTCTCCTGCATCTTCCAACTGCTCACACATTGATCAGAGACCACAGGCAATAAGGACGGCTCCTGCAGCATGGATGGCCTTTAGCAAACCTATCATATACAGTACCAATGTTTACAAATTCAGTCAAATAAATACTTAGCTGGCAAAGACCATGAAAGTACAATATACACCCACCACAATGGTTAAGTGCACAGTTTGCCTGTGAGTTTGTTCCTTGGTTTTTCCTCAGTCTATTTATATCACTTTAATGACAATTTCAAAAAGAGTCTCTAATATATTAGTGAGGTCATAGTTTTTTGCTCATGTCTGTGAAGTCTTTTGAGTGAGTCCATAGTTTACAGATATCTGACCATCACACCCCTCATAATATCAAGGTGGCTGGAGTTGTTCAATGTCTCCATTAGAGATGAGGAAGAGTAAACTATCCTCTGGAGGTCTGGGGTGCAGGTGGGGTGTGGGGCAGAGGTGGAGACGGACACAGAGCAGGAAACCTCAGGCACGTTTGGCGTGTAGCATCTCTATAAGCAGGTTGTTGCAGGGCACTGCCCCATTCAGGTGCTTGTAGTACAGGTATTCCTCGGCTTGCATGCTTATGGCCCGCATCTCTGGCAGCCGCAATAGAAGCTGGCTGAACCTGTCTGTCTGTTGGGGGTAGCTGCACATGGTGTAGTCCAGCAGTGCTGCATTCACCTGTTCCTGGACGCTCTCCACCAAGTGGAAGTTCTCCAGATTTTTTACATCTGTGTGGAGAGGCAGACAGATTAGTTATGGCTCAGTCCTTAGAAGGGACTGATAAGCTGGTGAAAAAACCCATTTGTGATCATATGGTCACGGTCTTATCTGACAATCACAGGTTAGATACAGTTCCTGGATGCTTTACAACAACAACAACAACAACAACAATAATAATAATAATAATAGAATGTACAACATTAGCTCCTTCTACATGTAGAAAGAAATAACTTTTCCTGTCATTTTCATAAAAAATACTCTTTACCAGAATGTGAAAGTAAAAGAAGAGACCTTGTGTCATACATCCTTAATACCATAATGCCTTTGGCCAATTATAACTCTGTCTACTCTGAGTAATACATAAATGTACATCACTTACATGGTATAGGGCTTGTTAATGAATCCCTCATGAGATTCCATGTTTAATGCGATGCTGTGCAAGCCCCATGGTAGATCTTTAATGAATACTTTTGACTCCAGCATTAATATGGACTGGGAAAGCCCTGTTTAGTTCATGTTAAAGGAAACTGACAGAGTTCTTTTCCCTGTTTAGTACATATGCTCCCTTCCCCAGCCAGCTGAAACAATTCTGTTGAATTCAGAGCCTTCTGAGCACATCATTGAATCCGCCACACACTTCATTGCCCTCCGAAATAATCCGGCTCATGACTATCTTGCCTGGGAACAGAAAACATGCTGCTGACTAATGAGGCCTGCAAAACAAAAGCAAATGGAGAGCATTTCAGAGCCCCTTCCAGCCCAGGATAGTCTCTCTGAGTTCTCAGGCATCCCCCTTTTTAAAAGACCTCCCAATCCTCTCACAGACAGCTCTCTGATGTTCCTTTCAGGAGCCTGGAGACAAGCACAGCTTGAGAGATGGTGGAGTACCCCAATCCAGCAAAAAACTCATTACACAACTGAACATGTGCTGAGGAGAATGACTGCTAACAGCTGGATATGCTAATATACAATCAACAGCATTTTAACTGGCAAAAACAAATGGGATGCTGAAATAGTCTTGCAGAAACACAGTGCGTGCAATACCCAACACACAAAAGGGCATATAAAAAAATACAACAAAACTGCTCCAGTTTTATTATAGCTGCTATTCTGGAATAAGAATAGACCGTGACTCAGGCATAGCAGTTTTCGTTAGATGTTTATAAGGCTTATTTGGGAATTAAATAATGCCAGTAAATTAAGGGGCAATTATATTACCATTTGGGGAAAGGATGAAAAAAAAATCACCAAAGGATAAGCACACTTCCTGGTTTCCATCCTGTTAAGAAAGAAATAAAGTCCTGGTAATGTTTTCCACTTTCTATATTGCATTTATGTTATCACAATTAAGAAACTTTGCTGTGGTGAATGTAAAATCAGCAGTATTGCAACCGAGCAAGAACCAGGCGTAGCTGAGTACGGTAAGCAGCAATCTCTCATCCTCCTTCTCCACACTATCCACTCAGGGACTAATTATCAACTTTTACATGAAACAGGCTCTCAGTCAATACTCAGGGGGAAGAGGGGGGGTACGAATTTCTTCGTTGACGCTACATTTTAAACCCTGAGGTCTTGTGGAGTATATTGTTCATTCAAGTAACAATCACACCAGACAACCCTGTATGTCCACATATAAAATCAATACCCACAATGCTTTTCCACTTTACTAAGGGACGATATATATATTTTCTTTTGAATCCTGCACTTCAATGAAAATGCAAAGGCCTGCCTGTGTCTCCAGAACTTTCATTCCCTCCTCCCTACCTTGTGTTTCCTTGAATGTGTTGTTTTATAATTTAGATGACTGTGCCTTTCATATGGAGTGCAGTTTGTAAATACATCAATAAATGTATGCATTACAAATCCAAGAGGTGGTGTGGATGCCTCAAGGTTTTATCTGTTTAACTGCAAATAAACATTTGCCGCAGATTAATGAAACGTGATAAATCAATTCATGTATGAATGAATACATAACTAAATAATAAATGGGTCAACCTCATTGACATAAATGTGAAAACATAGTACTTGTGTGTTTTTCAAAAAAATATACAAAGAATTAAAAGTTCTGGAATGTTTGTCATGTATCAGTTTTATTCATTTTTCTTGTTACTAAACAGACTATAAATACACAGTGGTTTTCACAGTTGTTGCTGTTATAACATTTGTTGTCTAAGGTAGTCCATGGGCACTTATCCATTAGAGGATAGCGGGGCTTTTAAATACTGGACTGAGGAATGAAACAATGCATTTGATGTCCACTGGGTTTTACTGTGTTCTGAAGAGTGTGCCACCATATAGTATCTTTATGTGGACTAAATGAAGATTGCCAGAAGCTTTTAAAACTGACGAAGAAATGTTTGTGGTCAGAGGTATGTGGCAGGACATTTGTAAGTGCTGAACAATAAGGAAGCTTTATGATGTGGTGCAATCACCTGCAACGGGACGCTTGTCCTTTCTTCTCCTCAACCAACAGGTGCAATCAGTTTCTGTGGGCCAATATAAATTTTTGAAAGGACATTGTCCAAAGTGTTTACTGGGCCCATAAAACGCACAGAGATGAAAACACTGGATGAATGATGTAATCAGAATGGCCCCAAAGTACTCTGCAAACAGAGTGTTTACGGGGCAACGTCCAACAAATCACTGACAGCACCCCCCACCCCACCTCAACCCCTGCGTGGGCTGAAAACCACAGGAATGTTTGCCTACTTTAGTCACCAGGTGAATAAAATGGCCTTATGGGGAAAACAAAAACAGCACTGTCCGAACACAAACATACTGCAATTTACAGCCGTACATTGTGTGGTTATCAGCGTGGGTTGTTTGCTTTTGGCTTATTCATTTATCTTCTGGTGACCTGGCTGTAACTTCTAAAGGCTGCACATGAGACTAATGAAACATAATAATGGCTTTGACTTCACAGGAAGGCTGTTGAGAAATCCACAACATTATGTTCACAGGGCCTATTTGACTGCTTATTATTACCTAATTGACAATTCAAGGGAGTTTTATGGTAGAAATGATTTATGACTTAGCGCATTCTTCCCTGGAGCTGTTCAATGTCTAATCTGAGCTACCCCCAGTAGGTTCCCCCTGAATTCTCATTTTCATTTATAAAACAAGTGGAGGGTTCACACAGGTGCTGATTACAGATTAATACCTTCTTTACATAAATACATAAATGGCTACATGCTGTCTGAACACGGAATGATGAAAAGTTAAACTGTGTATGAAGTTTATTTAAAGGCTCTGTGTAACATGACCAGAATGAGCAGGAACAAGATTTTCAGCAAAGATGCAGGATTTATATACCTACACCCTAAGAGAGCTGAAAGAGAACTGGCCTACATAAATAATTTTAATAAATCCGTGACCTGTCATCAGTAGGTCATTTTTGCTATATCATGCTTGCCATGTTTAATGTTGCAGTGCATTTATATTTCCAAAGACCGGTTCACATAAAATTTAAAGTTTAACTGTCTCATTAAATATTTAAAGAAGTGAAGAAAGCTGCTTGTACTGCACCTCTGGAAGATCCCAAGTGACAACCCATGGGTTTAAGAGTGTTGCTGTAGTGCATGAAGCAGTTCTGGTGAACCACATAGTCACCAGGTTGTGTAGAACTCGGTTGGAACAGAGTTAAGGCTCGATTTGCTCACCTAGCCAGTGTGGACTGATGGGCAAAAAGCCGAGCTGCCATGGTGGGGAGTAACAAAGACATGTATCCAGTTGGGGATATATTAAGTCAAATTTAAGCTCTGGTTGTTTGTGCTAAGCAGGTAGTGGAATGGGTCCAGTTGCCTGAGGACACCACCGCTTGCTCAGCAGCCTGAACGATGGGATACAGTACCCGGGGTCTGATGAAATTAGCAAGGGAGGCTCAGACAAAGCCTGCTTGTTACAAATGCTAGCTGAGAGGCATTCTACTCTTTCCAGAGGTGGGAAAATATATTTACATATATTTATTTTTCTTGGTGGATGCCATTGTTATTAAGACTCAGAAGCCTTGAATAGGCAGAGCAATGTGTATTATTTTGGAAAATCTCTTCATTACAACACACGTTTGCCTTTTTCCCATCAGTCTTTGCAAATCTATGTTCATCACATTATAAATAAACATGCATTTGTTAAACCCCATTGCATAATATGGTAACTGATAATTAACTGTGACTATAGATGTGATGCAGAGCTGAAAAAAGAACTTTATGAGCCTAATGCAGGGAATGCTGTGTGAACTCACTGTACTGATCCTCCTGTATTCTCTCCTGTCACAGTAAATCACACTTAGATCTCCTGTTTCTCTACTCTGTGGTTCCCTGTGTTTAATAAGGATTTACAGGCTGGTCACTGCCAGAGGAAATAAAAGATTTAATAGTGCCTGTTTATTAAGAACACACACAATAGCTTGAGATCAGAAGTGTATCAGTCTAAGGAATGATCCTCACAGGTGTGAACTGAAGATCCACTGAACTGATTGACTTCTCTTAGTTGTCTTCTGCTGGGCAACAGAGGCCAAGCAAAAACCTGATGGAAAGGAAAATGAAAATGTATCTGACACTATGACACTTACGGCCTGCAGCCATGATACCTAGTGCCTTCCTTGAACAGATAAAAATACTTTTATCCCTGGGGATCTTGTATTCTGCAGGATTGCCCTCCTATTGTGGCTTGAAATAATTAAAATGCTTCAGTAACCCTCCCAAAACTCGACTTTCTACCTATTTGAGGACCTCATAAACAGAAAATTTGCATGGCACTGAATGCCTAAAGCTATGCTACATTAAAATAAGATAGCTGTTGTTTCAGTGGGATGACCTATCATAATAAACTTCAGGACTTTGAATGGTATGTATATCCTAATAAATTAGCACAAAAGCAATTTAAAAGGCAGGTAAACATTTATGTTTTTTTGCCCTTGAAAATGGCAGGGGTTATTAATAATTCATTTCCAAATATAGCAACATTTAAAAACCTTTCTATAAAGCAACACACACATTTTAAGGAAAGTGTTGATGTTTCTTTCAAGATAATGAAAGCGGTAGAAAAAATGATAGTCCCTTCTGCCCTTGCGAGTATTTGGCTGAGAATAATCCTAGTTTGCATTCAGAGGAGTTTTCTTTCACAAACTCCTTGATGGGTTCGAGTGTAAGGGCATGTCAGCAGTCTTGTTTATGATGAAATGACAGAAAATCATTTGGGGGTCAAACATCCCTCTTCCTGTGAAATCCTGGAGCTACAGGACTTCCATGCACAGCAAAAAAAGCTCCCCCATAATGAGGTCATTAAAGCCAAACTTACATCAATATTTTTTTCTTTCTTTTTCTGGCAAATTTGAATTAATAATTCAACAGAGTGCCTAGGGATGTATATTTTATGTTTGAATGACAGTTAATCCATAGTTTCTTTCGAACACACCTCTAAGTTTATTTTACTTTTTTCTGTATTTGACAATGAATAGAATACTGCTGACTAATCAGTAAAACGTAATTTACATTTCACTGCAGTGCGGCTCTGGGATTATGTGACACCAGATTGTACCTTCAAAGTTATTTGCATTAAATCTATTCTGCCTTGGTTACCAACTTGCAAAGGGAGAAAAGGTAAAAGATGAGTGGTTAAAACTGCCTGTAAGGAAATGTTCCAGATCCCAGCTATTCACAGCTAATATGCCATGATGGCAGGTATCTTATGCCATGGAACTCATTCCACATCATCAGGCACTTGTAATTGTTTCCAAGCTCAATTCACTGAAAGACTGAACTACAATCTAAAAGTAAATTTCTGTAGCCACTGGCACAGCCCTAACACTATCTCTCTCAACTTTCCTCAGCTACAATGTGTTTTTTCATTAACACTGTGTTTACTGCTATTTTAGTTTATTTGACAAATATCAATCCACTCCCCTGATATTAATAAGCATCACTGTATAGTATAAAAGAAGAGAAACTTAAAGCATGAATAACATTAATCCTTATTCACCATCTAACCACATCAAAAGCCTTGGCTTAAATTTTAAGTTCATCTGCTGCTGAAAATGCTGCTTTTAATGGCACGGCACTGAAAGCAGCCAGGCCCTATCTCACCAAGGGCATGAGGAAAGCCACAGCAGCATACACTCAGAGGGTTCAGGAGCACTTTGTGAACAATGACGAAAGGAGGGTGTGGCACAGCATATAGACCATCACTGACTACAAGGGAAAGAACAACAGTGTCGATGATGGGAATGTGTTTTTGCCGAACGAGTTGATTGACTTCTATGCTCGATTCAAGGCCCTCAACACGACCCCGCCCAGCAGCTCCTCCTGGCGACCAGGTACTGTCTGTGTCCCCAGCAGATGTGAGGAGGACTCTGGCAAGAGTCAACACACGGAAAGCTGAAGGATAGCTACAGGGAGACACTATTGCATCCTGAAAGCCAAAACCACCAAGCTCAGGAACAGCTTTGTACCACAGGCTCCTAGGCTGTATGTGTGTATCTGTATATTTTTTTTATGTTTGCATACCTTTGTGTATGTATTCATGCATGTTTACTTGTGTATATGTGTCTGTATATACATATATATGTATATATCATTGTATATAAACTTTTGTATTTATTTATGCATTTTATATTTATATTATTCTTTATTATTCTTTCTCTAATTTTTCTCCCCCATTTCTGAGCACCACGGACCAAAGGATATTCTTTTTGTGCTCCCTTGTATACCTGCAGTATAAGGGGGTTCAACAATAAATGACTCGATTCTTCATATTACAATCAAAGGGCATGTGGCACTCAGAATTGTTACAACTGAATAGTAAGAAAGCAGAACAGTGGAACAGCAGCTAGTACTGGTATCTCTGAATGGAGTTTGCATATTCTCCCTGTATTTCCATGGGTTTCCTCCCACAGTCCACACAAATGTGTTTCAGGTGAACTGGTGACTCTGCATTCCCCATAGTGTGTGTGCTACAATGTTCTGCTATATAAATGGGTGAACAACTGTAAGGAGTTCAATGTAATTCAGTGTTGCCTTTAATATAGTCAGGTGATTATTAATTCATAATTTATTTCAGTTTGCAAAAAACTGTCTGCTAAATAAATAAATTTAAGATAACTTGTAAAGAAAGACTATAATTGACAGCATAATTGCTTAAAATTCACCAGGATAGTATATTATAGCTTAGGGAGGTCAGCCTTCAGAAGGTGCAGGGTTATGGGCTCTTTTGGGAACCACACGGTTCTCCCTCCCTGTTACTGCAGCCATAGGCACAGGTTTGGGTTACAGTAACTCAAGACAATGAGCGATGACACAAACTTCCAACAGAGCGCCTTGGCATTGGCGAATGTTGTTGCTTTAAATAATCCTCACTTGTTCCAGTACATAGAGGAATGAGAGGGAAGGCCAGTGCACCTGTCGGATTGTTAAGGATTGGCGTTCCGAAATGCGAGTCTCCAGTTTCAACGCCCTTTTCTCCGTATGGAGTGTGTGGTCACAATGACCAAGGAACCTGTCGAAATAAAACTGACAGGCCAAAGTGTGGGACTTGTGGCTGTTGTATTTCAATTTAACTCTGTTTCCAGAAAAAGGAAAAGCTGACCACATGATCATTTGACAATGTGATAAGTAATTTTCCCACAGGAAAATCATAAGAGTTACATTAATTCAGAGAAAATTTATTTGAGCCCCATGAAGTCGCCCAGAGTTCAGTTATCTCTGCTTGCATCCCTCTGTAAAGTATCAGAAAGATCAGAAAGAGGTTCACTTTCCTTTAACTCTGGCAATTTCTCTAATCGTATTCAGAAAGATGTGTGTATTTATGTGATTATAATACACAGGCCTCTAGGCTGCCTTGTTTGTCAGTGTTCTCATGCAAAGGGACAGTTTTATGGACTGCTACACTGTAGGAATTTGTCTTCAGGATCAATAGTGAAATAACAGGGCTTTTATGGGTTGTGCAAGCCCTTATCTATGTTTGTGTCCAGTGTTTAAATAAGCCAGGTGGTGAACTGATCAATGGAAACCCCGACAGCAGCTGTTCTTCTCTCTGTCTTAGCCATCCATGGGCCAGGAGGCCTGATTCCAAAAGCATTTCCTCCAGTAAAACGTTACAGGTAGTGTGGGGTCTTTAACAGGTGTAAGTTTTCAGACTTGAGTGTGCCAGTCTTTAGTAGCAATGGTGTGCATCCATCTGGAATAAAACCTGGGCATAAGAGACATGTGACCAACCAGGAACATCAATTTTTGTGTAAAACAGTTTCAGGAGTTTGAAGTATTACACTAGTCATGTGTTTGAATGGATGCTTGGTGTTCACCGGGGCTGGGAATCTGATGGATGGCTTGCACCTGCTGTCTAGCAAGGTTGTCAAGTGACCCTGCATTAGGACTCTTCTAACAAGATGGAGGGGGTGGAACTTATTGGGTGCTTGTAGGTGAACAAAGGGTGCTTGTAGGTGAAATAGACTTTGTACTGCTTTTATCCAAAGAAGTACAAAGTCTAGTACTTCTCTCCCAAAATTACATGTTAGACAAACTTTAATTCTGCTCCACTGCACTCCTTGACATCTACTGTGCTGGACAGAGGACTAGTAGGGGTTAAACTGATACACATTCAGATATGCCACATGGACACACATATTAAACTAACTTGTAGAAGTGCTCCTGTGCAGCTCTGTATGAAGTGAGCTTTATTTGCAATAATGGACTGTTTGGGGAAAATACATTGACAATTTCAGCCTGCGGGAGTATATGGAGGCCCGTGCCTTTATCAATGTATAAATATAACAAAATGAATTATGACTGTTTGTTGGTAATCTTTATGCAGGACACAGATCAGAGCATACATAGTCAGAGTCAGAATGTACATATATGTTGTATTTTAATGCTTCATTCCTTAAAATGTTTACAACTGTCAAAACATTCCCCACTTACTACCTGTACTTAGAAACAACAACTGTAACATTCAAATCCTGTCATATAACTAATACCACAAGAGACAGTGTCACTGAAAGGTCTGACGATATGCCAGACATGGTCTACACGTCCTTGGGAGGCTAAGTACCAACATGTTAGTGGTACTCACTTAACAATAAATGCTGAGCATTGATTTCCTGTAGCTGCTTGTAACTGTTATTGTTGGGACATCAATAGCTAGAGCAAAGTGCATCACCTATTAGGTGGTTGGTATGGAGGAAACATGCCACATGTGGCACTAAATCACAGAGTCCATCCCTGGGAAGCAATGTGATGGCAACTGTGAGTGTCCCTCTGGTTTCCTTGTGTTTTATAACAAACTGACATACTGTAATAAGGGCTGAGGACATTAGCACTGATGTCCACAGCACGCTGTCTCCTAAATCAAGGCCTCTAGCACACAGCAACAAATAAGGGCACCCACACACTCAGCACAATTTTTCAGCAGAAAAGGTGGCTTCTCACAATGTCTCTTCTGCAAAATAATGTCATTGCATTTTCTTGTCCCTCCACAGAGCTGCTTCTTGAGAACCACACCTCTAGAGAAATGGTGTTGAACCAGACAGCAGAATTAAACATACAAATAAACTTGCAGTATGACCATGCAATAGCATAAATATTTTTTATAATGGAATGATGCTACCTTGTCTTTAATTGATGTGGAAATATTAAGCATAAACACAATAGAAACTGGAGCGAGAGGAAGAAAACCCTTGGTGACAAGAACATAAAGAAAGCTTGGAAAACATTTTGAAAAAGGCCGTCAGGTTCTGTCTCGTGAAGAAACATGAGACTTGCAGAGGATACTGATGAGAATGACTTGTATCATTAGAAAAGTATCTACTTACAGTGAAAAGTTGACTTATCTGTTTGAGAATGGCTGGACTTACAACTATTTTGTACTGAAATTAGAGCCATTGACAGAATAGAGTTGAATATTTTAGTTAAGAAAATTATTGCTCATATAAAACAGCAAGGTCTTAGGCTTAAATCAATAGGCTATAGCCCAAAAAACATAAGGAAATAAACAAATGTAAAAATAATTTATCACAAAAATGTAAAATGCATATATAAATTCTTTTAAAATGTGTTTAAAATATGGAAAGTTAAAACACTATGCTGTGAAACCCTGAAGGCAATGAAGGTGGAATTTGTTTCAAATTTCCAGAAGAAATTCCAATGAGATTGAACCTAAAAGTAAAATGCTTGGTTTTCTTTTTAATCAGAAGAGTCTGGAGTGGTCTGGAGATCTGGATATTTTAAAGCTTGATACACCCTGAGAGTTATTTGAGAGACCCTTGTTGAAGTGAAGCTTTATGACGACTCACTATGAAGGCCATCAAGCTGTTCACGATTTTGGACAGATGAAAATAATATCTTTACTACTAAACCCCGTCTTATTTTATACCTCTCTCTGGAGATTCTTCTGCATTCTAGGATAATATTTTATTATAATATAATGTTACAGTATACTCTGACTTGCAGCTGTGTTATATCATGTGGCCATGTAATCAACAGTGTCAAAAAATATACTGACCTTTAATATGGGTGAATTATAAATGGTGATGAGTGTTATATCAGCGATATAAAAATATTTAGCAAAAAGCAAGAAAGCAAGGGGTATTTGCAAAAAGGAACACATATAACAACTATCCAGATTTTACAGCTATCACACAGTAGGATGCATGTTTGCCAAGGATTATGATAATATGTTTAAAACACACTACTGCATATCTGATAAGATTTGGATTGTGCTACCTTCTGGTCAAGCCTTACTGGACTGAACTGGCTGAAATTCCTATTGATTAATTGGAAACTCACAGCATCTAAATCACTTAGTACACATCACTGACAAACTGCTTTGTGCACTTAAAAAAACTACCCTGATCATCTTGTGTTTAATTACAAAGCAGATGCAATTTTATGCTCCATTATTTACCCTGGCAGATCTTAGCGGAGGCCATAGCTTCTGGTAATCAGTAATGAATTTAAAATGAATTATCACAAGTGCACGTGTTAAAATTTCTTGGTGCACTGTTTCTGCCTGTAGTGTTGCTCATAAATCTAGTAAAAACACTCAAATTATTTATCACATTTTCTAAGAAAAGAATATTTGCTTTGTATGAGTCTGTATATGGATTACTATAACCTAAGCAGTAAAATAATGTCAGTGCTTGACAAATGTGGTCAACTGAGACAAAGTTTGTCTTTTTAATTATGTAATTTTTAACTCGAAGAAAAACACCTTTTGAAAGCAATCCCATTATTTTCTGTTATTTGAAAAGATTTCAGGAGTGAGCCACTCGTGTGGAAATTCTCAGGCCACTGTGAACATGGTGAGTAAAATACAATTAAGGCTAATCAACCTTTATGTCAAAAGTGGACCGGAGGTCATTTGGTATTAAGACAAAAGCACAGTCCTGTTCAGTATTCCAGAAATTTTTTTTGTCCGACTGTACAAGAAGCTACTCCACTCACAACTCATAATATAATACTATACACACATCCATGGTTAGATATTAAAGTGAGATGTTCAGGTAAATAATTTTAGCACAGGAGTCAAGTTTCATCCAAGCAGAAAAACCATATATGTGAAAGTGAACTGGAAATGGCTCACATAGCTCTCTTCTCTGACAAACAAAGCTTATATTATTATTTAATTCTGTGCCTTCCAACCCTCTCTGTGAAGAGCACTTACAAAACAGGCCTGCGTTTCTTTTTCTAACTTTAAACTAACAAAGCTTGATGGCATTCCTTGATGTAAAATTGCAAATGACAGGGTTTGACCTTGGACCTGCGGTCACACTGAGTTCGCGAGGTTGTAACCTCTACCATTTCTCCCTGTGACAAGACGATGTGTGCACATGCACACAAACATACACACTTGCACAAGAAATGCTCATATCGTACACACAAACACAGACGTATACTTTCTTTTCAAAACTTTGAGATGCCCTGACCCTGACCCCCTAAAACCTTTAACCTCAGCATAACAAGACCAGTTATACTCTATTGCTCTGATCCTGCCATGAAACTGCTGTAATGATACAGTGCAGACTCAATCTCATGCCTATGATTAGAATCACCCCAGTTCAATCTAGAGTCCCTTGGGAGTAGCAACCCTCTTCCTATTGACACTTGCCTTAGCCATTCACTATGAGAAAGCAGCAGATCTCTGGGTTTGATTTAATTTAAAATGGAACATAATCTAACACTGAGGAACGAGTAAAGATCTGAGCTGGAAGATGATATTACAACCTTTGCCAGCAAAATCACAAATGATGGGTGTGCCTTGCTTCAGTGAATTATTATAGATGTGGTTTTCCTCTTTCTACCTTCATCTCTGATCATTAAACTCTTCAGTATCAGTTCCACAAACAGAATTGCTATTATCTGCATAAAAACACTGTTACTGCAACTGTGAGCTGAGAAGGATCTGCTTTGTATTTTTTTATCCATTTGTGAAACGCAACAAGCTCCCACACACTCAGACAAATCTACTGATGGTCACTACATGAATAATATGCTGATAACATACTGATCCTGCATGCAATAACATAACAGTTTACATTTTTACCAAGAACAGAGGTTTTTCATGCAATGCTTCATTATGTATTAGTTGGCTGAAGATTTAGCTTGCTGAATGGAAGTATTAAGAGAGAGTTAACATTATTCAGCAACAGTCAGCTCACAGATGAACTTATTGCTCTCTGGCTGAAGCTGGGTATGGCTAGAAGATATACACACCCTCAGGTGTGCTTTTTTCTCTGTAGGGTGTGTACGTGTATGGCCTCCAGCAATTATAGAAGGTTTTTCCCTGAAAAAAATGCAAAGAACCCTATTCAAAAACAACAAACTAAGATATTAGTCTTGTCAGTTTACCATGTTGTGTACTATTTGGAGCCTTTCAATAAGTCTCACTCTTTTGTTTACTAGACTCTTAGAGAATGGAGTGTATCCTACTATATGACAACAAGCATCTGTATAAGGGGAGATTTTACAACTGACACATTTCAGGCAGCTTAATGAGGTCAGATGACAACAGTGCAAGATAGACTGTGTCCAGTGGACAGGAAACCCGCCATCGCTTAGTTCAAAATAAACAATGCAATTATGAGCCTGTGATTAAGAGTTTATTACCAGTATCCCATATTGTTGCCAATACTGCCTGGAGAAAAGTATGGGAAATAGTGTTTATTGAGAGTTTTTTATAAAATCATCAAGACCCTTTCCAGACAAAGAGGAAAATCAACTGCATCATTCAAAATATGGTCATACTTCAATGGTATTTCAGAGGTGAAAATCTAAAGAGAGGTAAAATACAACAAATGCTTGTCACATAGTACTTTTACCTATTATGGAGTAATACATGGACAAGGACGTTACAAACTTTAAGCATGTGGACCTTAAGAATACCCATCTTTTTGACAGATCGTGATTCCTATTGATTGTCCAACTGAATATGTTACCTAACACCACAGGTTATATTTGGTTGGTGTATTACCTTCATCTATTAAATAAGAAACTATGATGAAATTTTCAGTGTATAATCAATGATTTGTTCTGTAATAAGGCATAACAGTTTACTAAAACACATTACACTGTTGTGTAAAACTCATTATTGCATAAATTCTGTTCACTGTTTTCATCAAAAGAAAAAGAGCATTTTCATACTTGTGGGAAGTAGCAGGGCTCTTGCTAGCCTTGGTGCAGTATAAGGGGACAGCATTGTGTTACTCACCGGGGCTGAAAAGCACAAGGAACTTGAGGCAGACGTACTCCCTCTGGTCGAACTGCAGAGAGCGCAGCTTAGCCACCATGTCCTGGGAATGGCTAAGGAGACTGCTGAGTGTGGCCCCAGCCTGGGAAGCAATGACCTCGTAATCCACCTGAATGACACAGGGGAGAGCTCAGCTCATCACCAGCCACATTAGGGTCTTGGCAATACTCACAGTATGCTTAGGTCATTTTGAAATACCTTACAAAGTGTGGGAGACTCACCACAGCCAGCAGTATGTGTTGTACGGTTTCTTTGTTGTAACAATGTAAAACTAAATTGTTTTAAGATTTGTATTTTTGTATTTCTGTAATTTTTATCCATCCATCCATCCATCCATCCATCCATCCATCCATCCATCCATCCATCCATTATCATTAGCAGTTTATCCTGATCAAGGGTTTGGTAGTACAGAGTCTATCCAGGATTCACTGGACTGAGGCTAAGAGGGAAACACCCAGGATGGGATGTTTGTTCATCATAGGATAGCCATACAAGCCCAGACACTCAGACACTACAGGCAATTTATAGTTCTCAATTAACCTAAAACACATCTTTATACTGCAGGGGAAAAGCTGAGCACCTGGAGGAACCCAGCAAAGACACAGGAAATGTAAGCAAACCATATAGACTGAACTGCACTCAAACCTTTGCTCTGACAGCTCAGGTGCTGAGAGCCAGCACTGCAACTTACTGTGCTTTTTTGCATTTGTTCAAATTGTGTTGATTTGAGATAAACTTTACTGGATCAATTTGTGTGAGACTATGTGAATGCCATATAGATATAATAAACTACTGAAGGCTGCACCCATGGATAAACAAACAATTTAAGAATAGCACAGTACCACAGTAGTAGAGTTATTCTAGGAACATTCTCAAATTCTATTACCCAACTTCCAGACTGCCTTCTGTATTCATCTCATGGTGTAGACCTAGATATATGGTTGGAGTTCACCTAAATATTTATTTTTACCATGTACTTTGTCAGGGTGAATATGTTCCTGTGCTCAAGGCAAACAAAAACAAACAAAATCAAACAGTGAAACAAACAATATGCAGCAGAAGTAGCCTTATACATTATGTACCCACTTCTGTCTTTGAGTCTATAATGTTTTATCCACACATTGTAAGACAACCTCTTTTCCTGAACTTAAAACACTCAGCCATACTTACACAGCAGAGAGACAGAGGTAAGGGAGAGCCCAAATGGAAATCAGGATCAGATAAACAGAGGCTTTATGCCTGGCCTTTTTCTATGCTTGACACTGCTGGGGGATGGTGAGGTAGTGTGTGTTGGGGGGACCACCATTGGCAGGCCTCATGTGGGGCCCAGGGATCCATGCAGCTATCCTTTCAGGTGCACTTAATATCTGCAGCAGCAGCAAATTTGTCTGGGAGGCAAGTCCTCAGCTGCCAATCACACTAAGTAGGCTGTATTAATTTTTTATATTTATTGACAATTCATTACCATAATTGACTGCGGCCTGGTTTCTGGGAGATGGGAGACGGCTGCCTCCCAAGCAGAAGAAAGGATCCCCTGAGCTGTATTTGCAATTAAAAACAAGGTACATTGGAATTTATTTATTGTGTAAATATGATTTTTTTAGCTGGTCTGTAGGATTTGGGTTTGGAGAGGCAGCTTTTTTTCCTTCCCTGCCCTTTTCAAAGTAATAAAAAGTTATGAGTCAGTTGAAAGCAGAATACACACCCCCAACCATACAAGCTCCTGGTAGTGTCAGATCAATTTACATAAAATCGACTGTGCATGAAATAACTTCAGTAAGAAATCAGTTTTTGGCATTATGTCTTTGTACTACCTGTCCTTCCCACAATAAAAAGCCTGCAGCTTGTACAGGATCCCCAGATATTAATGCAGGTGTTCTTAAAATATGCCTCACATCACCTTGTTTTACCTTGTTTTGTGAATGTAAAAAGTCATAATTAAATTATTGATAAAAGTATTTTCTAAGCTAGCTAATGATCTTAACAATTTGAGATCTGGGGAATTTCAGGGATCTGAGAGTTTGACTGATTACCTTTTTTATTATATTAAAACCAACAGAAAAAAAACAAATTAAAATGCACAAAGAATCATAGCCTTAGTGAAAAGTAAAAGATAGATTGCTTGTATGTATTGCTTAGAAGGTTAAGTGAGAGATGCAAAAGGGTTCTCCTATGGACATTGCTCTTCCAACATGTTGAAAAAACTCTGGCAGCCTCAGGGTCCTCCTTAGCTGAATTATCTTTTAAACAGTATCCTGTTTATATTAGAGAATACATATTACCTGCATATACAGTGCATTCAGAAAGTATTCAGACCCCTTTACTTTCTTCACATTTTGTTATGTTGTAGTGTATTGCTAAAATTGTTTGAATTCATCTTCTCACACATCAATCTACACTCAATACCCCATAATATCAAAGTGAAAACAGGAGTTTAGAATGTTTTGCAAATTTATTAAAAATAAAAAAACTGAACTATCACACTGACATAAGTATTCAGACTTATGACACAGACCTATGAAATGTAGCACAGGTACATTCCATTTCTCTTGATCAACTTTGAGATGTTTCTACACCTTGACTGGAGACCACCTGTGGTAAATTCAATTGATTGGACATGATTCGGAAAGGCACACACCCGTCTATATGAGATCTCACAGCTGACAATGCATATCAAGAGCGAAAACGAAGCCATGAGGTTAAACGAATTTCCTGTAGAGCTCAGAGACAGGATTGTTTTGAGGCACTGGGGGAGGCTACAAAAAAAATTCTGCTGCATTGAAAGTTCCCAAGAGCACAGTGGCCTTCATAATTCTTAAATGGAAGAAGATTCTGCTTTCTCTGCTTGCTTTGGAGCAAAAAAAAGCATCTGAAAGACTCTCAGGTCTGATGAAACCAAGCTGGAACTATTTAGCCTCAATTCAAAGTGTCATGTGTGGATGAAACCAGGCACCTCTCATCAGCTGTGCAACACCATCCTAACAGTGAAGCACGGTGGTGGCAGCATCATGTTGTGGGGGTGTTTTTCGGCAGTAGGTACTGGGAAACTGATCAAGGTTGAGGGAAAACTGAATGGAGTACAGCACTATTCTTAAAGATAACCTGCTCCAGAGCGCTCTGGACCTCAAACTGGGCCAAAGGTTCACCTTCCAATGGAACAATTACCCTAAACACACAGCCAAGACAATGCAGGAGTGTCTTAGGGACAACTCTGTGAAAGTCCTCGAGTGGCCTAGACTTAAACCTGGGAAGACCTGAAAATAGCTGTCCACCGACACTGCCCATCCACCTTGACTGAACTTGAGAGGATCTGCAGAGAAGAATGGCAGAAAATCCCCAAATTCAGGTGTGCTAAGCTTGTTGTGTCATGGCCAAGAAGATTTGAAGCTGCTTTATCAAAGCTCAAATACATTATTGCATTTTTAATAAATTTACAAAAAAATTCAAAACTCCTGTTTTTGCTTTGATATTTTGGACTAATGCATGTATATTGATGTGTGAAAAGATTAATTTACACAATTATAGCATAATTATGTAACACAACAAAATGGGGGGGGTGAAGGGGTCTAAATACTTTCTGAATGCGCTGTATGTGATAAAGGTTTAGATAGAGGTAGATAAAGGTAAAGAAAAAAGGTTTTCACAGGTTTCATGGGGCAGTAATGATGTGTTTCTGTGTACAGGATTTTGGAATATCCCTCATCTATCCCTGCATGTCGAAGAAGGATGTCAGTCCCAGAAGAAAAGACAATTACAGGAAATAATGAACAAGTGGAAGTGTACTTTACTATTAAACTATTCCTGTTCGTAGATTCTCTCTCTCATTTTCTCTTTGCATTGCCATGTTATAAGTCACGCTTACAGAACAAATGAAGGTTGCTTTAATGAACCTTGATTACCATCTATGCATTGCTGCTAAAGTTTACATTACTGATTTACATTCACAAACTATAATCCATGCCTACCAGTAAATTTAATTCCTGGCTTGAGGGTGTCTGTTTTACAAGTGCTTATCTTGCTCTCTGCTTCTGCTTATTTATTTATCCAGGGGCAATGGATTTATCAGAAAGAAAAAGTAAAGGGTTTACAGAATCAGAGGCTATTCCACTGCTGTAATTGGCATTGTCCAGTTGCACAGTCCCCACTTATATATTACATTTTTTCTGCTGTGAATTCAATTTGTCTTTAAAATCCAGGCCTTCCTTTCACTTTTCCTGCATGTTAATCAGCCAGCATTCCATTTTTTTCCAGTGCATGGAAAGCTGAAAATAGTCAGAATTTTGTCTGACTATTAATTATTCAGAATTCTCCAAAAAATATATTGAATGCAGCATGGTAAACAAATTGACAGAGGACTTAAAAGTCCAGCTTGAACTGACTGGGCTTAAGGCATGAAGTCAAAAAATGATGAGGCCCTCTGAGCTTTGGATGTAAATCTTTTTTTATAGCTATGACTGCCCTTTGCTTGCAAAATTCACTGCATTATTAATTGTTATGTACTACTGATTAAATATACATAATGAGCTATCATGACAAATGATCTTACATGCTCAGAAAATGCATTCTAGGAGACCAATGGTAGTGCATGTACATTAATTCTTTTAAAAACTTGCTATTTTTAAAACTTTTTTAGTTTTAAAAACTTGCTCTAATTCTCTGAGGCTTCCAAACTATACATGAGAAAAAACTGTAATGTGACCTACCTGTTGACCAGTAACAAGGAGGACAGAGCCTTCTTTTCCATGTATTACTTGACGAAAAATGTGATCTAGGATTAAGAGTTCACTCCAACAGTTCTGAAGTAGCTTCATTTGGTCATCCACCTGCCAAAAAAGTCATCCATAAGTTGTTCATGTTCATTGTGTTTTTTCTTTCTAGTAAAGGCAGAAATGAACATTTTTAAATATTTGAAAAGTATGAAATCATACATCAATTTTTTCAGATTTAAAATCTGCTTGTCTACATGTTTGCATTGGATGTTTTTTTTAAGACAAATACAGTATGCACAACTGTTTAGCAGTTGTTTGATTAGAGCTTCTTGTGTCCCATCCAGGGGTTGTTTCATAGCCTTTGTGGCCAGTGATTTCGGCATAAGCTCCGGAACACTGTGGTCAAGCTCAGGATTAAGCAGTTTATGAAAATGATTGGATGTATAACTAAAGCCCTATATTTTACATACATTATATTGTGCCCAGAGAACAGTTCCCATGTTTAGATCCATCAAATGCTCAGTAAGAGATATTCTTCAATGAGCTTGGAATGGTTTTATGCCTTTTTTAATGTACAAATAATAACAAACAAGCACAGAAGAGGATTGATTGATTGTTAATTGTTAACTGCATTCTATTAAAATCAAGTAAATATAATTTCGCTAGCAATTTTGGATTCTTAGCTTTTTGTGCTTGGCATACTATGGAGCTACACAACTGAGTGTCACAGTTGTCAGTACTGGAATTGATGACCTGTCCAAAAACTTGCAACAACAGTGTATTGATCCTGCTGATCACCACTCACAGGTTTCCCACAAGTCTCAATGCACATCCAACCACATGTCCACCCACCATTTCTCACGTTTGTCTCTGATGTATGTCTAGGCCCTGTGACCACATACAGTACCATGGCATGGCAGTACAGACTAAATGTCATGCTTGGTAGTGTCTCCAACAAGCTAGGAGTCTGTGGGACTGACATTGGTTGACCAAGCATGGTGCAAAACAACACAGCCATTGTAGCCCCCACTGTGCTTCCCATGCCAAGCTATGTTAATGATTATACACTAAAGCCATAACATGACAAGATAAGAAGTAATTGTTGAAGAGCAAAGGAAAGTGAGGACTTCTGCCATTTCACGCACTGCCAGTGGGAATCTGTGGAAAGAGCTTAAATTGATGTGGATCCCTTGCCCTTTGCTGTAAACTGTATTCAACTGAAAGCAGTTATAAGCTTAATTTATCTTATTCTTACTACCATCACTTGGTGCCATAGTGCATCACAACTAAATAATGATAAATTTAAATTTATTAGCCACAGTGTAATTTTTCATTACTGTGTCAAAACCATGTCACTCCAATCTGATTTGTGCAACTGAAAGGTGAAGATGGTGGTTACAACCTGGTGCAAGTGGTGAGGGTAATTTTTGCTTCTAAAGTTATATTACTATATACTGCAGCTTATGACAAAAATATGATACTGATATTCAGTTTTACATTCCTAATCAGATGGAGGTTGACAGTTGTCATTATCAGCTAATAGTACTAACAGATAGTAATGGTGGAATTTATGTTTTGTTGCTAAAAATCTGACCAGTGTTGCTTTTAATTAAAATAAAAAAGCTGCTGAGTCTACGACATATCTCAATACCTTATGTACATTTTAACTTTTATCTATTAGATAATGGAAAGAGTTGTACATCTAGCAGATTACAGAACATGTGAATGCTGAACACATAGATGAGGAAGAAAATTACACACTGTGGGAAGCTGCAGTATTGACCCTATACTATGTATGACTGCCATAAACCAGATTAACTGGAGGTCACTGTGTTGCATTGTGGTATCCAGAATGATGAGTGGTATTAAACTGTAGGGAGTAGAAAAAGTGAAAAGGTGCGATTTTGAATACATTTGACAGGTTATTTTTTCTTTAATATTTTTATATACAGTAGTCCCTCAGTATCTGATCTCTCTTTATCCAAATTTTCACTAAAATGGTTCTTGAAAATGAATATGTAAATATTGATATCTGAATAAAAACGTAATACATTTTTATATTTTTATCGGATGCTTATCCAAAATTTAAAAAAAAAATTAAAACAGTAATCACAATAAATTATAAAAATCAACAAATAAATACCATACAGTACAGTGTACTGTAACAAAATAATATTGTATGTATGGTAATAAATTGTATTGTATACTGTTATGAATTTATCCAAAGTGAAAGTTTGAAACGTGCACTAGTGTCTTCCAACTGTTTCCACTTGTTTCCTCACTTCATCACAAGTCTTGTGCTGGCTTTTTCTGAACATGTTTGTGTTGTGTCACTGCATTTACTGTGATTCAAGATGGACAATTTAGCTGGATGCCCATTAGTCCTCAAAGGAAGAGAAGGAAGAGCAAGAACCAAAAATCCTTCCCTTGCTGGACAGGAAAATTTTAAATGTAATTTTAGAGCATGCAAACACATTTATCTTACTAATTACGGAACACAGTAGTAACATGAACAGGAGCTCTGCTTTACACAACAAGACCGAAGATGCTGTTATAGGTTATAAGGTGATTTACAAAAGAAAATTACATGAAGGCAATCAATATAATTTATTTTGCAAATTTTTTGTAATTTTCAACTTTTTTTGCTCCACATCTAACCCTCCCCCATCCCGATCAATATGTATTTTTTAAACTACATTTCTTGTTTTAATTAACCTATTTATTTAAAAACTAGTAGCAGCCACATGTGAAATGTTTTGTACTGTACATATTGCATCACACCTTATACACATGCAAATTAATGTCAAAATCAGTTGTTTTCTATTTATGTAACTTCTGTTTAGAGTTTTATTATGCTGAAATCATGAGTTGATAGTTATATAGATGTTTTAGGATGGCCTGAGAGCACTTTATTTTTTTTCCCCATTTAAAATAATGGGAAATTGGCATTTAGTACCCAGAACTATGGTATCCAAGACATTTTCAGGATGAATTAGTTTTGGATACTGACGGAGTACTGCACTATATATATGTCTTTTAGAATACTTTCATCAGACATTGTGAAAAAAAATTTTTTGTCAAAAACCAAACCCAAATCAAAAATCGAACATATCATGAAAAAGACTGCATTGCTTGCAACCCTTTTTTTTCTAAAAGATAGATGTACTTTCTAAGTACAATACAAAAGACAATATTTTCCTTTCTCTGGTGCACTGCCACAAGCATTGCTGATCACTGGTGCACTGCATAATGAGGTACACAGCTGGATCTGTTTGTCATAAGCAGCCTCATTTTTGATACCCCTTGATGAATTCATTAGTGGGTTTTGTTCTGTGCTTACTAATGAAGTGAATGAAGAGAATATTTATTCTCAAAACACTTCATTTCTGAATCACAATTAAGGTTTTTTTACTCTGCCCTCTTGAACAGACACTTATGGTTCCTCCTCCCATTGATTAACCATGGTCTTCACTGACATTTTTTTGAAAAATCAAAAACTGTATCCCTTTGGCAGTACTAAAAAATGACTTATGTTCCAATATCGAGTTATGATGACATCTCATTCCCCCACTCCCCCATATCAAAACAAATCCTATGTAAGTTAGTTGTTCACATGCTCGGGAACATTCGTACAGGATGCAATAATATTACCAACAAGTGAGAACTTTTCACTGAACACATACATACCTCTGAGTTAGGCTTTCTCATTACTCCATCATCAAGCACAACACTGTTACACTGAACACTTGGAGGAAAAGGATGTTTTTCACAAATCTCCCTGGAGTGGAAAGGGTACACGTGTGTCTGCTGTGTGCGTGAGACCCACATCCTCGTCTGTTCTTTTGCATGCTCTCCTTGCTCAAATACAAAGTTGTACTGGAGGTCATTAAATACATATTGAAATGTTAGGGCAGATCAGGAAATGCAGCACTCTGGTGTTGAGTTGTAGATGAACAGTTACAACACTCACATTTTGAAATGCTAGCCAAAAATGAGAGGCTTACAGTATGTATAACTGGTTTTCCACCAAAGTAGCATATAAGAAGCATTGATAAATTCAGGGAGTAGAAATACAAGGGCAAAGGAAAAAATGTTGCAGATGACAAAGATTTATGAACTGCTGCTTATACTCTGCTGTTTATATTTTCACTACAACGTATATTCAGATTTTTATTTGTGCATTTTATATATATATATATATATATATATATATATATATATATATATATATATAAAACTTTGCTTCTACTCTACCACTTATATATATAAGGGAAGTCCAAAAAATAAAATTTTGTGGTATAGTAAGCAGCATTTTTCAGTTGGTCTTTCAGTTATTATATGAAGAAAAAAGGGGAAATGTTTTAATTTATTAGATGTGTAAAAAAATAGACAAATTATTACAAACAATTTGCACAAGACAAATACAATATGTACTTAAAGGTGTTAAAGAATACTGTACATGGTGTTACAAAAATGAGCGGCTGGAAAACGGGATTGTGAAAACACAAACTTTGTTTCTACATAGCATGTTCCAACACCAGCATTCACAGAAGACAATGAGATGCCTGCTCCAATGTTCTCAAATACAATAAACACCAGAAGGGTCAACAAACCCCTTATAACTCCACACAAAGGTTAGACACAACTATTTACAAACTTGCATCAGCAGTCTATTAGAGGAAAGCCATATCCCATGGTAGCTACTTTTCTAATAATACTAATCGAAACTGTTACCAAAATGTATGTCATTTTCAGGAAATCCTGTACATTTGTCATTGTCAGAAGACAATATTGCTGACTGGAAAGAGAGCAGGAGGATGGGAACCAATCGCCAATTGCGGCATATCTGAATTTGTCTTTTCAAAGGGTGTTATTGCAAGATTTTACTATATCATTCTCCTTTATTCGAGGAATAGAACTATTATACAATGTGACATTATACAATAGGTTAGAAGCTAAATTGTCCTGAATCTTAGCAGCAGAAGCGAGCAGAGTATTTAATATTTGTATGTATAATTTGTTGGTCCTCGTAATGAGAAATAAATAGCACATGAGCAATACTTGAGATTCTGGGGGTAGCGTTACATGCAGCGAGCATAAACTGCATCATCATGCGCAAAATAGGCTTGTCTCTTAATTATTACCAGTTTTTAAAATGTAAACATTACTGCAAAGTAACAAGCACTGGACAGTAAGTGCTAACCTTACTTGACTGTTATAAACCAGCAGAGCCCAGCAAATAAATTATTTACTAAGCTTTCAGCTGAGGTTGAAGCCATGGCAGCCTCTTTTCCCTCGATGAGATAAAATCAAATGATGTTTGGTTGAGCCACTGGGAGGATTTAGAGGGCCTCATAATTCATGGCACAGATATATGCTTGGTCGGGCTAGCGGACTCAGGCGGGAACCTAGGCAGCTGTAACAGCGTATGAGAGTCTGAGAGGAACCCCATGGTGGGAGCGGCTGATTGGCTCTGCAGGGTCATAAGGCTTCCACCTGATGCCGTGTGTCAGGGTTGGCAGGCGGCACAAAAAGGGCTGGTATTCGATAGCGCTGGAACATGGACACTGATCAGAGATCAGCTCCCCCAACGAGCCTGTTAGCAGTCTCATGGGCATGGCCCTGACCTGTACAATGAACTCGACTCCACAACAAGGTCACACTGGCCAGAGCAGAAACAAAAGTTTAAACTGAAATTCTCCAGGCTGCTTCTCTGCCCAATTCGTCCCCAGCATGTATCTCTTTGGCAGAGCTTGTACTACACATGTAAATAGTCTTGGACTACTAAAAATTCTTTCAGTCAAACTACCTTTCCCTTAAACAAATTAAAACCTTAGCAACCAGATCAGGTGACTCCTGATCTAAGGAATGTTGACTGCTGAGTGTTTGTTCAAAACATTCGGAAGGGATGCAAAAATAAGTCCTCAGGAAAGATGTCAGATATATAGTTCTGACACTGTCAGTGCAGTTTTACACTTATTTAATATGTGAAATAAAAAGAAAGCTTAGTAAAATGTAATCTACCTACACCCCCCTTCTGTTGCAAAACAATGTGACTTCATGTAAAATTATTAGGTAAACATTGTGCCAACAAAATAGATTTTGTGTTGATTAGGCTTTGTGTTGAGTTTTACAGTGCTTAATATGCACTTAATATACTCTCAGTGGCCAAAAGAAGATTTCCCAGCTTGAAGCTAAGAAGATATCAGCTAATTACCCCAAACAGAGCAAACTAATCAATTATTCAGATGAATATTAGACTCTCAATCTATGTGTGGGCAGGGGAGGAAGATTTCCCTGAAGTACGGCAGAGCAGAAACACAATGGGAAAATCATTTCTTCCAAATTTAAAATGGGTTCTTAGCAGAGATCAGAACTCCTGGATTGATCTAAATACACTCTAAAATATTACTGAATGTTTAACTAAAAGACTGTGTCTTCGTTTAGGAAATGATTGGTAAAGTTTGCTTTATTCTGTAAAATAGGCCCTTCTTTCTTTTTAACAAATATAAAATAAGTGTAGAATCTGGAGTAAAAGTGTACACGAGTGAACATTTGTTGAATAATTGTGACCTCTTTCCTTTGCTCATGTAATTAAAAAGCAATATAGCACAGGGGAATACAACAGCCATTACATATTGTTCAATGCCACTGTAAAATGTATTCATTGGCACATTTGCCTGTGTAAAGTGCAAATTCATTATGTGAAAAGCACTTATAACTTGACACTCAGAAACTGACCTTCTGAAAATGCAGTGTTTCTGTGCCTTCTGTTCCTTCAGTTTAGATTTCTTATAAACACTAATAAACACTATCAACATGTTGATCTTTTGATGTGATTTCAGAATTTTCGAGTACTTTTTAAAATATAATAGCGAATAAAACACGGCTGTGTCTACTTTGGGAAGGAAAGAAATTCCTAACTGTGTGAATTTTAAATCTCCTGTAACCTATTAGCAATGGATACATCTAAATATAATAACCAAAGGTGCCTAAATATAATTTCCTTGTAAGCTTACCCTGTGTGCAGCCTGTTTCCCTGGATCCATGAGTTACCTATTGTCTTTTGACTCTTTCAGCAAACCGCTAAAATAGGCAGCTGTAAATAGGAGGCAAAAATAGCAGGAGCTGACAACTGCTGACAACGATTGACGAACTGCCCTGGCAGTGAAGGTACCTCAGACTGGAGGAAAAAATGTAATACTGTTAATTAATAGCCAGCAAGAAGGATGGAATTACAAAGATCTACTGCTGAATGACAACAAAGATAAAATTGAGAAAGTAGGAAACCATATCAGTTACTGTACCCCCCCCCCATTTAAGGGGGTTAAGGAATTGTATATGCAATCAGATTTAAATCACTAGTGTATTTATTATTAGTGTTTTTCTATAACACTGTATGACACTTTCTGTATGACACTGACTAGCACAGCAATTGTCTTGCACATTTACCTAAAGTAGTACATGTCTCTGCATAAGTGATATAAGCTATTTTACTTACAAAAGAATTTATTTCTGTGATTTAAATATTATAAAGTGCAAGTCATTTTAGCTGAATACAGGAATAAATGCATAGTCTTTGTGGGCTGAATGCTTGATATACACATATTAAATAGCTACTGTTTTGTAGGAATGCTAAAATTATTAGAAATGAATTGCAGGAAAAAACTTTCAGGAGTTGTAAAAGGTCTTTTTTGGGTACTATGACAGGATCGAACCAGTAGTTTTCCCATCTCAAGAGCTTGGAAGTTAACTACAGCCTTTTATCCTCCATCAAAGTAGAGGAACAGACCCTCCTGCCCACTGGTGCAGCTCCTTCATGTCTCTCCATAGGGTTTTGGGCCCTTAATCTATCCTTTTAACAAGTGCACTTGTTTCCTTCCTCCAGCTGCCAGAATCTCAGGGGAAAATGGACTGGGCTATCCCTGCACGACTCCATGACCGTGTTGAACTTATGAAGGAGAGTGCTGGGAGACCATAGCTTCTTTCTGTCATCCAGCAAATGAACTGAACCAAGAGTGCAAAAGGTTGATTTGGCTGTTTTTATGCAATATGCAAGCTCCACACAGATTTGAACTCATGCCTGTACAACCCAGGCACAATGAGGCAGCAGAGCTACTCGATGCACTGCTATGGCACCCCTTGTGACTACCATATACTATAATAATAAACAGTGATTTACCCAGTCAGTGAAGTATTTTACAAACATTTTTACCTCCTTGTTAAATTTTTTATGAGTAAAGAGGAGCATTTTGACTCTCATTTCATGAAAATTGACTGAAAAAGATGAAATCTGTAAAACAGCCATATAACACTGGCATGAGGTCAAATGACAGAGACATTTTAACAGAGCTCAGGCTAAAGTATCAGGCACAGGAGCAAGCCTTACGAAAACACAAGCACCATCTCCAACTGCAGCTTCCGTGAACAGGGCTATCGTGTGTCACTGGACAAATGCAAGCACGAGAATGCTGCTCCTCAAAAGAAATAATATATCTTTGGAAGCCTACGCCTGCACCAAGCCCAAAGCCCATTCATCAAGCCTGAGCGGCTGGCCGACCCTCTGCAGGCCTATTAACCTTCCACCTGTTTCCCTTCGTCCTTCATGGTGTGCTCGTGTCCTTGGTACGGCTCTTCTCCTGTGTTCATCTTCCCCTGTGAGCGCTAACGTAAAGCAAGTGGGGGTGAGTCGTAAGTAGGAATAATTCAAAAAGCAATGGACCAGTGACAGTGTGATCGACTCCTGTGCACGCACAGTTTGTCACAAGTGTGCCCAGCATTCTAGGTAACAGTGTAGGAGTAATGTGAGTGTGAGTATGTATGTACGTGTCTAAACTCACACACACATCATGTCTTATAATGGGCTGCATGGACATTGACAGCTGTAAAAGCAACCTCATTATTTTCACAGTTAATTTACTGAATTTTCATCCATGTCCACCCTTAGAATATTGCACTGAGCTTTACATAAATATTTGCATACTCCGAAATTTTATAGATAGACCGAAGTTCTGTTATTTAACAAGGACTTTTCATAAAACATAAAGTCAGAAAAAAGAAAAAACAAGTTAAAAACCAGTTCGTTATAATTCAAAGGAAAATTGCAAAAAACTGGAAATTGTTGAATTTTAAATTTTGCTTGTTCTCTTGAGCGCATAATACTTTGCTGGTTCCAGCCTTCTACAAAAGTCTACAAATTGTCCTATGGCTGTTATTTCAATAAGCCTTGAGCTCGCTGCTGGATGCAGACTAAGGAAAGCTCCCTACACACAGCCGTCCCTCTTTAATAGCTTGCCTGCTATTGTCATTGCCTACAATGTTTTCCTTGCTGAAAGTTGTCCCCAGGCACCTGTGAGCAGATTGAAATAAACACTGGGTGTGTATGTCAAACAGTGCAATTTGCACCGTTTACTTTTATCAGGTCTCAAAACTAAATATAAAGGTAGGCATGCGAGGGTAAAAATTACACCAACAAATAAAGAGCCATATTTTAATTGTTACTTTCCTTTGTTGTGCCCAGTTGCATGATTAATCAAAAATTTGGTCTTAAAACACAATAAAAAAGCTCAGAAGGACAATACGAAATATATATTTAGTACAGGTCTTACTCTTTTCTATTGTGTGAAGCATCTAAGGAAAAGTGTGCCGTGTGAGTCCTATCTTGTAAACAATAGGGGAAGTCCACAGCGCAGAAGTGTGATTCATCTCTCTGGGCAACTCTTGCTCCCTCAGCCCATACACAATTGGTGAAGAGAAGGGAGGAGGAGGATGGTGGGCCTCCACAGTGACAACAGCCCACATTGTGTTGCATACATCTGTTTCCCGGTCCTGGTTGAGTGAGACGCTGTGGGCGACGGGGTAACTGTGGAACTCACGGTCTGCCCTTAGAACCTCTCAACAGGCTAACAACAGTGCAGAAATCACCAAAGTCTGCAATACAGTATACTGACAATTTACAGGTGAGTTCAATACGAAATAGGTTTTACGTATACAAATTTGATGTGACTGATATACTCAGGAGGGGTGGGCAGCCAATAGTATTTTTACCGACAGAGGTTTTCTTTCCACCTATTTCCTTGGCTTGGGGGGTTTACTGCTTTTCTCTCTTCAGTTGCCAGACAGCAGATTTCAGATCACTCATTAGAAAACTGCATTCTGTGTTTATTTTTTCTTTCTGCTTTGTTGCTGTCAGTTGTGTCAACTGTACATGCTCTCTGTCACTAGACAACAGCTAACAGATAAATTAACTAATGTGAATGGACCATATAACAGTAAGCAATATTAATAACACAAAATTTAAAAAATATTTCAAGATATGACTGTGAAGATTTTTGCCCAAAAATTGTTTGCAGTGATGCTAATTGCAGCATTCTAAAAATGACAAATTTCTACTAATATTGAAACAGCATCTGAAACCACACAAGATGAATTGGACTAAGGCAAGTCAGGGTTCAAGTACAGTAGTTAATTCATAACATTCAATTCGGTAACACTGGAATCTTAACCATCATACAGTTTAAAAAAGTCTTTGTAAGCCCCTTTGTTCTTTCTGAGCTATTAATAACACTAGGTGGTATTTTTACATTCTTATAGAAACTTATATAGAATTTATTTATTTAAATTTCCTATGTTTACAATAGTCAACCTCTTTTCTTTAGTGGTGGACCATGTGCTATGTCCAGATATCTATCCCGAGGCAAGTAAAATGCAATGCTGTTTTCTTATTCTGTTTAGTGTCTCCTTAGAAACACAACATCATAGTTATTCATGGATAAGACATCAACAGATTTGTTTGTGTTTCTTGTTCAACAGGAAGCAGTCATTATTCACAAACATCACACTTTCATAAACTTCAGGAACTCTGCCATCTTGCACTTAATTGTCTTTCAAGAACATGGATATGCCTTTTTACTGTTATACCAGTTTAAAACTATATGAATCTAACAAAGAACCAACTACTTAAAGGTAATTGAATAGAGCACGTACTAGGCTTGAACATTTTTATATTTAGATGAAATATTCACAGTGCACAGTGTGAGTGCTATCTCACAGTGCAGAAAGAAAAAACTGTGAGACCATATAAAACATGGTTTGGAGAGGCTATGAAATAAATTAAACATAGCTGTAAGCATGCCCATGAACTGATAGTTGATCAATGTGTAGTTTATTATTGATACAACTGTATAAATCTCTTATTGTGGAATCCACTGAGGCTGTATTGTGTAGTTTGTGATTCTAACAATGAGAGGTTTGAAGTGAAAGTCTCAAGAGCAATGATTGAACCTGGAATGTAATGCTGATGACACAGTACCCTAAACTCAGAAGTTTATTTTCATTATGCCAGGAGATAGTGGTATTTGTAGAGAAGTTGAGTTGTATTCAGTCTGCCTATTTAAGACAAGTTAAAGTACACAAAGAACACCTTACATAGAGGTGCAGCAAGGTCTGCCTGGGAAAATTTCTACTGGTGAAGTGACAGGTCTGACAGCAAAGATGTAATGGATGGCCCTTGTACTTCCCCTACATTCATCAAACAGATTAACTCTATTCCCTCCTATCCACAGTGGTTAGACTCATGAGGCAACATCGAATCAAGAGCATTTTGCCTGCAGCTGCTAAATGGCATATCCAGGTTCAACAAAAGTACACCCTCTCTTCTAAATCTCATCTCACAAAACATAGGGAGAGATTACATAGGATTTTCTCCTATAACCACTGATAAGCTTGCAGCTTAGCAAGACACATACAGGTATCTACTAATTAGAAGTGGAACTTGCAGCCCTCACAAGTGGCTAGTTTTAGGGGATCTTTTTTGAGACCTGAGTGGTTGTGAATGTCTTAGAGGCAATCCTCAGCAAATGCAACACCAATTATGTCAATGTAAATCCAGATCTGAGAACTGTGTGATCTCCACCTTGAGACATATGTTTTGTTTCCCTACAAAGGCTCAGATGACTTAACAAAAGAACAGCATGAGTTTAAAAATATGCAGCTATAATAAATCAATGATATTTATTCATATTAAAACCAAAATTTTTGACAGAATAGATAAGAGTACAATATGTGGCATGAGAAAACTATTGTGGTTCTAGTTAGAAAAATATGATGAAACACAGAGGCAAAACAACAAGTAAGTTCATTAAGAGAACTTGCGAAACAAAGAAAAGAAACCTACACCAGAGGATGTAGTAAATATTATACACTAAAAATCTTAGTGGATATTTGATCAGTGTTAGGACTGATGGAAATATGAATAAAATAAATAATAAAAATGTACATGAATGAGGAAAAAAACAGATGTCAACTTAAGAATGTATGGGCAATTTAGCTCTATAAAATTTGTTTACCTCTTCCCATTTTGTACTTCCAGCACAAAAAACCTGTAAAACTCCCACAGAATTTTACAGGGATAAGCAAGGGATGCTGAGATCCAGAGGCTTAACAATCACCTCAACCAGTTTCAAACAGCCAGACTATGGTTTCTTATCTATGGCTCATAAGCTGCATTTTACAGTAAACAAGTTTTTTTGCCTCCTGAAAACTTGAATTTCTCTTTAGCTTGAAAAGCCTGCTCTGGGCTGCCGTACATCTTTCAAGCTTTGAAACAAAAGTTGCAGGGCCTTTTCAAATCACCGTTTGGACTCAAGTGCTACAGTAAGAAAGAAATGTTTTTCAACTCCCACATAGACTGGATTACTTGTAGAGAAGCGGCAGCACTTTCAGTACTCCTGAGATATGATTCCAGTAAGATAGTTTTGACTGAGAACTGCCTTCCAGCACAGTGTGTAGGTTCAACATATATGCAAATATTTTGCATAATTTAAATGATCCAGTTATAGTACATTGCACTGAAACACCCCCTCCTGAAACAATGGTACTGAGCACTTGAGAACAAAAATGATCAGTGAAGCACTGAGATACACATCCTAATTAAAAGATTAAAAACTTTTAGAAAATAAATGATTGACCCAAATACTTCTGCATTTCTCTAAACCATAAAAATGCATATTCACATAGTAATTAGTCATTAGTGCTTAGCTAGTATTTAAAAAATGATAGGCATGGCTATTTTGAAACATTGATGCTGTTCATTATGGGCTGCCAGTTACTGTTTGTCAAATTGTGAATTTTTTCTTTTCTTTTTCAGCAACACGTACCTTCAGCTCCCTGAAGAATATGCTGCTCCTTGCCCACTCAACGATGGAAAACAGTGTCTGGTCAGCCATCTTACACATGAGCCCGAAGGTGCTGAGCCTCTCGTGCCGGCCTCGGTTGGCCTGCTCCTGCTGCAGATGGGCCAAAATCTTGGCCTGCACCTGAGGCCCATCGGGTTCACAACGAAGCAGCTCCACGATGAGGTGGGGAAAGCTGGGTGGTGAAGCGCTCTGGTAGGGGTCCATATAGGGGTAGCTGGCCAGTGACTCGGGTGAGCTGCCGTAGGGGTCTGGGTATTCGGACTTGATGGCGCGGCTCTGGAAGTGGCCGTAGGTGCTGTAACCTGGCGGCCCCCCATGTGGGGGCATAGCCATGCTGACGGGGGAGGTAACAAATGGACGGTCGTAGTCTGCAGGGGGCAGGGCAGCATGGCTGAGAGGCAAGCCCTTGTTTGTGGAGTGGAGATTCTGGATGGCTGAGGATATTGTCAGGTCCCTGGGCCCCGTCTGCATTGCCTGGCTCATGGCCTCCATTTTAAGCCCATTGGCTCGGATAAGCGCTTTTTTCTGCTGCTTCAGTGCCCGATCTCGCTTGTACATGGGGCCAAACTTGTTGCGTCCTCCTCGCATGCGGTCTGCTCGCACCGCTGATAGAAAGTACAACAGGAGAATATATATGTTCAAAGATACACACTCTGTTCTTAATTTTCTTTCTTTTACAGATAGCTGACTTAGTATATTGCAGATCCAAACAAAATTGATATCATGCTTAAGAAATGTAGTTGATATTAAAACAATTACATTTCAGATTAATTTCAAAAGGCCAAATGCATTATACAGCATGTCCATTCATGAAATATGTAACCAATTATGAGGGAAAGTGTGGTTTTTCCTTGCTCTGCAAATATTGCTTGAAACAGAACAAACACATTCGCAAAGCTGAAACTGAATCTTTTTCCGAGAACAAGTGGAATGAATAGCCATTATTTTTGTAAGCATTCATCCCTTTACCGCAGCTGACAAACACAAGTTTTTTTAAAGTGGAGAAAGTGAACCCTGCAGCAGTCCTCTCTGTCCTGTACAATTGTGGAGCATTGAAGGGTCTCCATGGTTACTGTGTTTATGCAAATTCTGAGCAGACTTCCTGACTTCCCCAATAAACACTTTTTCCAAATTTGCTTTTTAGCATAGCATTTTAAATGATTACATTGAAGCCGAATCATATTCAAAATTATAAATAAATAAATAGCGTATGCAAGATAATTTCACTTTGATAGAAACAGGGACAGGCTTACAATTGGGTTAACTTGTGCTGCAGCCAAAGGTCTGCAGGGGCCCTGAAATGTATCAAAATAAATATATATTTTTTTATTTTTAATTTTTATTATTTTCCTATTAGTATTTATTATTTATAATCATACCTGATTCAGTGAGGCTTTTTTGAATTTAAATCACTGTCCATGAACTGGAACATTCAAACTGGAAAAAGTGCTGGACACTTATTGTTACTTTCCAATGAATTAAGTGTTTTAATCTGCTTAGTTATACATTTGTCATACTTAGTTTTGTATTTGATTGGTTTAAGCTTCTGTCACTGGCAGAGCCACGAATTACATTGTCATCTAGGTAGCAGAGTTGGCTGAAGTTTTGAAAAGAGTGGTGATGGCTGTAAAATTTTTGTTGGAAATTTTTTTTTTAAATTTTTGTTATTTTTTAAATGTATTTTTATTAGAAGAAATTAATAACTCATTTGTTCTGCTTGCACACTTGTTTGCTTGTTCTTGCTCCCATCTCTGACTGTTTACTGTCTATTCTCCCATAAGGAAATATAGGCTATTACAGTATGACAATTATTGTCTGTAAGACAATAAGTTCTCCAGAAATGTTCAACAAATATACTTGCATGTTGGTGTGTTGGCTCACATATTTATAAAATATCAGTTTTTCATAGTTTCTTAGGTTTTCTTCCCTATGGGTGACACACACACACACACACACACACACACATACACACACACACTCTTTATACACTCTGCTTTATATACAGCATTTTTGTTTGCTTTTAAGGTTTGAAATTGCATAATCTTTCTGCTGAGGAATCACTTGCTATCATTATGGTTTGCTGCAAGTGTTGGTCACAATAATTGTAATACAATGACATCGCATACTCTCTTTCTGCCCTGGGATGGAACAGCTGGACTTACGTTGTAGTCACTACTGATGTATAGGAAATATATGTAAATATATATATACTGTTAAGACTGATATTACATGGCATTGGTTTTTGAGGTTGGAACAGTTGTAGCTTATCATATTTGGCATAGGTAGGGTCCAAACAAAGACTGAAGGCCAGGGCCCCCACCCCTCTATGTCCACCCCTGGACTGAAATGTAAAGCTTGACAATGTCAAACATGTTTGAAAATTAACATTAAATGTATGGTACTAGCCAAAGGAGCCTACCACAAAACAAAACAAAATCAAACATGCTGTCTTTCAAATCAAATGAAAAAAATAGTAATAAGAAATATGTAGTGAGTTCCATCACAAGCCAAGTGATGGTGCCACATGTTAATTATTTCTATCTAATTATTGCTCTTTCATGCTGAAGGCGCTGCGGATTTCCAGGCTTGGTGGACACAGAGAGGCAGCAGCACCTCCAAGGCAGGAACCAGGCCATCCATCCCAAGCAAACAGAGCACAGCCCCAAATGTCCCCAGAGCAATTGCATGTGAATGAATCTTTAGAGTGGTAGATGCTGGCCTTGTGTCACAGCTGCGATGTAAGGCAACCATGCTGGGTGTCAGACCGGTGCTTGAGCAAACTGCTGTCATGGCCTTCAACACTCATATACAAAGACAGCCTCACTGTCTGCTGTCGGTCAAGTTTCAAGCTGTTTTATCTTTGAGATTAGTGTGTTGTTAAAAATTTATCACAAAACCCTATGTATCTATTAAACATTATTGTAAAGACTTTAACTATTAATGATTTCGACCAACAAGGTAATTAATGAGCTGAAAACTAATAGTTATCCCTTTTGGGAAAACACAATTAGTTTTGACCCAGCAAATCAGATCATGAATACATTTTCTGGTTATTTTTCTGTGGCTAATTAAACAAGGATATTTACATGCCCACCATGCAGTTTATTTCTGCAGCTGGGAATTAAAAATTTATCTTGCATTTCAAATCTGTTTGCACCTTGTTTTCCTCTACTTCAGATTTCTGTTATGAAAGTAACCATGCAGTCAGGCCAGCAAGTAACTCATGTTAGACTTAGATTGATTTATTTGGTCAAAAAACCAATATATTTGCCAACCTACTAACCCTTACAGAGAACACCCACTAATTCCTTCACACATATTCATTTCTCTTCTGGTTAGGAACAAACAGGCAAAAAAACCCCATTATGCTCATCACATAGATTGCTACTTATGATGTCCTAGAATGAATGGACTCCAGAGTGTCTCAAGTAAATAAAGAAACTTTCTGACGGCACAAATAAAAACTGGTAAGAATGTTAATTGGATTTTTTAATCAATAACTGATACTGAAGTGAACATAAAAATATAATTGTCAAAGAACTTATGCTTTAAACTGCATGCACATAGCAAAATGAAATACTGTAATTTAAAAAATATGTAAAATATTCGTCTTCAGAATTAAAAACTACATTCACATTGTGTAACAACAGAGAAACCAGTTTCAAACTAATCATGATAACCGTTTCAACAAATCAGGAAGGGCAGAGAAAATGCAAGGAACAAAAATACACACCACACAGCTGTGTGCTGACTTGTATTATTGTTATACATCTGTGTATCTGCATCTACAGTAGTTAAAAAAACACCTCCAAGTGTTATCTGCAATTATTAGACGGGACATTTCACAAGACATTTTACATTTAAATTTATCACAGCAGCAATGTGTCTAGCAGGATGTGAGTTTTCTGGAACTTCATCCTTAATTTTCCTTGTGCTGTCTACAGTATTGACTAATACACATGAATACACCTTACATTATGCCTCTAAAAATATTTTTGAGGACTGAGGACTTAATTTCCTTTAATATATTCCAGAATCTCCTGCTCGTTTTTCTTGACTTCACTTCAAATACTGGGATTTTAAACATGTATTCAGGATTGCGTAAATATATGCATGTGTTTATTATGAGGCCCTTGCATAGAATTTGTGCAAGGTTTTTCCACCCACACGCTATGGACTGCGTCAATTCCAAAATAATTCACATGCCTGAGTCTCGAGAAGAAACCACCATGGGGACTCGACTATCCTGCTGGTAATGTACAAAAACAAATCAAAAGAAAAATAAGCCATAAAGCCATGGCTGCAGAAATTTCGCCCTACAGCAATTTACAATTAACAGTAATATATTAGATTATTACGACACTGTTTCTTTGGGGTAAATAGGAAAAAAAAACTTCAAAAAGCATGAATAAAAAGCAATACAAATCATGCAGGAAAAGTATGAGCTACTTTTCCAAAGTGCCAGTAATGAAAATATAATTTAAATAGTGTAACCTACCAAAGCAAATACACACACACACACACACACACACACATACGTGAAGCTTTCTGTAACAAATAAATAAGTCTGAATTATACCAGTGAACACTGGAAATTTCAACTGAAAGTTAATGTAGATTTCATTTAACTATTTTTCATCATAGATGAAACAATCTTCAGCTATTCTGTTATGTGGCATAAATGCATGATTTTATATTTCTTGTCACTTATCAGCCACATGGTCCTTTTACACGAATCCTGATTATGAGTCAAATAATCCAAAAATTTTGTGAGTTTTTTGTGATACAGAAAACTGCTTAACTTTCATCAGTTTGTGCAGTCAGCAGTGGACAAAAGTTTTCTAATTCATTATGAATACATCTTCTTGTAAACACATATCCTAATAATACAGAAGAGGTAACAAATGGAGAGGATGGGGGAATTCAACCCCTGTACAAAATCTAACCTCCTGCCCATGGTGGAATGTGGACTAGCCTTACCTTCCAGTTTCATGCCCACAGTAAGACACTTCTGGAAGCGGCAGTAAGGGCAGCGTTTCCGTTGTGTTTTGTCGATCTGACAGTTCTGGTTCTCTATACATGTGTATCTCTTGTTGTTCTGTACAGTGCGCTTGAAGAAGCCCTGGAGGAAGAAGAAGCATGGGTGTAAAATATCCAGTGCCTGGAGAGTTCAGTCACTGAGTGTAGATCCAGACAGACACATGCAGATACAGAGGCATGCACACACAAACATGCGCATACACATCTACATGTTATGTGCTTATGTTTGACAAGAAATAGGCAGTACATAGACACCCATGCCTACATACATAAACACACACAGTAAACGTACTCCACATTTTTAAGAGCACTGGGAGTTGCCACACACAGGCGAAGACTCAGTGCCATACAGGGGTCAGTTCATCTAGCCATTCATGTAAAGCAAGCGAGAATGAGAATGTGGGAATATGCCCCACATGCTGTTATGACACAAAATGTACCATAACAGCTCTGAAACAAATTTTAGTTAGTATGTCTAGCTGTGTCTTAACTTAGAACATTAGGTGTAGAATTAAGCCAAAATTTTACTAACTAAATAAGTTTAGAACAAGAAGCTGGCATCTCAATCTAGTTTTTAGAGATTTTGAATTAGGATATGAAATTCCATAAAAAAACACCACCTATCCCAAACACAATAATCAAAATACCTTTCAGGCAGGTTTAAATGTGTAAAGTTTAATTTTTGGAAAATTAGGAACATGAAACAGCTGACTATTACCAGCTCAATGGGAAGTCAGGCACGTTTTAAATAAATGAAATACTAATACAAAATCATACAATTTTGTTGAATTTCACCATAGAAATGGAAACCAGCTGTCTATCCATTCACAAGGAAACTATTTTAACACACTCAGGCTTCATATAAAGAAGCTTACTGCATTTGAACAGAGTATTGTTGTTCAATAACAAAAATCCAGAATTCTCAGTCAAAAATATAACAATTAAAGATCTAAAAATTATAAGCAGCAAATTTTAATCATTCAATGATGCTAAAACCAAAAAAAGAAAGATAATAGGAATCAAGATCGAACTATCAGAAAGTAAAATTTCTTTACTATCCCTATAAAATAACAGGACTGATATGAGAAAGGGGTGTCTGGTGAAAAATGGTTAGTTGAATACAAAGCACTGTTTCAGATCTTCTTATAAATATCTTTATCCAAAAGAAGCTGCAAAATAGGTGTGACTCAATGGGATGAGAACCCCAAAACTTGAGACTTGCTTTGTATGGCAACTGCCCTGAATGCAAGTAAACCTTTAGTGCAATCTATCCAATAGACATTTAAATTTGCTAGTATAATAATCCTGCAAATAAACAATACGCTGTTTAAAATAAACTCACTGCTGCTAAATGCTGCAATATAATTTGCAGGAATTAAAAAATTTGGACAAACTTAAATGATACCTAATCTATAGCCACTCTTGAAACAACACATTACATGAAAAGTAATAACTTATGAAAATATGACCCAGCTGTGGTTCTGCTTTTTCCTATCTCATTTACAAATGAAATTTTTCAGCTGAGTACTTTCACCATATTTTTAGCATTTTCTGTTGAATTCCTTAAATAAAAGTTACAGAAAAGGAAATCGCTGTGGAAAGTTTGTTTGTACCTTACAGCTCTCACACGTGAGCAGACCATAGTGGTAGCCAGACACCTTGTCTCCACACACAGGGCAGATCTCATCCAGGTCCTCATCGTAGCCGTACTCCATCATTTTAAACTGTGGGGCTGCAAAGTTGATATGCAAGTCAGGTCAGCACCAGAATGAAAGCTCACCAGGCAGCTTCACCCCAATGCCGATGTCTCCTCCAATGAAATGATTGCCTAAACAGTTAGGGTCCTCTGCAGCACTTTTTGCTCTGCTCTGAATACTCTGTGGGCGTTGATATTTTTGAACACAGTTTACATTTTGGTTTATTCAATTTTATCTCAGGGCAGTCTTGGAAGAAAAGTCTTTTTTATTCAAAGAAATTTCTACTAAAAATAAATTGCAAAAAGAGGTTCAAAAATATCTAATTTCCAATGATACCTGAGAGAAGTGGGTAACACTATAAGATTTGTAATGCATGATAAAAAAGCTACAGTGAAACTGAAAATCTGTCAGTTGTAGTTGCATAAAAGCACAAACTCATACTGCACAGAAAGTGTTTTTTTTTTTTTTGTCAGCATACCTGCAAGCCATAAAACTTTCGAAATGTATAATACCTGGATACCCTTTTCCAGGGTTGTGTAATGAACTATACAATTATTTACCAACTTATACAGCAGGGTATTCTAGGTAAATCAATGTAGGGTAAGTACCCTGATCAAGAGTATTACAGGAAAAGAGGGATTCAAGCCTACAGCTTTCAGATTGTGACAGCACAGACTTAAATATTACTCTGCCAGCTGCTCATATAAAAAATGGGT
Source organism: Arapaima gigas (assembly GCA_900497675.1). Lineage (NCBI taxonomy): Eukaryota > Metazoa > Chordata > Actinopteri > Osteoglossiformes > Osteoglossidae > Arapaima > Arapaima gigas. Next base: position 506,697 of record UFQX01000171.1, on the reverse strand, counting down.
TTATAATTTTTTTTTTACCTGTCATGGCTTTGTAAAGGGACCTCTTTCTAAGTATAAGTGTGACAGAACAATACAATCTTATACTAATATCTTTAAAATTCAATTCATTTTAACATAATTAACTGATTATCAGCAAATAACTAATACAATATTGTAGAATGATAACAAGGAGTTACAGATTTTCATGCTCTACAGTTGGTCTACAACCAACTGATGGACAGTGTCATGAAAAACCAATGTTATTTCGGTTTATTATAAACATAAAAATCATAAACAGGGGTTCATGTTTAATTTGATCTTATAACAGTGAAATTAAACAGTGTTATATAATGCCATAAAAAACAATAAAAGCGAAGGTTAAACAATAATTATGAAACATTAACAACAAACGCGCAACAGACGGCATAATGATTCACTACACTGACGGATTTTATGATGAAATTATTACATTTTGCAGGTGGGAAGAAACTTCACAAATTCTTTTAGAGGAATTTTTATTCCTATCTTTGCAAGTATGACACTTTTTCTGTACTTCGACACACCATGAAAACTTACCTTTTTAAATATGTAAAATTTTTCCATGTGAACGCGCGACTGAAGAAACTAAAAACTAACAAATATGCCTATTTAAACAACTGCCCTTTAGCTGTTTCAGACGTTTTTAAATTACTGCTACTGTTATCACGATTGAAAATTATTTTTATTGAAAAAACATTTTACACTAAATGTGAATTTGTAGGAAAAACTATGATGTTTAATCTAATCAACATAAACAGACATACATTCATTGGTCTGTGAGGGATGTGTAGATGTGATGAAAACAAAGACTATGAGGCATACCTTGCATATTTAAAACGTTAGAAAGTAAATTACAAAACACCATTTTAATTAATTTGTGTCAACCCCACCCCTAACTGTCACGTTACAACTCCGTATGTGATTGATTTCATTGCAAATAATATCATTTTAATTTCTAATCCCTTGTGTGCTGTGTGTTCAGATTTCCTGAGGGTGCCTGGATGGTACTGATAATATAGCGTTTTGATAATGTTAATATTAAATATGTTTCACTTTAATTGTTTATTGAGCAACAGGTCGCCTCGCCACCCCCTATAAAATTACTATTTACGATACAAAAATTACAAATGTTAAATCGCTGTCAACACGAGCCCGAGGTATAAAATAACGATATATGTCACTTAAATGGTTGTGTTTATATGACCGTATACACCAAGACTAAAGTTACAGGAGGATGTAGAAAATCCCCTTAAACACTGAGACTACATTTTCATGAATGAGATCATTCAAAAACATTTTAAGACAAATTAAAGACAAAATCAGTTCCACCTCTCTCTCAGGCCTGTGTGTAGAGAAATACTGTGTGTGTCACGCAAAGGAAAGAAAAAAACCGGCTCAAAAAGGATTTTATATATTGTCTTTAAATATTTATGCAGCGTCGACGACAGGTAAGGTTTGGAACACTGAAACCCGCAAACAACACAACTTCATTGTGTAATAGTAATGCTAATAACAATGTGCCGATACCTGACAACGCCAAATAGGACGATCGAGGGTTTTATGTACTAGAAGTAGCATTACTATATTAATCGTATTATTATTATTATTATTATTATTATTATTATTATACTGCATGAAGGGCCTTACCGTGCATGTGTCCGTGCTCCTCATGCGAGCGAACGAGTCCCAGGGATTCGGTCTCCACTTTGGGCAGCATGACAGCGCCGGAGAGACCGCCTGGAGAGACACACCAGCTGCACGCGACAGGTCCGCGGAGCTTCTCACACACGTAAAGAACTCCACAAACTCCTGTAAGTCGCGTGTCAGTGTTGTCGAAACACAACTTATTGCTCCAGTAAAAATTCGCTAAAAATTTGTGTAGAAACACAAACACATTTCCTGTTTGCCGTGTGTGTGTAAGGTGTGTCAGTGCTCGGACGTGGCGTGACTGTGGCACGAAAGCGGTGTTTGTCTCCGTTCTCGCATCGCTCTTTATTGGCATTAAGTCAGGGAAACGGCGCGAGGTGTCCGGAACTTCTGTAGTGAGACAACTCGCCCCACCCTCCTCCTCCTCCTCCTCCTCCGCCTCCTCCTCCTGCGCGTGCTACCTGACGCGCACTGGGCGCTTGAAGAGTCCCGTTCTGAAGTTCAAACCGCTCCTTGCTGCCTTCTTTACACAGCGCTGACACCGCGCGAGCCAATCGCGACTACACGAGCCGGGTTGACGTCACGATTTCTTGAGCAATCGCGTCTGTAGGCGAGAAAGCGACACATCCAATGGCTTTTCTCACCCCGCTGCACTCGCTGCCGTTAAATAAAATCATGAGATTTTATTATAGTGGGAAACAAAAGAGGCAGAAGTAAAAAAAGACAATCGTGTGGCCATTCTCAGGCGAACACGTAGGTTTCAAGACGGCCACAAATTTTACTGCACTCATATTATCTCTTTCACGATGATAACAGGTATATATAACTAACTAAACACCCAAGAGATATTCTATTGTTACTATGATTCCAGTCACTATAAAAATAGAGAATATTTTCTTTTGTAATTGTTAAAGCTAAACACATTTATGCACATCGCTCGGCACCGAAACTGTTCCATGTCATAAAATACATTTCTAACCTACATTTCGTGGAAACTAACATTTTTTTTCCCTTAAAGTTTCACTGTTATTTAATTATAATTATACGCATTTCTGTTGAACGGTCATTTTGAGTGAATCTCCCAAAAGGAATACGCCTTTAGTGGGATTTCAGGACTGACTAAGTTTGCTTTTTATAACAGGCAGTTTTATAAATGCAGGTAATGATGAAAAATAGAAGTCTGGGGTATCGAAACAAAATATGTATTATGTTTTATTACACAACGCGACCCTCCTCAGAATAAGCGATAAACAAAAAAGAGTAGATGGCTGGACGTTTCACTACAATACATTCTGAATGATATCTTTTTAAAGAGAAGGAACAGCCGACATTGCAGTGGTTTACTAACTTAATGTTTATTATGTGACTATTAGAAACGTACACACGTGAAATTAAAACATTAAAGACCTTTTCCATATTCAAATTAGGCATTTTATGCCTTTTAAATACAATTTAAATATAAAAGGATGATCATTTTCCCTGAAGAGCCTGTCGACTAAACCAGTACTTGGCTAATAAATTTACCTTTCAATCTCAGTATTCATGATCGTTGTTAAGCACTGTTCGTTGGTTTAACTTAACAAGCGATGGTTTCCACTGGATTTGACATTACGTGTGTTAGAGAAAATGTGAAGCCATACAGTGCAATATAGTACAGCTGCACAAGCACAATGCACTCAGAATATCAGTTGCTCTGTTTCTGGTAGAAAAGACACTGTGACACGGGACGAAAAGAATGGATCCATCGTGTTTACTCTCTTTCTGCCTTTTTTAAAAAAATGTCAGCTAAGAACTGCTGCGATTTATCCATTTACAGCAGGATGTTCTTACTGTGGGAGTTCAGGGTAAGTACTGTCCCTTGATCGAAGGCACTACAGTAGGAGCGGGATGTGAACCGGGAACATTCGCAACTCAAGACAAGTTATTACCAGGACGCCACTGTTCCGTGCCTGCAACTTAATGCAGTATTATATCACAATTAGATAAAGTACTGAGATAAACGAGTCTGTAGAGGGGAAGTTTAATACAACAAGAGTTAAAGCACTGGGCTCCTTGCAGGCGGTTCAACAGAGATCAGATGCCCTGTTTCACCTGCAGGCAGAAGCGAGTCTCTCCGGCTGTCTTACATAATTGCATATTTTCATTCACAGAACATTAGCAGTAAATCATAATGGTATTTAAAACCAAAAATGCCTCAGCACAAACACCAATAAAAAAACCCGTAAAATATCGTCCACATACCTAATATTTTCTTGTAATACTTGAGAATAAAAACTTTTCATATACCAAGAGTTTTAATAATTTGTTATAATTCATTCCAAAGTTAATCATCAAATGCCATGACGGACACTATCTTCGTGTCCTCGAAGTTTGTCATTTGAACTCTCTCAGTAAATGCAGTATAAAGTTGGACTGGGCTTAAGTTATGACATAAGGAAGAGTGTATATAAGGATAATCACTTCCAGCACCTCAGTTTACTGTGACAGAGGAGCTGGATACTGAGTCAAATCATTAATGAACCATTTGTAATGAGTGGAAATGATCTACTGACCCTTCCTACACTTTCATTCATGAGGAATTTTTACTCCAACACGGGAAACAAAACAGCGCAACTACATACAGGACAAATAAGTAATTATTTATTGATATGCTCTTGCAATTATAAAAAGTAGATAAAATATGTAGATATTTAGAACAATTATAATGTCAATGAATCATGTAAAACTTGAATAAATTTGCTCAAAACTTACATCTCAGTTAAATAGTGATGAAAAGGAGATTCAGCCTGTTAAAAGTTCGAACCTTTCTCAAAAGCTAGTGGTCTGTAAAGGAGGGCATGTACACGATCAAAAAGGTGAATTGATTAATTTATAAACCTGCATAAATGTTATATACGTTAAATTTAACTGCACTCTTCCGTAGGTTTGGTAATATAGCCTCCAACCTTTATGGATCAAAGTCACAGAATATAAACTATTTGACTTTTTAAATACTTTCAAATTTCTAAGCGATTTCAAGCTTAAATAGTTTTAAGTTAAAAAAGCTCAAATAAAACTGTCAAAATTAAAAACGTTTTCAAAGGTTTTAGAAAAGACAAACTGTAAAGAAAGTGAAAGTGTAAGAAAGCTTGCTATTCAAATTACTTGACCGCCTTTTGTTAAAAACGCCGTAAGCTTTAGCGCTCATCTGCTGTCAAACATTCATGTCATGAAAACGTTGCTCCCCACTCTCCATCTCATGAGTTATATTACTTGCACACCGCTAGTCCTTTTCCCATATAGCCATTAATCAGGATTATTTAACACACACACACACACACACACACACACACACACACACACACACACACACACANCTCCCCACTCTCCATCTCATGAGTTATATTACTTGCACACCGCTAGTCCTTTTCCCATATAGCCATACACACACACACACACACACACACACACACACACACACACACACACACACAGGACAGCCAGATAACAAACCGTCATAAAGTGACACAGACAGATAAGGGCTTTCTGTAGATAATGCTAAAGGAATTGTTAAGCATTGGGGGACAGTGTGGAGACTTGCTGCACTGTTCATTCACTGTGCTGCAAAATGGAACACAACATAACTCAGGAAAAATGACAACTGAGTACAGACTTTCACAGATTTCAGAATCTACAACAGTTCAGTTGCCATTTTCACGTTTTTCCACATTAAAAACCAGAGCTTCCTTGAAGTAAAGAATACCAAAAAGCTAACACCATGAATGAGTGTGTGCTTGACTTCAGCTGATATTATCTAAAAATGCTGAAAAGCTCATTAACCAGAAATATTGTTATGGTCAGGTTACAATACTTTTAAGAAGACTTTCAGGAAGTCAGGGCTTTGCAGCTGTGTGGCCATTGCTACTGTCAATAGAAATAAAACCAATGGTTTTACTTCTCAGAAAAATACAGTCTGGTCTGAACTGATACACTGAGTATGTATGACTAACCAATGAATTTAATCACATGGCTTTTTGTTGAACCACAGAGTTCCCTTGTTGTCATAAATATTTTTGTGGATGTGCATACATGACACTCCAAGAGCCTTTTTCATGTATAATCGATAAGAAGAAGTATGCAATGTGTCTGTCAGTAAGTGCAGCCACTTAAAGGGGCTGTCAAAGTTTTGTAGAATATATGATGATGGGAAACATTCCAAATAATTCAAAACCTATGGATTTACTGCTAAATTCTTCTTCGCAGCATATAATATTAGTCTTTTTTGCTAAGAGAGCATAACTTGTTCCGTGTTAAAAAGTTTCAGTTGTTAGCCAATTTGCAAACTGTTTCTTAGTGCACCTCCTCTAGCAACAAGAAATTTTGCTTGGACGAAGCCACTTATACCAGGGAAAAACAAGCTGCTTGCCTAGCCATTTACACAGCAGCTATTTACGTCTGTGAAAAGTACAGGAATGGAATTTATTGTAGGTTCCACTCTTTCCTCCTATAAATTCTATGTACGCAGCTTCTTTAAAAGAGGAAAAAAGTTTGTAATTTATCCCAGTATATTTCCTCTTTTTGAAAATCCCTTGCAGATGTGTGTTAACCAGAATAACATATCTTACTTTAACAAAAACCTACGGCAGGTTATCCACCCTAGCCTGTGCACAATGGTACAAATTTATAATTATTAAATAACTAGTATTGTCAGGTGATGTGTGGAAAAGACACGCAGAACAAATGTAAAATCAAGGCATGATTTCATTCATATTTATGCATGTTGTGCAGAGCATGAGCAAATGTATTGAGTAGGATAGTTTTGCTGAACTCCTACACCCTTCTGTTTCCGCTTAGTATGTACTTGTCCTCTTATAAAACCTCTTGCATTTGGAATGTATTTGCAGTTGAAGGGCTGCATCAATGTTTTCAGTGGCTGCCTTGAATTCTGCCCTAGTTCAAAAGTGCCAAAAGAACAAGGAGGTGAGGCAGAAGTGTCTAGTGCTGATGGAAGTCCTGGATCGCCCAGCATAGGGGCTGGAAGAGATCAGGGTCCAACAAGGGGGTTTGGCCAGCTGTTGCTCTGTTGTTCTCCATGCTTCTGTCTTTGAGCATAGTAGATGGGGATGGCATGGGGCTTAGACCACCCATAGCCTTGGTCTTAGAATTGGAACAATACCACTTAGACCCCTGTTACTGTGACACCTGTCTCCCCAGAGGCAGGCAAATTTGACCCAGGCATTTTTTGCTTAAGTTGGTGCAAAGAAATCTCTCCCAAGTTCCACTGGATGGAGACCACAGTCAGATATCTACACTGTATTTCTGATGGTCAGGAGAATTTTAAACCACTTTTACATTATAGAACATAACTACTTCTTATTGACAACATTCCACCTCAGGAATGAATGCACTACAGAAATGAAAGATCTGGACTCTGTGATCTAGTCAGCTAAAATGTTCTTTTTTTAATTTTTCATTAATAAAAAAATTGAGGTGCGGGCTATAACAAATCTACATCACACAATTCATCTAGGAAAAATATCTTCTATAGAATATTGTCTTAAAGGTGCTACAAAAAACAGATGGACTCACACTACTGTAATGTTAAGTAGTTGTAAACAATCAGCAATAAGTGTTAACAGTCCAAAAATTTCTTAATACTGTATTGTTTTTACGCGGTTAGACTAAAATGTCACTGTAATGTTAAAATTTATTATATAAGCATAACTTGGATGAATTCTAAATCTATATAATACATTTTCAAAACCTGACGTGTGGTAGGTCTATGCCTGATTTATGATATATTCTTTTAAAATACTTCTTTTATTTTCACGCATGGATTGTTTGTGTTCCGTGGGTGTGGCAACCCAAAAGAGATTTAGTGAGTTGGCTTTCCTTCTAATGTACCATATGTGTTGTGTGTTGTAATTTATTTAATAAAAAAATCCATGCTGGCTTCAGTAGGTTTTTTTTGAATCATGCATCAGGCAGTTCAGTTTTTTCAGCTATTGTGATTGCATTTATGTAATTTATTATTGGTATAATTTTTATTTATGCATTTTAAAGGAAATTACAATATAGATTTTGAAATTGGACTAAAACACAAACAGGTTTTGAGCTGCAGAAGGATCGTGCATTTTATATTTTATTCAACATATGCACTATCTAGTATTTTCAAAAATTTTTGACTGGACATGCAATACACATTCTGTATTTTATAGTGCTTGAGAAGACATACAGTATAAAGGCAAGACATCTGAACACACACACACACACACACACACACACACACACACACACACACACACACTTTCGACAAGAGAATATGAAATGTCATCAGCAGTAATTGTTTGGACATTTATATGTAATATTTTTGTTATTTACAATGCTGTTTGTCACAGGTTTTTAAGAGGCCACTGTTTTTAATGATAACTAACATTTGTATATAAGGATGTTCAAAGGCAAATTGCTGTCCTAAGGCAAACTAAGCTTAGAGTTATTTGTCCTGATGCCATTGTTGATGTAGCTCATTTCTTCATCAAGGGCATTTTTTAGATATCATGTTGTACATGCAAACACAAATGTTTCGCTGAGGCTGGTGCCTGACCAGTTCAAACATGTGGATCCACTGCAAAATGCTGGCTATAGTGTGGTCTGAAAATACTTTGTCTGTGGTCAGGCAATTAAGGATTTAGGTGTGGCGAAGGAAGAATGTGGAAATCTTATCCACGCTAAAGCAGCCCACACCCTGTAGTCTTGGCTTCCTGTGAATGCCAAGTACTCCACGGATAGTGTCGGTCTGTGCGTGATTTACTCCATTGTTTGGCTCCATTTGTATCTCCCCAGAGATTTGGTAGGGTAAGAACTCCAATAGCCTATCTCCTCTACATCTTTGAACAAAATTGTTGGCAGATTTTTTTAATGTCATGCTGAAAACATTTTCATTTTCCAGTCAGAGAAAAGAATATTAATTTACCCTTCTTCACTGAATGATATGTTATTTGCTCCGTTACTACAATAATATGAATGAAACGTTGCACATATGAATGCATTTGGTTGCCTAAAATTATTTTTAAAAGCAGAATAGAAAATTGGAGATGATTGAATTTAAGGAAAATTAGAACAAATTGTACAACATTCAGATCTACAAACTTTGGTTTCGCAGTGAATTAATGCAGATGGAAATCACTTTTCCTCATTAATACTCATATGTTTGCCTGATACTGAATTTGCTGATGAATGTCTAAAAAGTGTGTGCTTGTTTGTAACATAACTGATAATAATAAAGCATTCTGGTTAAGGAATGGGACAGGTGTTCTATCCCATGTCCTGAGGTCTTTTCAAGCAGCTGTAATAGATGTTCCACTGAATAAGAATTGAGTCTGTGAAAGTATAAACAAATTAAATGTAACATGATAAGCTTAACATGAGAAAAGTCACGGCAGTAATTCAGTGCTTATTGCCAGAAGTAAAAGTGAACAAATCCTGTCTGTAACTCTACTGAATATCCTTTCTGTTTTTCAGTGAGAACTTTTTATTAAGCTTCAGAACAGACCAATTTCCAAATTTCTTTGGAAATTTATACTCAGTACCTGATTCAGGAACCACATCTGTGAACTTACATTTTGAGCAGGCATTGCTGTTGGGAGTGTGAGAAGAATGGACAGAAGTAACTGATTTTCTGCACAGAAAGTTTGCTTACAATGTCTTGAGAGGTAAAGGTAGGTTACCAAGGTATCTAAAGCTGAGGACTATGCAGTCGACTTAATGTTGCCTGATTAAAACCATGAAATCCTTATAAGCTCACAGAATTTGGAATAAAAATTTCAGTACTTACTTGCCCTTGAAATATCTGAAACCATATACCTATCATTTTATGATATTTTACATAAAATAAATTTACATTTACAATAAGAAACGATATCGTTATAGGCACACTTACTGTTAAACAGAGGTGGCTTAAATTATTGATATCCTTGCATTTTATTTAAATATTGCACCATTATGCCTGAAAAGTATTAAAATGAAAAGATCTTTTGTCATACATGCATGCATTTCTTTGGCTTGGAACAAAACAAAACAAAAAAAAAAAACTTGAGAAAAGAGCTGAATTGTGGCTTGTTCTATAATGACATTGTATAATGGCCCGGACGATGTTATTGCTATCCTTTAGGAGTTATAAGAAATAATAGCACTGTTGTGATACTTCAAGTAAATTATTCTCCTTTAATGGAATAAACACGGAAAAGAGAAGAGAGTTGTCTGAGGAGGTTAGAAAGAAAATAATAGCCAAGCACGGTCAACATAAAGGCTACAAGACCATCTCCAAAGAGCGTGATATTCTTGTGACTGCTGTTGCTAGTATTATCAAGAACTTTAATGCCCATGAGACTGTAGCCAACATCCATTCCTGCAAAAGGAAAAATGACCCAAGATAGAAGAGAAAGATTGTTCAAATGGTGGAGAAAAAAACAAGAAAAGCATCAAAATAGATCCAAGCTGACCTTCAAGCTCAAGGTGTAACACTTTCAAGTCACCATCCATTGCTGATAGAATGAAAATGGGCTCCATGGTAAAGATGCACGAAAATCCAGAAACACAAAAAGACCTGAGCAGAGTTTTCCAAAATGCATGCAGAGAAGCCACAGTTGTGGGAGAATGTCTTTTGGAGCTTTTTGGTAAATCATATCAACTCTATGTTCACAGAAACAAAATGAAGGTTTCAAAGAAATGAACACCATCCCTACCGTGAAACATGAAAGAGGCTCAGTATTGTTTTGAAGTTGCTTTGCTGCCTCTAACACTGTTTGCCTTGAATCAGGGCAGGGCCTTATGAAATGAAGACTATAAAGACATTTTGGAGCAAAACATACAGCCCAATGTCAGAAATCTGTGTCTCAGTCACAGGTCATGGGTTCTCCAGCAGGATAATGACCTGAAACATACATCTAAAAGCACCCAGGAATGCATGAGAGGAAAACATCAGACCATTATGAAGTTGCCTGCTTTGGGTTCTGAGTTGAATCCAATAAAACATTTATGGAAAGAGCTGAATCTGGCAGCTGGGGGAAGCACCCATCAAACCTGAGAGAATTGGAATGGTTTGCTCAGAAAGAGTGGGCCAAACTAGCAGTGAAGAAGTGTAGAAGTCTCATAGCTTCAGAAATTGCAGTTATTGTCTCCAAAGGCTGTGCTACAATGTATTAACTTAAGGGTACCAATATTTCTGTCCATCTCATTTTCATTTGTTTTATTATTTAAAGTAATATGTTAAGTCATGTATAAGAAACATATTTTCTGTTTTATTAAATGTGAATGGTAGATACCAGATACTTTTGTCAGTTTCAACTTATTTTAGAAAAAAATTGTGAGTTCTTTTGAAAAACTGGAAGGACCAGGGCCACGTCTGTAAAACAGCTTGGGAGTGGAAGGTCAGGAACTAATATGGAATGATAACAGACAGCCTTCTGGAATTCAATATTGTTAGAAAAACACGTGTTGCACAGACCATCCTTTTTCAAGAAGCTCTGTATGTAAGTAAACAGAAAATGAGCACTACTCCATCTTACCTGGTGGTACTCAGCTTCTTTTATTCATTTTTTCTTTGAGAATGACCAGGGCAAAAAGAATGATTGGATGATGAATTTCCTGCGAGGGCTGCATCAATATGTTTAAAATTTTCAACAACAGGGCGATAAACCCTCGGCCCCTACACTATTCCCACCCCCCTTTCACCAGTGTCCTCCATAAATTATCTCCTTCCCCTGCAGCTTACAGAGACATTGATGGATCTTCAGGCACATGTCACTGAGGACACCGTGTGCTGCTCCCAACATGTTGGCCACTTCCATGCATCTACGTTCCTTCCATGTTCCAGAGGGTTAGGGTTAGGGTTAGGGTTAAACTAAACTTCATGGATTCTTGTATTTCATACTGTATATTTAACATTTGCACAGTCCTTGTTTTGGCTGATTTTGTGAGGTTTTCCCTAAACTCGTGACTTATATGGTTCTTGTGGTTATATGGTTCTTTCCTCACTGAGAAAATGCTTAGTCAAAAAGTTTATTTAAAAACTGTAAAATCACTGTAAAATTAGCAGTGTGTGAATACTATTTACTTTTCAAACTGTTAGTCCATATTGTCAAATGATGCTTTCAGTTACTGATAACTTGATTTTTTGCCCAATTGGACAAAACTTTCAAGAATTAAAAAAAAAATCACAGTAAGTTTTATTTTTCAGCCACAGGCATCCACAAATGAAAAGATAAGGATGTGAAAGGTATCTTTTATCAGGTAGGAAATAACTGCAATCCTCCAAAGGATGAATCAGACTGACCACAAAGACTTTATGTTCATTCTTCCATTGGCATAGCAACTAAATAAATCATTTCTAACAGTTTACGCTTAAGCTTCTGGGATTGATGTAAATAGGAAATGATGAGGAAAAACTAAATGAGGAGAGACTTTTTTCTTTAGCTGCTTGCTTGTTACAGGAAGAGATAGTAGCCAGGAACAGATTTGATGGATGCCATAGTCCAGTGAGAGGAGGAAACAACACATAGGTGCACAGAAGGCTAAGCTATTTTTGAACCCTGTAAGGGAAATGGGATGAAGCCCAGAGAGGATGCTGATGGGCCACAGAGTGTTGCATGGCAATCTCACTGTAGGAGGAACCTCCAAACACATTTGAAGTGAGAAAACAAAATAACTAGATCAAGAGACCAGGCTACATATGCTTAGCTGTGTTTTGGTATACTTCACATCCCAAATTTAGCTGAAAAATTCTGTTTCAGAGGAAAATTTTCAGTATTCTTTAGAAAGAGGGAGAAATATCCATAGCTACGATCATATGAGGAAGAAACTTTTCCCTACTGGCAGTAAATTGAAAAAATTAGCTGAAGTTTCCCAGTTTTATGCCTGATGTTTCACTTTCAGCATAGGTCCCTTGAATTACATTCGATTTTATTCTCGAGGTATAAATCTCTATATGTTACTACCAAGATATATAAAAAAAAATTGAGTTCAGTTTTTTTGGGGGCTTCAGGGGTGGTCTTCATTGTAAGGATAATATCACATCTGAAGGTTGGCGAGCCTAGTGGCTTTAAAGGGTAAAATTTCTACTGTAAAAAAATGTATCATTTTACTATGACTGATATTTATTGTTCATGGTTCACAGAGTTTACATCAATGCATATGAGCTAAAGAAAGTATACTAATACAGCTTAAAACATCTTCAACACGTGTTTATCCCCAGGCCCAAGGAACTCAGAAAATCATTGCAGCTCCTTCAGATTATTATGCATTTTAGATGACACAAGTGGTGGCTGACCACTTTATTTTGGTTTCTGTGGTAACTTTCCTATTTCTGCTGCCTTATTTGATATCCCTCAAACAGGTAAAGAGCTTGTTCTACATGTTTACCTAGAGACATGACTAATGTGCCACCCATGTGCAGACCGCTTGCCCTTGCCAATGTAAAACTCAAAATTTGTGATTCAGATTTAACCATATAATTTTATATTTAATTATTTAAAAAAAATAATATATTTTTATTTTCTTAAATATATGTAACCTAACAAAGTAAATTCATGTGAATATGAAATTCAAAATTTATATAAATGTATCATAAAATATATCCATCTATCCACCCATCCATTATTGCTAACTGCTTATTTCTGGTTAGGCTCGGTGGTCTGGAGCCTATCCTGAAATCACTGGACACTAGGCTATGAAACTCACTCTGGATGGGCAACAAGGTGTAACACAGAATACATTACATTTAAATTATTTCACTGCATGTTTTTCTGTGGCACCTATATCGGTGTAAAAGACTTTTAGTGCAAATGTATGGGATTATTTTACAAAAATTATTGGCATATGTCAGTGACTACTGCTAAGCACAGTGTAGTATTTTAACATCAGGGAATTATACTCAATATTGTTTGCAAACTACCAAGAGAAAGCATTCACGCATTGTATAGCTCAATTTTATGATTTTCCTGAATATAGGTGAAGGTTTTGCATTTTACTTGAGAAACTGGCCAACTTCTACCACAGTTTTGCTGATGGTTTTGCAAGAAGATATCAGTTCATACATATTTACAGTGAGAGAGGCAAGATGGATATCGATTTCTCTCACAGCTACATCAAACTTGCATGAATATGTTTGTGTGATGATTTAATTCTTCCAGTTATATAGTACCCAGAGATAAAAATGAGAGCAGTTATGATATAAAAATATTCTTCTCAATGATTCCCACAGGAAAGACATAAATACCTGCAAACTGTACTAAGCATATTAACACATGTGAAAATCATTATTTTACATGTCCTTTTAAAATAAAAAGAAAAACACCTTAACTGTCTAAAAAATGGGAAATGTTCAAGTTATATGCCAAATAATAAGTTATTGTTTGTTTATTAGTTCTTTAACTCTGCAGCTGTTTTCAAATGAACATCCATAGCTCTTTAATTTATTGGTGGAGAATATGCAGTAGTGGGCTCTGTGCTTTCAATGATGCAAATAATTTATTAAGTATTAAACTTTAAAATGGGTGACACAATAGTCCAGTGGGTAGTGCTGGTGCTTCACAACTCCTCAGCTGTAGGTCTGGATGTTTTTGGGTTCTGTTGTTCATTTGAGTTCATTCAGGTCTCTTCTTTTGGGATAGGACCTTGCAGTGGACATACCATAATTGATAATGAAAGCAATCATGTTTTGAGGAATTCAAATTTGAAAGACAAGAGTCTCAAATGAAGAATTTTACAGAATGAGTACAGAGTAAACAAAAAACCAAATGTTTTGACAACTTAGAGCATGACAGTTATCAAAAGGATGTGGCTTTTTGCAATAGCTCTGTTTTCAGAAACAGTCAATAATTCAACCCCAAGCAAAGTAAAATTTATATGTGTTCCTTATACAACATCTGTTTTCTTGGTGAGTATCTGTCATGGGTGCTGAGGTCAAGCATAGACTCAGTCAGCTCTAGGCTAGGATGCAGGGAAGGAACATATAATTTCAACAGCTCCCCAAAGAGATTCTACAGACAATAACAATAATCAATATACTTTTATTACTTATTTTTATTGGCCATCATGGCCTTGTTTACATAGTTATTGCTGGTCAAGGCTCCCTAGAGCACAACCAAGTCAAGACATAAAGAACTGTCCTTTAGTAACTTTTTACACATGCACACTTGTGAAGATTTATATCTGGAAAAATAATCAAATGAGAAATAATGACTTCACATTAGTTTGTCCATGATCTCCAGGCTTGTCATGTCAGATTATGATAGGTATTTTTCAAGGGTTAAGAATGGATGATTATATCCAAAAATGTAGTCAGTACAATGTAAATTGTAAGTAAATGCAGATTAAGCAGGACAGTAAGTGAGCTATAGAGCTGCCACCTAGCAATACAAAGACACATGTTCAAAACCCACCTTCTACAGTAGCACCATTGAGCAAGTTACTTATCCAGAACTGATGCAGTAAAAATTGCTCAGCTGTATAAATGGATAATTCACTGTAAGTAGCTTAATACCCTAAGCTGCTTTGGAAAAAAGACAGCTAAATCAATAATAAACCTAAATTGTTAAATAGGACAATTTTATAAGGTGTCAGGTATTTTAGGAATATTAAGTATTAAGTCACACTTACTGAACTAATGTATAGGAATTTTACATCTAGCAAATAATAGCAAATTTATAGCACCTAGTAACTGATTAAACATAATAATGATTAACATTACTCATATTTTTATTTCAGTACATTAACAAAACCTTCCAGAGAAATAATTGTCATTATTCTAATATAAATAGGAATGTTTATTTCCTGAGCAAAGGGCATTATTTTCATTGTAACAGTTGTATCCTGTAGTTGTGTTATCAAGAAAATTTTGATTGAAATTCTGTTTGTTAAAAACAAGGCTGCACAATGAAGGGTCCCAGCACCTTTCCGACAGCTGCCTGAGAAGGCCTTTGAAATCTGTGGAAGTAGTAAACACCACTCGAAATCCGACAGCAGTGACTTTCACTCCGGAAGCAAACATGCTGTCGATAAAATTAAACGAGTGTAATCGGGAAGCATTTCTCTTTGAAAATCCCACCGATGAAAATGGATAATGTAAATAAATGAAGGCCTTTGAAAATTAAAGCTCTCCTTCCTGAATCTGTCATCTAGGGGGGAATGTATATTCCCAGCTTCTCCCACATTTCCAAAGGCTGCTCTGTCATCAGTCGCCTGGCTGCTCTTGGAAAACACAAACCAACCTGCCCCCTCCACCAACTTCACACACATGGACCCACCATACCCCTCACCACTCTGCCCTCTTGTTGGTAGGCCGTGTTGAAATGTGTCTCTAATAACTGCAAGCACAAAAAAACTTGGAAAAATACAAATATTACGTCAAAGTACATTATACAATATTTCTTATACAAACCACCTTGTAAAGCAAGTTACATGTGAGGTATCAGACGTTGTAGATACCATGATCCAGTGAGCAGTAATTAAGATCACAGCTCTGAAAGCCACAACAGTGGTATGTGTTACTTCAAAAACAGTTGATGGTAAATGCCCCAGAACCAGCTGGCACTTGGTAGGCCTGAAAATCTGAGCTGGGGGTTCGGGGTGGGGTGGGGGGTGGGGGGGGGGGCTTGAGGGTGGTGAAGGGAAGTGGGCCACCGGTTGACTCACTTCCCACTCCACGGTGGCCGCCTTTCATGCCGTCCCGGAGGATGCAGCCATCTGTGCTAGCTGGATGTGGACAGGGAGGTAGGATATGTCTGACCCCTGGACCCACCCCTCAGGCCTACAACTGTCCTGATCAAACCCATGAATGACAGGAAATAAATGCAACAAACACCTGCTATTGTGTAATACCAAACACTTCTTTAATTTACTGGCATGTAAAGTCTCTGAGGAAGCATATTCTCAGTCTGAGCCCAGACTTCACAAAGACATTATTTAGAGCATGTGCTGGTTATTGTTGGGAAAAACAGTTCTCCCTTCCTAATCGTCATCCTTATTCATCAACGGTGTTCCTATGCAACAAAATTTAGTGTAAATTTGAGATGTATTACATGGTTTGATGGTGGGAAGTGGAATTCATTGTCTCATATAGACTGCTCATACGCTGTGATTAAACCTGAACGCACACAAGTGTCGTATCTGGATATCAAACTAGAAAGCTTTCACAACTTCCAGCAATAACTAACTTTGCACATTGTCATGATGTTTCGGAAGTCAATAATAATTGAGGGAAAGACACAGCAGCCTACGTGTGAAACAGTCATACACAACCACGAGGAAACGAGGATCAAAGTCTCCGCCACTGGGTTTGTTTTCATACCACCGCCACTGTCCGCAATAAAACTCCAGTACCATATTAAAAATGAAAAAGCGAGGAAATGCCATACGAGCGACATCTCATCCTGGAACGGCAAGTGCCTTTGAAGGGCTCTGCTGTGTTTTAAGAAACATGGCCCCCAGGAGGAAGACACTCGTAATGTCTGTTTGCCAGGAAAAGGTTAGAAAGGTAGGCCAAGTTCAGAGCACAGTCTTTGCTTCCATGGTTCACACATTTCTCCCAAACTGACCATTTTTGGCTTTGTTACAGTGCTGTTTGGGTCTTTTTATTAAGTATTGCAATGTAGATAAAAAGAGATTGCAACAAAACCTGAAAATTAAAATTAAAACTTGTTGAGAATTAAACTATGACTAAAAACCACAGCAGAAATTAAAATACTGTGCAATGAACATTTTTTAAATTAATTTAATAATTTTTATGTCAACTACTCATCCAGAAATATTAAATATTTTCTATTTCATTCTTAAATAATGCCAGATGTATGGTATCGAAACATGCTCTATGTTTCCTTCATTATTTGCAACACCCTTTGAACCCTTGGCTCATACTTTGTTGTGTGATTTCATTCCTGTAGAAGACTTAACTTTCAGCTACAGTGACCTGTAGTGGAATTTCATGCATTTCAATGGTCTTCAAACATGCAATGGTCTGCATTTGAAAACGCATTGTTGATTTGATCAAAACTTTGACAGTGCTGCCAGAAAACATGTTTAGATCAATTTGTTTACATAACTGACCATAAAAATTTTGCACAGATACAACATAATAATGTACTTGTGTTATTAATCTAAGCTATACTACCCTGGGTTGCACCTGGGGGGGGCATTTTTAAAAGTGAGATAAAAGGCTTTTTGTATTTATTCTTAGCATTAGTCATTTTGCCCAAATGTAGTTATAAACAGTGTCTTTTCAGATCAATACACCCCTTGGCTCTGCTTCAAGTCAAAGAGGGTTTTTAAATAGTGCTTTAATGCACAGGAAATTAATTTCTCAAATGGAATGCTGATCCACTTGACCTTGGTCAACTACAAGCAAGGTTAATACATTCCAATTCCCACCAACACTCTTTGAATGGCAATGCATCTTATGTTTATGCATGTAGCTGTACCATGTTCAGCTTGCTCTCTAATGCCTTCTTAAAATAATACCTATTGTTAACATAAACTATGTATTAATTTTTGGCAATTTTAAAAGATATACAATTACAAGTAATGTTTTCATGAAGTGGGAGGTATCAAGTTTTCATAAATTGTGGTCTGTTATGTATGCATTTGTTTGCTAGACATAGTGATGTAGTGGATAGAGGTAGAAGCTCACAACTTGAAATCTGGTTTAGTCTGTGTAGAGTTTGTATGTTCTCTCTCTGTTTTTGTGGCTTTCCTCCCACAGTCCAAATGTGCGAGTGTGTGCTGCATCCTTCTGCTATATGAATAGTTTAATAATTACAGGCAGTTTAGTATTGCGTGTTTAGTACTGTAAGTTGTCTTGCATGAAAGGCAGCAGTTAAATATTAGTTAAAATTAACCATACAGAGTTTTAACATGTGCAAAATTAATAAATGTATTGTGATAATTAAATTTTTTTAAACATTTGTAAAACATATTCATTTTCATAGTGGATAAAATTAGTGGATCCGACCTGCATGGAATATCAATGGTCAATGAAGTTTCCTCTTTGTTATGGGAAAACACTACAGAGACAGGCATTGATTTTAATGTTTTTAACTATTTATTCCTAGCACTCTGCAACACATCGTGGAAATATTTCTAAATTGATACATTTAAATATTTTGGGATGGTAGAAGGAATGTACATATCGGAAGAAGACAGTTGAGGGGTCAGTCACCCATGTTGTTGTGATATTTCTTCCTGTGGAAAGCTGATTTTGGAAGGTCCTGCTGCCATTTGGGAGAAATCTGTTTGTCCTTGCTGCTTTGAGCTCAGCCACTTCCAGTGGTGCCCTTGGTGAAAATGCAGTCTTTTGCCTGGACGTGTGCCACCTTGGAATATGGATGGGACACTGATTCAAAATCCAAATCTAATCAGGCCATCATTCTTCCTTCTTCCCTCTGTGATGTACAGGATGAGTCCTTCACTCAGTTACGTTCAGCTTTCACAGATTAATGTCCTATAAAGTCCTCATACTTGCAATATTCCCTTGGTGTTAGCAAGTGACTTTCAGCTGAAACAAGAGAGTTTCATTGCTTCATGACTTAATTACCAGTCAACAATTGCCTAACTAATGCAAAAACAAATAAACAGTAAGCAATGTAAAAAACAATCTAAAGTATACTCAGTGCTTTCACATGTTTGTAAAACTTTAAAAAATTACCCTCCTGCTTAACTCCTATTTATGAATTGCCCCATTTAGTGTATGCTAGGTACTGATTCTTACTTTGGTGCTCTTGTAAGAAAATTAAAAATTTGTAACAGTCTGTAATTTTTCATTACTTAAAAAATGAGAAATCATCACCTAACACAACTGGTTGGCAAAACTGACCACCCACACACATAGACAGAGCACTGCCCCCGTGTGCCTGCTCCACCCACTCCTGGGCCGAGTGCCCATCGCCGACAACAACCAGGCAGCTGCTCAGCCCCTGTGCGTTTTTCCCTGATGTCTCTTTTAAACTCCCCCAAAGTTATGTGGCAGTTATGTGGTAAACTGATTCCTTGGTGTCAGTGCACCACCCCTTTATCCCTCACTGTGCCCAAATTAGGTGGCTGGTGGATAAAAGGATGTTAACAAATGCTGATATCATTGGATTTAAACTTAATTCTTATGTTGTGTCCAGGTTTCAAGATTCAGGTGTTTGTCTGTTTATCTGCAAATTGTTGCACCTATTGAGGAAATAGTTTTTTAGTCATAATCTATCAGGTGAATCAAAAATAATACAAAAAGCACAGACAGATGTGCAAGTAATATATTTAGTAGCAGCTGTTAAATTAAGTGTGGGAGGAAAAGGAGGAAGGAAACAAAACTTGTAAGACTGATACAGGAGGAAGAACCTCTGTTGGCATAAGGTCAATTAAACATCCACCTGTTAGTAGTCATGCTAGCATTACACAACTAGGAAAAAATGTTAGTATTTTGAAAGCAGCTTCTAGACTAGTCAGGTGTTTGACCAAATCCCCACTGCCTGGGTAGCAGGTGTGCTCCACTGTGAGGGCATAGAGACCTCAGCTTGATAAGTTCACCGCATTCATTCTGGCATTTTGTGGAGTAAAAGAGGGGAAGCGCAGACACACATATAACATGAATGTTACACAACAGGATGGTGAGTGGCACCAAAAGCTTAAGTGTACTTTTCAATGTATTGACTGAAGCAGTATGCTGAGCAGTTTAACGCTCAATGACTTAAGGCTTATTGCCATCACTTGATTTATCTATGTTTGGAATTACTAGAAAGCTTGCAGTATGTGGAAAAAAAAAATTCAAATTTGTACATAGTAATAAATGATCATAAATAAGTAGGGGATAAACTTTCATAATCATGTAACTGAACAAAAACCTACACAATGGTATATGATTATGCTTAATGTAATTCTCAGTGCAGTATTCTGAATCCAGTGTAACTTGTCAAAAGTGATGCTTTGACTCATGAAGATTAAAGCATAATAGTCAAATTTTAGGGCAAATTTAAAAATTTTGCAACTTTCATTAACTGCAATAAAATATTCATGACAGAGAATTTACAAGATAATTACATGCTGGTCCCTTGTCGAAATGTTACCGAACTCTTTAATACTTGATGTCAATAAAATCTTATTTCCCCTATTTCCTCCATGCTACAGGTCAAATTTACAGATACATGCTTTTCATTAATCTAATTATTAGTCTCAAGACAGCTGCAGACATTTTTAGTTGTACTGCATTGACAAATAGATTATTATTATTATTAGTAGTAGTAGTAGTAGTACTAATAGTAGTAGTTATATTATTCTTATTAATATTATTATCAATAATTATTAATAATTATAATTATTATATTAATTAATATGATTATTATTGTTGTTGTTCTTGTTACTGTTTGTTTGTATTTATTATTTTTTTCCATATACATATACAATACTATGCAAAAGTCTTAGGCATGCAACTTCAATGTCTGTTTAGAAGTACAGGTAGATTCTTATCTACCATCAGGGAGGTTTCTGATTGGTCCCAAGTTCATTCTGCAGCCTGA
Source organism: Arapaima gigas (assembly GCA_900497675.1). NCBI lineage: Eukaryota > Metazoa > Chordata > Actinopteri > Osteoglossiformes > Osteoglossidae > Arapaima > Arapaima gigas. The sequence continues at coordinate 485,506 of UFQX01000171.1, read as the reverse complement.
GAACGACCTCAAACACCCAATCTCAGTCATACACAACTATCTTCAGCAAAAAGAAGGAATCCTGCAACAGATGGTATGGTCCCCACAGAGCCCTGATCTCAACATGATCAAGTCAGTCTGGGAGGACATGCAGAGACAGTCAAAGTCTGCAGAAGAACTGTGGCCTCAAAATGTTTCGAAGAACCTGCCAACCTCTACCTTAAACTGCATGCAAGTTTGCACAACAGAATTGATGCTGTTTTAAAGGTAAAGGGTGGTCACACCAAATATTGATTTGATTGAGGTTTTTTTTGTCTACTGTGCTTTTTAGAAGGTTTATTGATTAATAAGTATTTATGGCATTATTTTTGGAACCATCCTTGCTTTATAGCGTTTTTCCCACAGGTGCCTAAGACTTTTGCACAGTACTGTATATTCCTTTGCCCAAGGAAAATTAAATGCTAGATACACTACATTAAGCTAAAGTACTTAGAAGAGTCTACTTGTCCAGCAACAGCAAACTTTGACTGCATGCAGTCACACACTAAGGGAAAAACTGAAGCACCTGGAGTAAAACCATGCAAACACAGGGAAAACATGCAAACTCCACACAAACTGCCCAAGATTCATCTTGTTCATATTGTTTCATATTGTAATTCATGTCAAAATATTTTTTCACTTCAAATAAGATCTCTTAAACAACACTATGTGAAAATCAAATTGGTCCTTTTTAAGGAAAATAATAAAAAAGCTTCCAACACATTTGTTGCATAAGTGTACACACCCTGCTCCCAATGCCTTTGTTGCATAAGTGTACACACCCTGTAACTAATCCTTTTTGGAATCACCTTTTCCTTTGATTGTAGCCATGAGTCTGTTTGATCTCAGCTTCGCACAACTAGATTATGCCATTATGAACCACAGTTCTTTGCAGAAGAGTTCAGTAAAAAAGCACAGACAGGCAGTCTTCTTTAGGTCACTCCACAGATTTTCAATAGAACTGAGGTCCAAACTCTGACTCAGCCATTTCAGTAATTGACCTTCCTTTCTTAAGCCACTCCTTTGCTGGCTGTATGCTTTATTTTATTGTTTTGTCTGAATTGGGATGTTATGCATTACCTTCAGCATTCTTGCAGAAGACAGCAAAAGTATCTTTGCTTCAAACTATCTTGATATTTGCAGCTATTCATTTCCTGTCCATTTTGACCAGAACCCTTATCCCTGTTGAAGAGAAGCCCAATAAAATAAGCATGACAGTTGGTGCTCTTTGGCTGATGACATACTTTGTCTTCATCAAACACATCTTTTCGAACTAAAGCCACAAAGACAATGAACCATTTTTCCACAAAGTTTTGAATGACTGAACATGTGTTGAAAAACTTATAAACCTTTCAAAGATCTTTTTTGGGAGGAATGACTTCCATCTTGCCATTCTGTTCCACAGCTCAGATTTGTGGAGAATATGCAAAGTGGTTGCAATGTGTGGGGAGTGGCAAATTACTGTCATGAAGCCATGCAGCAACTTTAAGGTTATGGTTTACTCTTGGTCTTCCTCTTGTAGCCTCCCTGATGCACTTACCCCTTGCTTAATTATCAATTTTGAAGGGATGTCTTGATCTTTACAACATCCCAATGGTTTTTCTCAGCCTCTTCATCACAGTGTTCTAACATATAAGTAAAATTCTTTTGTACCCCACTCCTGATCTGAACTTTTCAAAATAAGATCCTAAAGACATTTAGTTACCTCCTTAAGGACCACAGTTATACTATACAGTCAAGAGAACATCAGGGAATCCTTATGATAACTTAGACTGATGCCAGTTGAAAGAAATGTATACATAATCCAGAATAGTATTGTTAAGTCTTAACACAAATTGTGTTAAGTGTGTGCATATATACAGAAACAAGACACTGAAAGTACAGGATCTTAATGGTAAGTGTACTGATTTAAATAAGTGGCATTTTTAAATGGCATGTCTTTAGTAACAGTGAATAGAAAAATAAAATATCTTATTGAAGTAGCACAATTATTCATTTTAATTGTAATTTAGTATCCTTGAGTTTCAACCAACAGTGACAATGGATGCATACTGTGCAAATTGCAGTGAAAAGTCTGACCTTGAAATTCCTATTAAAAAAGGCTTGAGAAATGTCAGATAAACTATCGCAGTAGCCATTACACTACGTGAGCATCAACGATCACAAAGTATATGAATCCTGTTTATTTATAGTGTACCTACATCTTCCCTACCGTGAAAATACTGCCAAATTAAATCAAACTGTGAGATGTCAGTCTATTTGATTTGTAACAGTGCATGCTTTCTAAAGATGATACTGAGAGATAGCTAATAGCTTTTTAAAATGTAGATGGAGTAACATATTTCAGACATGAACCTTGTTTAGGCATTTCTTTCATGGGACTGCTCTAAGAGGGCATAAAGGAAACAGAGCATTAATAACCATGCTTGGGAGCATTTGGCCTGAGAGCATTTACTCTACAGAAGTCCTTACCTGAGTACACCTCCACTTCACCCCCCCCCCCCCCCCCCCCCAACGCGGGGGGGGGNCCCCCCCACTCCCCCCCCCCCCCCCCCAGCCACAAGCTGTGGGAGGTCAGCCAGGCAGCCGCTCAACAATTCCTCCAGGAGGGACACCCCATTCCCATCCCTGACCCTTCGCTGTGTAGGTGCTAATTGGCATCCCAGGTTAGCTGGCCATAGGGGTAAAGGTGTTATCCTTGATGCCTGAGCAGCAGGGCCACAGGTGACCACAGATTTCAGTCCACATGCATCTTGTGCATATTCAGCATCTCATTAAATCATGCTGTAGAAAACCACCTACAGACAGGTTTTGTCCTCATGGAGTTCCACTTCTAAGAGTTTCCTATAAACCTGTAATTAATATTTTCTGGATGAAAATTGCCCTTGATACTGTGCGCACTGGGGTGTGAGGTGCATAAATAAGAAATGAATCCTGTTAATAAATTGATGTTTTCTGTGAATATAAACTTTACCTGTGTTAAAACCAATAGGATTCTTAACTATAACATTATATTGTGATATATTTCCAATTCCTTTAAATGAACAGATATACCCCATACACAAAGAAAATATTTTATCTCACAGCAAAACATCTATCCTTTAGAGAGCAGAGAGAAAATGATAAATACGCTTTAAAATTAAATGCCCAAAGTCAAACAAATTTTCAAAAATAAATACTCATAGACCAGAAAATTATATCTTGCAAAACTCTTCAAATGATTGCAGAAATTATTTCCAGCTTCCTCCACTGGGCTGAAGTTTTGATTCAGTGTTTTGACCTAATGCTAGTATCTGTTGAAGAACAAGGATTAATCTTAATTCTAGGCCTTACTGCAGATGTGAAAGCCATTTATTGTTAATTTAGCTATACTGACAAAACTTCAGAAATTGATGTGGAATGCTACATTATGGAATTTTAAACATTTTGGTAATATTCAAGAGACTCTCTTCAGACAATTATTTGAATGCAGATAAAGTCAAACCAACTAAACCTACTGTAATACAGCAGAAAAAAGATAATTTTTAAAAATCAAATTTTAAAGATTTTGTTTAATGTATCTTGACCACAAGTTGTTTACTTGTTCAGCAGTGAGGATTTACAATAAAACAGACATTTTGCAGCATTTAGTAAAAATTTCGGCTCATAGGATATTGAGTAAAATATATTAAATGCCTGCTACTGTGAATTACTAATTTGATAAGCATTAATTTGATAATATATTTATTCACTTTTTCACACTTCGCTGTGTCAGCAAGCTCTTGAAAAGTATTGACTAGTGAAATTAATATTTTAGCAGTTGGGGATAACACCAGTTTTTGAATCTTTCAGACAAATTTTGTGCAGGATGATGACAAATATGCATATATGCTAAAAACTCCAACTCTAGCCTTGTTGAAATGTGTTTAAAATTCAAGTTAAAAGGTGATTAAACATGCTTCTGCAATTCATCTCTGTTGGAGAGTTTTCTGAGAAAACGTGTCTGGCTGGTAAGATTGTATTATGGTAATGCACTGCCACCAAGTGACACAGAGCATAAGATACAGCTTGGCATGTTCACAAACAATACACAGTTATTTATCTAAGAAACATAAAATGTAATGCACCACATCTTAGAAAGCTCCACATTAATTACCAAGATTAAAATGAAATGGTTTTCTGACAAGAAAAACATTACAGAATGTCATTTTATTAAAAATTGTCTTAAAATAATGTTGCTTTGTAATAGTCTTTTTATACCTCAAGCATTTCTTTCTGTAAGGGCATCAGTTTCTAGATTTCTCAGATTTTTTTAACTTGTGATACTACACCCATGTCCATTTACCCCACACACTTGGATAAACCACGCTGGTCAGTCTTGAATTACTATATTCCAGGTTGGTACAGTGTACTGGAACCCATGACCAATAACACTGGCCCCCTGCACTGCTAGGTGGTAATATTACATCACTCTGCTTTACTAATATGTGGTAGCAGATTCAATTTTAAACACTGACAAAGCTGACCTCCATATGGTGACCACCAGAATGACATGTTCTACACCTGCAGTTCTATATCTAAAGCCCTCTACCCCTTGGCAATCTGTAAGTTGGGTTGGGGGGGGGGGTTGTGAAGTTCTTGCTAGCTTAGAAAATAACACCATCAAACTAAAGAAAGTTTTTAAAAATGAAAAAAAATACTGGCCTGTAAATATCTCACATGCATCTGTGGAATTCAGTTCAATAAATTTATTTTCTTCTGATTTATTTATGAACTTTTTTATGGGAGTCCTTGTTTTTTGGTTATTCTTAAAGAGCTGCATGCAATGTGTTAGATGGCAGTAATTTGGATAGACCATTATACCGAGTTTTTGTGGCAACTGCTCTCTCTTTTCATGGAAATTAAAGAGACCGGACAAGAACGAAGCAGGAGGTGGTGCAGTGGTTCAAGCTGATTATGGTTTGAATCCCTCTCCTACAGCAGACCAAAGTATTTATACGCAACTGGAATTTAAAATACATTTTTAGTCACTTAAACTGATTAGCTAAAGGAAGAGAACATGAATATAGATCTGTACTAGATGTAGTACAAAGCAGTATTTCAAAAACATTGTTTTCTAATTTATCAGCTACTTATTTATAACATTCATCACCTGAACTGTTATTACATTACTGTTTCGTTTTTTTTACTCTTTTTTCAATTTAAAGGTCAATTTAATGATCAAAATCCACAGAATGCCTTCCACAAAATAAGCCTACACTTAAGGAACATCCAAAGGCATTGCTTTAGCTGGCTGCCTTTTATTGAGCTATGCTGGGCTGTCCCCTTTTTCACCACACAATGGCTCAACCTCATAAGAACTCAGCCACAAAGACCACAAGACTGACCGGGGTCATCAGGGTCACCAGGTGGCATCAGGCGAGCTCTTGGGTGACACCACTAACTGTTTCTTGGCCTCAGGGAGGATGTCACGTGTCACCTCCACAGACACAATGTTTTGAGATGCCCCACCACTAAGAATATCTCAGATCAGTAGGTGGCAGCACTTGCCCTACATGTTGACCTTCAACAATTTTCTTTGAAATTATCACTTATCAGATGTTTATATTACAATTTATAACATTATCTTATTAAAATATAGATAATTGAACTAATCTCATGTTTTATATTTATCTCCTTTCATTGTCTCATACAGTTCTGCTTGTGCTGATATTAGTTATCTACTATAAAAACTTTTGCGGCTGGGTTTGTTTAATACTATTTGCTGGTTTAAAAAAAAACACAGAATGTTGCATTGGTTACATTAAATTTGCTTTTCAGTGATGTAGTGACAGAGCCTTCAAGGACTTTGACTAACAATTAAGCTCTATGGCTGAGGGCCTTAAAATAGTAACCAAAAAGTATTTTTGCAATGTTCTGTAAGATCAGTTTTTTTTAGTTTTATACCCAGCGAGTATCTTGATACTATTTAATTTGTAACACCAGCAACTACTACAACACAAAATTTTATATCAAAACAATGAAATTTGAGCAGCAGGAAAAATGATCGTCAAAGACAAAAAATGAAAAGCTTTCCTGCTTTTTTGGGGTTAAAACATCAGAAAAAATGCAAACAGAACGGTAGTAAAGTCAGAGATAAAACTTCATCGTGGATACTGTAAAAGCTGTAAAATTAAAAAAAACACCTGAAACGTACTCCAGTAAATAAAGGAATCTTGAGGTAACACAGGAAGGCTCTTTGATATGGGAACAGCCAACGTGAAATATCTAGGTCAGTTTAAAACAAAATTATCAGTCATAATTATGTACATAGAATATCTCATGCAAATAAGGCTGAATAGAATTCCCAAATTCCCTTTCACCAAATATATATCGGTTTCTTTTTATGTTTAGATACCTGGGTGATACTGTACATGTACAGGTATTTAGAGCTGTTTGGACTGGGAATGGTCTATGGATATATGACTGCACTGTAACAGTTAGCTGACTGGCAGTAAAAACAACAATAATAGAAAAGCTTTGTGATTTTAAATGATTTATGGCCTGGAACCCTGCTAAAAATATTTTTTGAGAGAAAGTAGCCTCAGTTTTTTTCCTCTTTTAAACTGTGTTTAAACTGCTTTATGTTGAAGACAACCTTGGGTGTTAATAAAAGCCATTCTGTATTTCCGAGAACTGATAACCATTCCAGCTTTCAGAGAATTTTCTTTTGATCACCTTTTAAAGTTTTAACGCTAAATGTTTTCACTTCTCATGCAAGATATTTATCTTTAAATTTTGTTTTTAATTATAAATAATGAAGATAACTGCAAAGTGAGAACAACAGATATTAAACAGCTATTAAAAAAGTTCTTTCATTTCCCTTTAATTTATTTAGCAAATGCTTTTCTCCAAAGCAATATACAAAAATATTTTCTGTAACAGACAGTTTTAGATTGATACACAATTATCAAAGCACAGCCAGAATGTCCGATACCATCACTGTCGCTGCTGCACTAGGGGAAGATTAGAGGAGCAGCTGCCCAAATTGTCTGTGAGGGAATAAAACGTGGCTGAAGGTGTGTTGCAAATATATGGAGCTCAGATGAGAAAGTGATGTATTTTTAGCCTGTTCAAAATGCTGAAAGTTGCTGAGCAGTTCTGAGGGATAGAGAGAACTCATGCTACCTCATTCAAAGCCAAAACTGAGAACTTACAAACTTTTGTTTTTGGACATCTGACTGGGACCAACACACAGCCAGAAATGGACATTGACAGAAGTGGCACTCTTGCTGGGGTGTAGAATATGATTAGGTCCTGAAGATATGGGGTGCAGACCCATTGTTGGTCTTTTAGGCTGCAAGCGGAGTCTTGAACTTGATGCAGACAGCTACAGTGAGTCAGCAGGAAGACACAAAGATGGGAGATACATGGGAATGAATTGGAAAGCAAATACAATTTCATTCCAGCATTCTGGATCAGCTGGAGAGGCTTGATGGCAGAGGCCGGAAGATTAGACCAAATAGAGTAGCCTTGACCAGTAGTTGTATAGAGTGTTGTGAGAACTGATTGGATCCTACAGATACTGCACAGGAGATATCTGAAAGACTGGGTTATGGCTTCAGTGTGCTTGGGGAAGCTGAGACTTCAGTGGATTGTTATTCCCAGCATCTTAATTGATAAAAGAAATGAAACAAGCAAATTGTCAAGTTTGATATGCAATTTCCATAAGTGGATAGATCTGTTGCAAGAGGGAACATCGCAGTCTTGGAAGGATTTTTGAAAGGGACTGAAAATCATGGAATTAAGTTGTGCTGGAAATCCTGAAAAGGTAGATTACAAGAACCTGCTGGTGTTGTAGGCAGCTTTATCTCTATTGATCAAGGCAAAAACCATTCACAATGGAAGAGCAGGAGAGGAGGTGCTAATAAAGCATGAAAAAGTGGGGAAAATTTGAGAGATTTAATCGATGTGGACAGTGGAGATCCTAAAGAGCCAGCTGAAAAGGAAGAACAAGAGCTTGGCTAACAACAAATAAGCCCTCCCAGTCATTAGGTACCCAGCTGCAGTATTAAGTTGACCAAGAGAAGAAATGGAAGTAGCAGACATCTAGACACAAAAACCCCTGACAATGCACAGAACCTTCAATCCAAAATCCAACACCAGGAGACTGTACACCTGCTGGATGGAAATGTACAATATCAGGTAAGACCCCCAGTGCACTGTCCACAGAACTGCTGCTCACTGGATGTTTTTAATGCCACTTTTCAGTTGATTCTGAAGACTGCTGAAGATTATATTAGATATTATATATATATATATATATATATATATATATATATATATATATATTAGATATTATTATATCTGCTGAACTGTCTCGTACTGACATGCTAATGTAATGTAAAATAAGTATCTAAGACAAATTTTTTCTGAAACATCTAGTGTCTAAGAGTTTTGCACAGTACTGTATGTATAATAAGTATGTATTATCATTTATTATTTTAAGAAATTACTGACTTTGGAACTGCTGCTGGCTGTACTTTGTGAGTTTATAAAAATTTATAAAAACAACTAAACAGTAAATAAATAAAAGGATCCCCATTGTCAAATAAATTTTTTAAATTATTTTTTGAGTTAAGAGGAATTTTTAGCAGGGGAACAAGTTTAATAATAGTAAACCACTACTGGGCCACAGTCACAGACCTAATATATTCAGTGTAGGATGCAGTGCTTGATTTTCATCCCTGGAGGGAGATGTTGAATCCAGAAAGGAAGTTATCATGTTTTGAATGTCTAAACTACTTAACTTATTTCTCTTTTCGTGGTATTCATGACCTTCCCCTGATATAGCAGCTAAATTTTTATTCTGTTAAATCTCATTGTGTATTTTTTATAATGATGCATCAGTTTAGTTGCTATTTACTTTGTGAGAATCATGAATGTTTTAATTAGATTGAAAATCTTAACTTCTGCCAGTTTGTTTCAAATGCACGAGCAAATCTAATAACCTACTATGCCTGCCCAATTTATCTAAATGTAGATTTATTTAATTACATTTGGATTTAAAATTTTGTTCTTTGTGAAGATGATTTTTACTTTTCACACATAAACTTTGGTCTAATGCAAACTTTTTGGCTATTATTCCCATTGGTGAAAATGAAATGTACTTCCCTGTCATAGATGCAGTAATCCAAACATGTCTGTAACATGGTTTTACTGTGCCTAGAGCTCTTAGGGTGTCAGGTAACTTATCTCCTAAACCTTAGTCTGGGTGCCTGGCATTTTTCATAATGCAGTGTAAGACAACCTCCGACAACCAGTCAGAAAGTTTCTTTTTATGCTGTCTGTTACTTTAAAAGGATTTTCCAAAATAAAAAAACAGCTACAGTCTTTAATTAAAGATGTGTGCATGTACACATGAGAAGGCTGAGATCAGACATTAACCCTTACTCATGCAGCTCATCTAAAAAAATCTACCACTACCTGTTTTGCCTATTTTACCTACTTATGTGATTCACTTTAACTATTAATAAACTATTAATAAAGATATTTTATCCTGACAGAGTTAGCTGTTCAACAGTTTCTTCATTTCAAAATGTTGCAAAAACAGATGCTGTACAGTATATCATCTTGCTTTCAGTAAATCAAATTATCAGGTGGTTGATGCCCAAAAAGTACTTCTGGGAAGATCAGAATACTGAAGTATTATTTATTACCATGGTTTTACATTTGTTGTGGTGCTTAAAATCCAACAATCACAACCTTTCATGCGAAAAATAAAAAGCTCTGTTTGACATAGATTTTTATGTTTGAAGTCTGAGTTTCATAATGATATGGAAATGAAAAGAAAAGGTAAGATTTGTCAGTCTGGTCTGAAATTTCCGTATTTGGTAAAAAAAAACAACCAAATATATACAGAAAAATTTCCAGTCATTAGTTTTGTTTTCAGTATGACAAACATGTGCTTGCAGAATTTTGCATTTTTAACAAAAGAAAACTACTAAAATCACATCAGTGCCATAACATAGTGGACACGTTTTAAAATGTAGTATCTGTACAAGTTATTTCATGAATTAAAAACCGTATGTAGTTTTCTGATGTCATGCTTATGTGATGATCTCTAAATCTCTATTTTTTGTTAAGTTTTTACACTGTTGTTTCAGGAGAATTAATAGAGATTGATAGATTTTATGAAAGCATTTGAGCTATATTTTTTAAATGATCATTGTGTGGAAATCTATTGAAGCAAAAAAGCACAACAAGCAATAGTACCATGGTACAATGGTTTAGTTTATGTTGTAGAAAGACATCTTTGGTAATTTGAGCTATTCAAGTAATAGGGAAAAAGAATTTACTCCAAAATATTGGCATCTTAGTTTTCACGAAAAGAAGAATTTTAATGAGCTTGCTGTCATGTCGTATCTTGAGGTTCTGAACAACACTTTATGTGATTTTAAATAGCTTTAGCAAGGCATTATCATGCAAAGAAGTCTTCCCCCCACACTGCGCATACATATCTCATACAAAAGCTTTCTTCACTGTGGCACAACACATACAGTGTATCCCCCTCTCAATGGGAATGCAGTGAGTTTTGCCTGCGTTCACCCCACAGCTGGCCATTACACTGTCACCGTCCAGTGATAAAGTGAACAATGAGAAAATTCAGACATTGCTCGCCTGTCTGAGATACAGTCCTTCCTTCAGCTTGAGCACAACGTAACCTTTCCGGGTGGCATCTAATGCCTGCCATGTATTTCATGACTCGCCGGGCAAACACCCTGGTACCTATGTGAGAAATTCCCCACAAGGCTTTTGAGTCACCCGTTTTCAAAAGCAAACACTGTACGAATTTAAAAACATGCCTTTGAGAGAGATGAAACCAACTTGTACGTGTCCGTCTCCTTGTCTCCAAAACCCAGTGCTGAGCCAACAGCCAACTCACAGTGCGTGAACGGCGCCTCAGCACATAAGGCCTTTAATTTTCCATGTGAGGACCCATTTGGGAGGACCTTCTGGCATCCTTCAACAACTCATTAGAGAGGGAAGCTGCACTATGGACTACACAGCCATGATTTAGTGTTACTTTTCTCAAGAGTTCTTTAAATTTCCTGCTCAAAACAAATTACATTAATGTTGTTCCTTCCTGCCTTGAAAGGGAACTCTGACTATACAGTAGATAAAATAACTGTCTATTAATTTGACCCTTAGGTATATATTGGTGCAATATATTCTGTAAAACTGCTTAACCATGCTACTGAGCAGTTATGCTGAACTTCATAATACCTCATCACTGCGTTATGCAGACATAATTAAACATAGTTAAATGTACGTCTAAATTCTGTCTGTCTATTCTGTCTGTGTGACGACAGACAGATAGACAGACAGAGGCGGACAGATAGATAAATTTAACAACGATTTTATAATGATTTACTTAAACAAAAATAAATGTGTTTTATTCTGACAGGGTTAGTGATTCAACAGTTTCTTCAGAATTACAGAATGTTGCAAAAACAGATGCTGTACAGTATATCACCCTGCTTTCAGTAAATCAAATTATCAGGTGGATGATGCGCAAAAGATATTTTTTGGAAAAATCAGAATAACAAAGTATTATTTATTACCGTGGTTTTACACTTGTTATTGAGCTTAGAGTCCAACAACCTTTCATGTGAGAAATAAAACGCAGTTTTTTTGACATACATAGTTAGATAGATAGATAGATAGACCGTGCATTGATGTTGGCAAAACATACACGTCGTGAAAGAACATATATAGTACAAACAGTCATACAATATTCTACCAGGATATGCAGGTCAGTCCTCAAAGACAGTAGGTTTTTCTTTGACATAATGATTTGGCAACAATAAGAGAACCAGTGAGCATAAATTGTGATGGGGACAGTGTAATAGGTGAATGTCATACCTGAGCTGCCTGAAAAGAGTTAAATGGAAGACTAACTGGGCTAAAACTGGCAACATAGACTAAAGGGGTTAGAATTATCCAATCTGACTTATTTGTGCTTAACACAGATATTTGGTGTACTAGGTAGGACATAAGACAGCATACAACAAATGGAAAATTGTCACCCATAAAGGCCTGAAACAATAGCAATCCATGTATGCTGCACTAAAGTATTCATATTAGGTTAAAGAGTTCCTTTTCGGTGATTGCAGAATAACTTCTCTGTATTTAACATTTTGATTTTTATTGAAAAAGAACTCAGAATTCTCATATTTTAAAGGAACTTGGTGTATGACAGCTTATCAAAATGCTATTAATAGTACTATTTGTAGAGGGCTTGTTGGGACATGTTAAATTGGTCAGTAAGAAAAACACTCATGTCCTCATTTTTATCAGGCAGTTTTTAATTGGCTCCAGTTTTAAATCTGTTTTTTTTCTGTCTCTCTGTTTTAGGTCTAAAGCAGAGACACAAAAACTCTACAAGGTTCAGTTTTTTGAAGTGCCTGTCTCTGAACAAGCAAAGACAAAAAAAATCGTAATGTTTACGCAGCACAGCTACTATGAAACCAAGTTCAGCCTTCATGGGCAGAAAGAATTTTACAGCCAGTATTTGCAAACACAGGGAAACCTCAAAGGCTGTACTTAAAGAGGTTCAAGTAAGGAGAGATGGATGGGTGCCATGTGATGGCTGACAGATGTGGCAACGCCCCTCTGCACTGCTCCAGCAGCCTATTTTGTGGGGCACCCCGTATGGCCCACATCTGTACGACACGTCAGGCTTTCTAGTACAATATATGGATGTTATATTGCATTAGTGGAAGGCGATCCAGAAATGATCCTGTGCAGTTTTCCTTGGGATTAATGCAGTTTCTCTGTATTTATGCATTAATGTATCTCTAATGAAAAAAATTACATATGGCCAGCCTCCTGAAAGTAAGAAAAAAGAATGAAATTCTTGGAAGCAAATGATTGTACTTGTTTAGCTCTTGCTGCCTGAAGCTTTTTTGCAGTTTTTTCTTACTTTCTTACTGACCAAGTTATACAGCCCTGCCTAGGTCAAAAGGGTGCAGTGATGTAAAGTTAAAAAGAAATAGCCCATCATATAGTCACCAAACCGATTGTGTTAACCTTAAGTGGCTGTATTTTGTACATCTGTGTCAGCAGTGCTGTCGGACAGGCAGGCACCATAGTGATGCAACAAGCCTGTTGTAATTCTTAAAATTACAAATTGTAAATTAAGTGGAAAGGAAAAAAGAAAATATATATTGGCAATGTTTAATACCTTTATGTCACTAATATGTGTGGCACCCTGTGTGTGTGAGATATGCTTTTTTCTGTGATATTACGACGTGTTACATGTGACCTCACTACTTCTGCTTCTTCAAACCTTGACAAAGGGTGAATTTAAAATTTTGAAAATAGTAAGTAGTCATTTTGGAATTTAAAGTACTACGCTACACAAAAACCTCACTTAGGGCAAAAAGTACATGTGCCAAATTTCAGGCCTGTGGCTTGAAAAACAAAGTGATGTATAAAGAACACACAAACAGACAGATGGATGGAGTTTGAGCTTTATAGATACAGAGATACATGTAGTAAGGAGAGTAAAGGATAACAAATAGAAAGTGATTTAAGTTTGGTAAAAGGTGTTTATAATCCCAAACAGTGTTCCTTCAAGTGTTTTTGTATGTACTAATTTATTTACAACAAGTATTGTGGACAAAAGGGATAAGTGTTCAGTGGTGTTTATTATTATTATTATTATTAGTAGTAATAATAATAATAATAATAGTAGTAGTAGTAGTAGTAGTGTTTAGTTGCTTGGGGACTGGCTGTATCAAAAGACATTTAAAGAGCTTGTAGCATTTTTACATGTTACGTTTCATACCATGTGAGGAAGTAAGGAAGTCATGAAATAAAAAAAAACTAGGGGTAGCAGGATGGTGCAATAGGTAGTGCTACCACCTCACTGCTCTTCAGCTGTTCAGATGTATTTTCCAATCTGTGAGTCTCTATATTCTCCTGGTGGCTGTGTAACTTTCCTCCAGGTACTCCTGTTTCCTCTTGCCCTCCAAAGATGTATTTCAGGTAAACTGGTCACTCTGAACTTCCCATAGTGTGTGAATTTATGTGTGTATGGCTCCTCTGCAATAGATTAGCATCCCAGGACAGACTCTGGTCCACTGCAACCCTGACAGGGACCTGCAGACAAAAATGTGCAAAAGAGTGCTTTGCGTAGTAGCAGGAAATACTAAACAACTATGGTGAAACCTCAGACCCTTAACTGTTACAGTGAACAATTTTTGGATTTTAAATTTTCATTCCATCCACTTTTTTCTACTCACTCTCAATCTTGACCACAGCCAGTTTTTAAGGCTCTAAATATTTGATTTAAGTCACATGATTGACAGTTGGAGTCTCCTCCTTCATTTCTGACCAGTTTCTTCTACTGGGTCAGTGATAGTCTTGTAGAAAGTTTCTACCACAAACCTGCGAACACAAAACCATCACAAAATATCTCCTATAAGCCAGATGACACACAGTACCATTAGACTCTCTAGCACTATTAGAATCTCTGTCTTATAAAATAGAAAGAAAACAACAATGAATAATTTAATGTGGCACAAATGCATTTTGGACTAAAAGATTCACTAAAAGTGAATTGCTTATCATGTTCTCTTGCAATTCCATGTGGGAAACATAAACCTCACAACAACCCTGAGGTTTCTTTTCTCTTGATGTTTTTCACAACACAGTTTTAAATGTTGTCTAATGCTTGACAGAGTAAATATGTTAAATACTGCACATGTAATGTTCCTTATAAATGCTCCAAAACTAACCCTTCATCATATACAAAACTACCATTAAAACATTTTTACTTCTTTGACATGCATAAATAAGAAATGTCAATGAGGAGACATCTTCCCTGCTTCTGAAATTGAGTTTTAATTACACAGATTGTAATTCTCTGTTGTTTTGCCTTGATGTCGGCTGGTAGCCATGAATAATGCAGATCTTGTGCTGTGGCACTGTGGAGTGCTGTGAATGTACGGACTGATTTAAGAAAAATATTCACTGTTTCATGTAAGAAAAATAGAACATGGAGTAGCAAGCTTTTTTGAACAAGTGTGAAATTTTAAAGATAGAGTTTACATAAAATTGTCTATAAATAGCTTTTTATACAACACCAAATTGGAAGGGATTATCGCAGAAGTCCAGCTATAAACAGTACAATTCTAGATACAGAGACTTTGAGAACAGGATGACATATAGGCACAAGAAAAAAATATCTGTGCTTTGATAAATAACACTGGAACATATATAAACTCAGAGATATTTAAAAAAGGGGCTCAAAATTGCAGCAAAGTATATGATTTAAAATTGTGTTCTTTGTCACCTAATACTCTCAGTTCCTGCCAGTGTAAACATGGCTCCCAAATGACTTCTACTAAGACACAAAAGGTAAATTTATGCCAAGCTCAACGTTGCCAAACTGGCTCGTTTTAATTTTCCAAAGGAACAAAGGTTCCGCTTACTGACTTGAGAGCAAAAAAAGATTGCTCTTCCTGGGCATGTTTAGCTGGTACTTGAACCTAAAGCTTGACTTTTTCAACATCTGGAGGGTATGTTTTATTTGCCTGAATAAATTACCACAGTGTTTCATATAACTGGTAAGTTCTGTACTTGTCTTTTGGCTGAATTTCCTAGTGCATTCCTTTCATGAAATGGCCCATGATGTGACCGACAAACGTAAATAAGAGGAAAATTGTGAGTTTTCTCAGTCTTGAATTATATAATGCCTAGCACGCAACTGGTCACTTCTCATCATAAGCTTCACGCAAACACAAACGCAGTAAGTATTCACACATACAGGATTCATAGACTAACAAAGCTCCCTATGTTCACAGTTCAGTTCTTGTTCAGTGCTTAATACTGATGCTCAAATATGTTGATGTGATGTGACACCTGTAACAACAGTTACAAATTTAACTTGCTGTCATGAATAATAATTTCCAGCATATGCTACAGTCTTGCAGTTCTGTCTTGTTTAAAAACTTGGTTTTTGATTGTCAAGTTGATGACTGAGGTAAGGAAAGTTGAATTAATGCTCAGATGATGTTTGCATTTGTGTATTGGGGAGTAGTGCAATTTAATAAACCGTACAACTCTAATCCTATGTGATCCACTGGGCAAAATGGCCATGGCCAACTGCTTTAGCAATATGATGATGTTTAATTCTTTTTTTTAATCAGCATTTTTTTTTCTTGTGACTTTTTGCAGGATTTTAATTGAATATCTGTGCGGTATCAGAATGTTCAGTAAGTATGTGCACAAGAGAAAATAAGCAGCAACATATTTCAGGATGGTTGCAGAAAGCAAATAATGGCTAAATATAGGCCAAGACACTCTTCTTAATTAACATGCATCTTCTTACATCATTAAAAGATATTTGCACAGCTGGATCAATGAATACTGCATGAATGTATTTTTTTACATTTTTAAAAATATTTTAACATAACAATATTTATTATTGTACTTACATGATTCTATTTTATTTTGACATATTTAGTTCTTTTACCTTTATATATTTATTTATAAATTGTATTGTATGTACAATAATTATATTATTTATTCCTTAACTGCTGTACCCTGGTCAGGGTCATGGCCCTCTTGAGTCTGCTGTGGAATCACTGGGTACTGGGATATGAAATTACGACCTGGAGAGGAGACTGATCCAGCGCGGGGTGGGCTCTAACAGACATGCGCATGCACGCACACACACACACACACACACACACACACACACACACACACACACAAATCAGGTTAACTGGTTGGTCTAAGTTTCCTGTAGTGTGTGACTGATTTGGTAAGGTAGTGTCGTAAACACTGCACTTTCTTCCAACTTTGTTAACTAATATAGTTACTAATTAATTGTTGAAATGAAAACCAAATTGTTGAAAGATCAGTCAGTGTAAATATTGAAGTGTAGAACGTAAAACTTTATATTTTTTAAAATATTCTTTGCAGCAACTCTGGACCATAATAATTCTGACCAAGACAAGCAGAATGGATGAACAGATTCATGAATTACTGGAGATGGATGGATGGATAGATTCTTTACCTCCCTCTTGTTAAGATCACTGGTAATTTTTCTTGCTAGCGAAAGGATGTTAAAACACTAACTTAAAACAATATTTTAAGTGACTTTCAAGCAAAAAAATCTGCATATATGGTACAATGAAATGACTAGTCAGATGCATGATCATACACCCCCCCCCCCTTAGTCTTGTCATGCAATAATAAACTGCTGTTTTAAATGTTACTGAGTTTGCAGCAAGGTGCTGGCAGTCCTTATTTTGAGCGGCTGATGGTGTCTTGTCAACAGTTCAACTGGCATAAACTATATCTTGAGTACAGGTGGCGATGAGTTCCAGCAGGAACAAAACAAGTGCCCAGTGCTGTTTGAGAGTCTGACAAAACTGCTTCAAAATCTGCTGTAAGTCATGGTGAAGTAAAATGAAGAGTCATAGCATACATTAGTATCTACATAACAAGGTTTTAATTGGTTCAGCATTACTTAAACCGTACCAATGCTTTTATTCTGATTTAGAAAATGAGTTGTAAACATGTTTTAAAAAAATTTCTGCTACAAGGCAATAGTAATCATGAAGTAGCAAACACCCCCATATTTCCTATATGTTAGGAAAACCTCACAGCCATGTTTAGTAACATCTGGATGTGAGTCAAGCATCATTGCTTGAAGAAGGTAATCTAATTAAAAACCTCAGAAGGTGTGATTCCTCTCACGGCTCACTTAAAACAAATCCAATTCAATATTTGATAATATTATATCCTGTAGCCCTTCAGCTCAAAACAGGATTATAACCGGTGTATCAGTAGAGTGCCTGTTGCACTAATTAAAACACGTTTCTTTTTTATGTTTGTGTCTTTGATAATTGAGTGTATTGCTGTCCCTGGGCTCTTGCAATATTTGTCAGACAATAAGAATCCCAGCCAGTAATGCTGATTTTTCCCTCACCAGCACTCTGTAAAAAAGAAAGAGACCATAGATTTCCATTCCACTTGCAGATTGCTAATCACCAAAATTAGTTTTTTCCTCAGAGGTAAACAGGTCACAAGAAACAGATGTGATCAAACTTTTGCAGCATGGTTTAAGAGCAACCTACTTGTCTGAGAAATTACAACATTGTACATAGAGATTAGTTCTAGAATGCCTCAAGTCTGACCAGGACAAAGGTGGTTAATGAAAATGAATGGATGGATGGATGAATATATAGAGATAGTGATAAAATTTGTAAACAATAGTGAAATATAACTTTTGTAGCAGGGCAATAATTGTGTGATATTAATAAAACCATCTCAGGCTCTTAAGACAGACTTAAGGGTGATTATAAATCTATACTAAATGGTAAACGTGCCCCATGGGAAGAACTATCTACAGTATGAAGCTGACTTTAAATCTGGGACATGTGCTAGCATTTTTCTCCTCATCCCCACACAGTGTAAAGTTAAACCTATCTGGTGTAAGACACATCATGAATAACTGAAAAAGTAATACTTTATCAAATTCCAATGCCTCCGCATGTCATATTTATCCTGACATGAGAATTTGAGTGGACAGCACAAAATAGGCCCATGCGTAGGGTTGCCATGGGGCTCAAGAGCTATTTCTGTATCTTACATGCCTCTGTTGCAGTGATGTTACATTGTGTCTGATGTATATGGCAAGTATAGCTGATGCTGCAGAATACCCTCGTAAGCTCCTTGGCTGACATAAAAATCCAAATCCTCTCCAGCACGGTTGCAATCCTTTTAGAAGTTAAAAGTTAATGTCACAATTTAACGTTGATAGCACAGAAAATCTATACAGCACTACTTTCTCAGGTAGAGAATATGAGCTTGGTTTACCCAGTATTAAGCTGAACATGATTTTAGCCATGAGCAGCATTTACTTCTAAGGCAGGCCTTGATGAAACCTTTCTTTTTGGTCCTTATCGGACCCACTCCTGGAAGGAGGAAGCAGCTGATGCAATGATTATTTTTTAAACCAAATTCTAAAGCTCTTGGACACAAATCTGTCTTGGCTTCATTTAACTCACAACTGGCAATTTCCCCATATATGCTTCCAGTTGGAAAGCAGAGCCTGCAGATCAACTGAATTTGTGAAGGTCCAACTTCCATTGTGTAATATACTCATTTTGAAGCATGCAGAATGTCAAAATACTGTATGAAAGATTAACTAAAGCCATGGTAGCTCTTCAGCATCAAACACATTTCATCCTGCAGAGCTTTTCACAAATTAAAATAAATAAAAATTCCCACGACAGCTTTAGATAGCTACTTGAAGCAACATTGTTTTATGTTTTTATTAGTCCAGTCACGTATATGTGTTGGAAAAACAGTTACATTTTTTAGGGTTTGATATTGTGCTGGGGTGCATCTGTGGCTGGTATCTTGTGGTTCAGGATTCACATGATCCAGTGCAGTCCTCTTCAGCGTGCTCTCCAGCACTTCTTATCCAGTGGAGCTCTCGGAACGCATCGCTGTGTTATTGTTACACAGCTGCACCCACAATGCGCCATTCAGCCGCCACCATGCATTTTCAGTAACCCCTTGATTATCCTTCCGCAACCCATATTTTCATTGAGGCTTCCCAATCCAGGCTCTATACAGTCAAAGGGGTAAAACCTGATGATTAAACTCCACATACCGTACATCTGCACCAGCATGGTGTCATGGTGACATTTTTAATTTACATCTGAGTTTTGGAGCCGTACTTTCACTAGATATTATTTGATTCATAATATAACATCACATCATAACATCACATCTTTGCTGTGAATGGTGTAACAAAATATGTTGCATGACTTGGCAAAATATAAAGGCAACATAAATACCCAGGGCTCTTTAAAATGTTATTTTATTCTTTAATTATATTGTCCATTTTTCAAATTTATGTACCATTTCTGTTCAACATCTTGCAGTGCAAACTCAGGACTCAAACCTCCAACTTTTAAGGTCTGTCTTAACAACCATGTAATATTGGCTGCTGTCCATTTAATTAAAAAAAGATGCAGATCCCTTTGCACAGCAAAGGAAATCTTTAAGACATGAAATAAGCTTCTAAAAAGCCACCTTGGCATTATCATCTCAGGCAGAGGCCAAGGATGGCAGGATCTGGGTACTGTAGATTTGAGTTGCAAGTGCCTGGATCAACAACGGCCAGTTTCCTACTGCCCCTGCCAGAGCTGGCACATGCTGTTACACTGCAGCTGCAGCTTCCAGCATCTTTCCTTTAGTCGAAGTTCCACACTGTCCTAGCACAGCTGCAGAATTCAGGTATGCTGTAGTTCTCCTTAGGGAACTGCCAGCTGTCCCAAAACTTCCTTAAAAACATGCAGACTTCTTCCAATGATATATTATTTTAATATTTGTTTACATTTGCCCAAAAAATAAGTTTTTTTGTATCATTAAATTAGAACTTACTGTATTTCCTTGCTGCACTGCTATATATGTAAGTGGTATTTTCTATTCATATCATAACATTCTAATAATATTATAATTTTAAATCAAATTGAGTGTTTAAATGTATTTCAAAAATCATATTAATAATACAAAAATAAAGCTTAGTTAACTCATAAGAACTAACCTCCTTGAATGAATAAGCTTAGCTGGTCTGGGCGCAACCAGAAAAGAAACAGCAATTGTAAGTGAAACACTGACAGAGCTCACTGGAGTGGGAAACACTGTACAGAGGTCAATATGCTCTTCAGCACAGTACCAATGGCGCCTTTTTGGAGTGTGGCTAAACAAAACACACTTTTGAAAAATGCCAATATTAACTCATGTCAGAAATTGTCCAGAATCTGTGTGTGACTAATCACTAAAGGCTCTGACTGGACAACTCAAGCGTTTTTTTTTTGTTACAGTCCAATATGATTTTGGTTCAGAGGAAGAAACCCAGTTTTCTTGTAGGCACCAGGCAAGTGTACAACAGGATTTATCATTACTTTGTTGTTTCCATTTTCTATAATACTGTATCTTCACAAATGCTGCAGGCCATGATACACAGATTCATGCTATGAGCATGAATTTTCATGGTTGGGATAGCTTGCATCAAACATGGTCAGGTTATGTCTCATCAGACTATCAAATCTGCTTTGGATGGGTTGAAAAGAAAACTGTGAGCTCTGGAGAAATGTATAATCACCCGGCAGCTGTAGATAATTGGAAGAGCGGTGGTCAGTTGGGACAGCTCCCAGTGCTGATCTTTTTCCACTATTTCACAACACTTATGCAGTCTAAAGTGCATTGTTCCTAATAAAGGATGAACCAAGACCCAAAATGATGCCTTGACTGGAGGGCTAAAACTGCCAAAACCATCTAAGTCCCCACTGAGACAGCTTGCCTGATGGGTGAGATGGAAGCAAAAGAGCGGGAGAGATAACAACCAATGGGTTAATATCGTAGCTTCCAGGTGTTCCTGGACATGGCTAAATGTCCTATGGTTGCTGCTGGACCAGTGTACCATGGTCTGCACACTATGACGTGGACTAGACTGTGACATTCCACACTGAAGTATGTCACTTTCAGCATGATTGAGCATTTGGGTGGAGTTTGCTGTGACTTGGGACATGGACACAACCCTAGAGCAGTGACTTGTGTAATCACTTAAAAACAGAATGTACCAATGTCCTTGCTGACTTTAGAAGGGGGCCTCCAGGTCAAGTCTAACCAAATATGGTGCCTGTGATAGGAAATGGAGATGAAGGTGAGTGGTTTATCACCCGTCACCAGTATGCATGAGCATATGTGTATATGTGGCCTGATGAGAGATCAGACCACTGAGCTGACAGAAACTTTTGCCTGTTTTCTACTTGTTTCCACCCATCAAACAACTAGGATAAAATCTGGCCTTCAGGAAATTAGGACTGCCTTCACGCATGTCACTCTTCCCTAGGGGTATGGTAGGTTTTTCCAATGCTGTATTTGGTGGCATTACAGGAGCCATCTGATCTTGCCATTTCTTGTTTGTAAGGTTGACGTAATGAAATGTATACACCGTTATGCATTATAATTATGGTCAATACAAATAAAAAACTGAGTAATAGTATTTCCAATTGATATTTTTTAATATTGGAATTTGTACATGTGAATAAAACATCAAGTGCTTGGTGTGTCTGCATGTGCTGGGGTCCAAGATGAGGGTGGGTGGTGCCTTGTCATGACAGATGTTCTGCATATCCCTGAAAGACAATCATTCTATTTGACAGCTCTGTCACATTCTGTCATCAGTGGACAATGACAATGACAAACGGCTGCCCTGCAGATGTGCTTGGTGTGGCCTTCAGATTCATCACACAGAAAAATCACCAGCCAGATTCTCTTGCCTGAAAAAAGAGTCTTCTGTTCTGCCATGTTTTCTTAAAAATACAGCTGAAGTTAAAAATGGATTAGAAAACAGAACATACATGCATTTAATTTATTTCTATGATACCAGATTCGCATTTAAAAACTAAGTTAATTAACTGCTTTGAGCATAACATACTGAGAATAATATATCTAATCCTTCTGGCTTTGGATACATGTGTCTTGGGCCCAGCAACATGTATACATAAATAATCTGCCATCCTTTTTCTTTAGCAACTAAAAATGCAACTTTCATGGAACCTTTCACTTTTTCTTGAACACCAGTGCACCCTAAATAAAAAAAGAAATACCCACAGCGTAGTATTCCTCTGTCATAACTTCCAGTAGACAATAAAAATTCAAATGTGAACACACAACAAAAACTCTAACAATTTCTCCTGATTTTGGTGACACCTCAGTATTTTTGCCAAAATTAATTAGATGCACCTAAAACTATAACTGAATATGTCTTACTTCTGGTTGGTGCTTTGTGAAATAAATCCTGTTTCTGGTAGGAACGAACTACAGGGAAATAAGAGAAAATGTGTTGCTCCCTTCTGGAAGGAGGAGGGCTTTTTAAAAATCATTTTTGATGAGTTGGTGTATTTGTAATATTTATGACAAAAAAATCTCCCAAATGTTTAAATTTTTTACATATAACGAACGTGAACTAAAATTTTATTCAGGAAATTGAAATAAATAAAAATAATTTTACTTTTTATAAATAGTGTATAGCTACTGCAAGGGGTGCACAGAGCACCCTGTTCTATGTGTTTGTTATTGTTTGCAAATTGTTTTAGCAGACGAGTTTGATCAATTCACCTATTGTAAAAAATTCAAAAAGGAACCTATTCTGAAGATGCAAAACTCAAATTAGATATAGATGAAAGAGGTGGGAATTGTGCTGCACCCTTTGACCCCCTTGCGTTGTCTCCATTCATTGCAGTGGTTTTAAAAGGGGCCGGTGAGAACATGGTGCCAATCAATATTTTATCATTGTGGATTCAGAGCTGGGGTCCTCGCTCTCCCCCACCTCCTGGGGTTGATACGAATTAGTCACACATGGTAAGGGAATTACTCCCCATGATCCTGACAGGCTGACAGAACCACAGAGAGCATGTTGTTTTGTCTTCGTCCTCCCCTAAGCAGTTTCTTGTTCTGCTCTCTTTAAGGACCACTTAAGGATGCCACAAGCAAGTAGGGGAACATGAACAGAGTTTTATAAATCAAAAAAAGGGAATACAGGTTTATAACAATTTATTTTTTTCTCAACAAAACACTTCTACCTGGAAGGTAAATATAGAGAGAGCCGGGCTTCAGAAGCAGTTTGCCCATTGCAAACTATAACACTTTTCATCAGTGTACCAAAGCTCAGCTTAAAAATTCTGCATCAAAAAGAAATAGTATCATAAACAAAACATCCATCCATCCATCATCATAGACTGCTTCATCCTGACCAGGATGAAAATAACAGTGAAATAAAATAATACATATTAAACTTTGGTTTCTACTGTAGTTGTGCATTACTATCTAAAGTTGAAGGATGAAAACATGGGCCATTTTTTTGCAATTTGAGTGCAGAGAGAAAAATGTTTGTAAATGATAAAAAGAAAGCCCTTAACTCTTTGTAACACTCACAGTTGAGCTCTTTAAGACTTTCGAACTGGCGGAGGCTGGACCTCCACCCACAGTTGGAAAGTACTGCGCAACATGATAATGACTGTTTTATTTTTCACACACCTGCATGTATGCCCTTGTCTAAGGTCAATTGTTAGGCATCTTCCTTTTCCTCTACTTTCTTGTCACTTTGTTTAACAAGACACAGGTGCAAGGCTGCAGTGGATTCTGGGAGGTTTCCTCTTTACTGCAGGGGACAGAAAAATGGAGGCACAAAGTAGCAGAATGAATATGTGACAATGAATAAATGCATTATTCAGAATATGAACTTTATCAGGGCACACTCATTATTTTGGACATTTACGTTTATGTACCATGAAGTGTTTCCAGATGTGGAAAGTAAAGTTACAGCTATTTGTAAGATATAAGTAGTTTTTTGTATCTTTCAATCCAAAATTTGACTGTAGAAAACAGAACAAAACATGTTTTAAAAAAGAACAGAATGTGGAATTTTTAAAGAGACACAACCTCTACATTTCTTTTGGAAATGCATTTTTCTTCAAGCCCACTGCTGTGTCGATTAATGGTGGTTTTGTGAACATGATAGCCAGTACAACAGGCGTGACCTTGTTTTTGTTGCCTTCTCAGAGGAGAAGAGTGGGTTTGCCACACCTCCAACCTAGGAGAGGCACTGTCTGCCAAAGGCTGGGACATGTTCTGTCAAAGGAAGGAAACACTGACAGAAATTTAAGTAATATCTTTAAGTCAGACTTCTGGGTCCCAGTGTTGATTCATTTTAGAAGGCCTTTTAATGTTTCAGAAAAGGGAGCCATTAAGGGTCACTTACATGAAGATTCTGAGATCCATTATGCCAAGTCCCATGCAAAAACTGCAAAGAAAATAAGGTTTTTGAGAATTTTTTAAGGCAAGACGTGTACCTGTAAGACTGGTGTAGTATAGTTCTGCTGTCAAGTTTTTAAAACATTTTTATTTCTGGGGTGTTCAGCTTGACAGTGAAGTGCACAAGAATAAAACAGTACACAGCTGCTCCTGTCTGATGAATTTTCTTACACAGTTTTACACTATCACAAAGTGTCATATGAATAATGTGACATTTAGTGTGAAGATAGTGAATTTCACAGCTTTGTTTTTATTAAAGGCATTCATTCTGCTGCATATATAAGGAGACTCACAAGCACACAGTTGCAGTTACAGACGTGCCCATTTAAAGTAAGGGAACTATACAAAGGAACTGCTTATGCTTCAGAGGGGGCTGTGCGTGAAAATAATAATTACATCTTCATTTGAGGCAAAATCCCATGGTTATTTTTAGTTTGCTCAAGATTAGTTAAAGACAGTAGCAGCAATAGTGGATTAACATATTATTCAGCCTGCTGTCAGAAGAGCATATAAAGCAATTCTTCGCTGTGGCTTGTCTCCAAAAATACAGTTTTGCACATTGTCAGCTCTCTTTAGGAAAAACAGTTTTTTTCTTTTATTGTTAAGTTAGGTGATGATATGCTATTCTGATCATTTACCAAGAAATGTTTACTCAGACTGAACTATCACAGCGGCATCTCTGTGTTTATTTAAAATACTTTCTGAGCTTTTGGTAAGCCAGCAACTAAACTATACTTTAGCCTGAATAAGGTTAATACAGCTTTGCTTTTGTATTAAAAGAACAGTATTGTTTTGAATGTACTGAAAGAATATCTTCTGAACATCAATAAATAAGGGTTGTATATACATTCAAAGCTTTAATTGAATATATGATTCAGGCATATATTTGAAGTGAATTTGAAATTTACATTTATTCATTTTGTTGGCTCTTTTTTGTTCTAAAAATACTTGCAATATAAACCCACATTACAGTTAATTACCTATTTATCTAACTCGATAACTTGTTTTAGGTACCTTTCTGAAGGGTTCTACAGAAAAAGGTGGGATTCAAATGTGAAAAGTACAGAGGCAACAGCGCATAACCACTATGCAGCCTGCAGCCCATAATTTAAGGTGTCAAATATAATAAAATTATTGCTATAGTTTATTTTTTATAGTTTCACCAAAGAAACAAAACATACTTATTGCCCCATTGTGTCATGTAACAGAAGAAAAATCCTAACCTTTAGTTTGTTATTCTGATAATCAACAGGCAAAGTACTGTGTCAGAAAAAAGATAATGGTGCCACTAACTTCACAAAAGTACTTGGAATAAAGTAGAAAGAAGAAAAGAATTACCTAGCACTTCACTAGTAAATGGGAAGCCACTGTCAACATATTTTTTCTGAGAAAGGGTTCATTTTTGCTATGGGTGTTTTGCTGCTTTCGCCTTGTACAAGGATTAAGAACACAGAAAATGAGTCATAACAGGTGCTGCTAGGCACAGCCTCTGAGTCAATGGTTTTGTTTGCAAGACAAGTTCTGCATCATGTTTACTGAATTCAGATACAAGAAGTCACTGAACTGAATTTGTGCGTTCCAAGGGACTCACTGGAGGGTGGTACCACTACTTACTGCAGAAAGACAAAACAAAACAACTTTTAAAAGACTAATGAAAAGGGGGATCATCTGTCGCAATGTTAGTAGTGGAAGTATTAATATTACCAACATATACTGTATAATAATGATGACACAGTGGCAATACTTCATCACTTTAGAGTGCAGGGAGGCAGCAGCAGACAAAGAGGAGAGATCATCAGAGCTGAGGTGTGGGTCTCAGGGCACCAGCATCTGGAAGCAGAGCATCACAGACAATGTTCACTTCACAGGCTGCTGCTATCTGAAAAAATGTTGCATTGTGGATGTGTGGATGTTCCAACCACAAAAAGGTGGTGCTGCATGTTTGGATTTTACCTGGAAATATGTGTCATCATTGAGAGAAAGTGTGCTGTTATTTTCCAGATTTAATTCAATAAAATGGAATGAGTCAACAATGTTTTTGTTATATTACCAAAATTTAGAATGCTTTTAAGGACTAGTTGTCTGGGTACAAACAATGTGCATTTTTTCCAGAACTTGAAAACACCATTCTGTCTGTAACCCAAAAAATGCAACTTCAAATCCTTAGAGAACTTTATCATCATATATAAAGAATGTAAACTAATATGCTTCAATGTATTATGATATAAATGAGATCTTTAAGGATCTCCATAGCATAACATCCAAGTCATCTGAATGAAACTGGCAAACCCCCAGCATCACATACGTGCCAAGGCAGCTGTAATTAATTTGCAAAGTTCCTTCATGAAACATTCATTTCACATTTCTCAGTCAGTATGCATCTGTAGTCTTGTATCATACCATAATATATGCAGGTTTGTGCAAAAGTCTAATATCAAGAGTTATACTCTGAAGGCCCCCTAGCATAAAGATATACCTGAATTTTCTCCACACAATAGAACCAGAAAATACTCAGTCCCAAATGACAACCAGCAGTTAACAAAAAATATGTCCAAAGGCTCAGATCTGAGCTTTCCAAAAGATTGGCAGAGGTGGGAAAATAGGTTAGTTTTTAAAATATATTTTGACAGACTTCAATACATTTGTGATTTTATCATGAAAAATTGCAGAAAATATTTATCCTCTCATGAAACAGCAAACAATTAGTTTGGAGTATAGAACTCCATTGCTGTGTGGCAGAGAAGTACCATCTCAGAATATCTGCTTGGATAACCATGTAGGCCACAACAGCGGGCTACATACTCAACCTGCGGCCAAAAGAACACAATGATTTTTATGAGAAAGCCTTTTGTCCCCAAGCTCGAACAAGCCTTTCACATTAACATGACAGATCAGCTGCTGGAGGAAATTTTGCAATTTGCCATAGCTACCAGAAGCTTTATCTGTAAGATGTGGTTGCATTTTCTTTTCAAACACACACCGTTCAAAACCATGGAATCTTTAAAAAATTAAATTAAGCAAGTGCAGAATATGTAAAAATCATTTACATATTATTTGCATTCCATTAATGCTCTTGAATAACTGCTGAACATTAATGTTTGATGCCTTATCATTTTGTCCCATGTACAGTATTTTTAAGGCTAAGCTTAAACAAATTTAAAAAAAAAAATTTTTTTAGACTCTTTATTGAAAGGCTTTGCTGAGGGACTTTATCACGATCATTCTCATGTGACCATTACTTTAGTTCGAGATAAGCATGGATTAACAAAATTCTAGTTACTGCTTCCTAGCCGAGAATGTCAGGAGGTGGCTAATTATAGTGTGTCATCGTTTCACCTCATCACCCACAATGAGTGGCATCTTTAGGAATCAAAAGCTTTCGAGACGCCGGGGATCATTCCTAAATTTGGGATTGTGAGTGATCTGAAGGACACCCTGTGGAGTCTTTAAACAAGTTCTCAGGACCTTTTATTTAATCATAATAGTTATGCAACTGACCTACTTTTCCCAGTCTGCAGTGGTTCAGAAATAAAGTGGATTATCCAGTGGGCAAAATTTACATCCCCTAAATTTCTATATCTTACATTGTTCATTTTTATTTAAAAAAATGCAAAATAATGAAAGCCTGACAAAACATGAACATGTATTGATTAAGACTATCTCTTGCAGGTATTTGCAGAATTATTTTTAAATTAAGGATAACTTGTCCAGCGTATCACTTGCTTTATTTGATTTTTGCAGGGAGACTGTAGTCTTTGCTTTTTAAGATTATCTATTCTCCTCATTTTGAAACTCGTCTCGTCTTGGATTCTATACATTGTCACTCTTGCCTTTCAAGTAGTATAACAATGCTTGCTTTAAAATATGATTTTGTGCTTTTTTTTCCTTATGTGTTATTTAGATAATTCAGTATCAGTGTAGGAACTTGCAGCCTTGATAATACGTTTCCAGGTGCAATCTGATGTAAAGCTGATTTTAAATAAAATAATAGTTTTAGACGTTAACTGCAGTCATACTGTTGCACTACATTTTCTTCAGGAACCATTGCAGTTATTGTATGCTGCAGGGAATTATTTGTAATTCATCTTTATCCTACTTCTCTTTCTTAGCTATTATGTGTTATGTGTTTTGACCTAGTTTAAAGTGATTGTACATCAACCATAGCAAATTTTTT
The DNA here is from genome assembly GCA_900497675.1 of Arapaima gigas. Lineage (NCBI taxonomy): Eukaryota > Metazoa > Chordata > Actinopteri > Osteoglossiformes > Osteoglossidae > Arapaima > Arapaima gigas. The sequence continues at coordinate 456,441 of UFQX01000171.1, read as the reverse complement.
AGCAAACCTCATAACCTATAGGTTTCCATAGATTTATCCCTGCATTAAAGTTACATCTGATGCATGCAATTTCTATGCAAAAATGAATATAACTTGTGAATTTGCCATGAAGAATAGTAGAAAAAATATTGATCCTGTGTCAAGAAATTGCAGAACAAAGTCCTCTTGCAGTGAAGTTTTCACTGAGCTTTGACTCAGCAATGCTTCCCTCACAGCATTCAATATGTCAACATTCTCACTCTACAAGCTGAGACACATTTGCAAAAAAAAAAAAAAAACCCACTGATCACGTGAAACTATCTTGCTCTTTTGGGTCTAATGAAGTCCCTGAGAGCAGTTAGAGTTTGACGCTTTTCCCCTGATAACTTATTTCCCATAAGTGGCCACGCAGCTCTACCTTCCTAAACCGCTGCCTCAACGTTATTTTAACCACTTCCACCTTCTGGTTCTCACACGGCACTGGGCCTCTGGATAGGAGTAACTCAGTGTTCAGCTGCTGCCAGGAGGATGGGGCAGATACCATCACACAGGGTGAATGACTTGGAGCTTCTGAGTTCTGCAGGGTGAAAACATCACTTATGAACGAGTGCCCAAAAGCACAAACATGGCATCCACAGGGGGAGATATGTTTTGTGTTTTGTTTCATTACCATCTCGATATAATTATTTTATGTTAAAATTGTCAGATTCATATTTTGTATATTTTGCAGTTTTTTCAGGATTTTGTTTTTACATACAAAAATTTAAAAGCAACAAAAATTGAATGTAATAAATAAAATCCTTGTTTAATCATTGAACTAATAAGTAGTGTGTCTGAACTTTCCATAGGACAAGGAAAAGAAAAGCTTAGTTGCAGCCACATTTAATTTTTGTCTGATTCTTTTCTCCAAAATGACTTACAATGTTAAAGTCCTTACAATGGTTCACCCATTTATACAGCTGGGTGATTTTAACTATATTAATTCTGGCTAAGTACCTTGATTAAGGGTGCTACAGCAGGAGTTTGGATTCAAACCTAGGTCTTTCAAGTGCAACTGGAGATCTATAGACCACACGCTGGCATGCACTTGTTCTGTATTTACATGATTCATTACATGCTCAGAGCTTTTGAGAAAACTTGCATGCGACAGTCACTGTTTCATGGCATTAATTTTGAAAATGTTGCTTTGGCATACAGTCTGGGACGCTCACTTTACATGACCCCTGTAAAGTGAGGGCTACAGAATTTTGAAGCATGCATAGGAGGACTGCAGCATCTCAGTGCACTGGTGCCCTTCTGACTTATTCATAAAGGTTTTGCAGCACTACCGGCCTTCTTTGGTTTTTCTACACGGTAACTGATTTCCGCCACAAATACTGCTGAAAGTTGCTTCCAGTATGAGTCATTGAAAGAACTCTTATGTCTGACCAGTGTGACATTTTTTACAAGAACACAGATGGAACTTGAATATGTTTTTTTATGTTATGTAAATAACAATGATAATACATTTTTAAACCTTTTTTAAATGCATATATACTTAATATATGTTCAGATATATATTAAGTGTTTGCATGTTTTCCCCATGTTCACGTAGGTTTTCTTGGGTCCTTTGGTTTCTTACAGCAGTCTAAAGACGTGCTTCAAATGGACTAGTGACTCTAAATTGTGCATCTTTTATGTTTGAATAACTCCGTGAGTGTGTTGTTGTGTCTGGATTTTCTTGCGTAACTTGGTGTTCTATGCTTTCAGGCTCCAGACCACTGCAACCCCATACTGAACAAGCACTTACTGGTAACAAACACCAGCATTAATAAAAATGCTGTATCAACATATACCAAATAGACAATTTGCAATAAGCTGTCCAGAGAAGAATGAGAGAAAGTGTACAAAGGGTCCAAAGCCCAGCATGCAGCAGCTAATTTATCAGCTTCTTATGTCATGAGCAGCCCAAGTGTATGCCTTCTATGCCTGTGCTCTTTTACCGACAGAGGTATTCTCTATTACAAACTCAGTGCTGTGGATGTAGATAAAGGGTGTCAATCAAATTTTTAAACAGTACAAAATGAGAGTGTGATGGTGACAGGATATCTTGAGTGCTATCAAAAGTAGTTATATTAGTAGTAACAGTAGTAATGGCAATATCAACGTACAATAATACTACTGATATTAATGATTAATAAATATGCCAAATATTAATTCATAATTCTTCATAATTGCAGTAGTATAATGCCCATGTCCATATTTTTCATTGGAAAAATAATGTTCAGTGGCAAAGGCCCAAAAAGGGGGGAGGTCCCCTTGGCCTTCAGCCATATACCAGTCTTAGTACACAAAAACACGAAACATTTCCTGGTTGAAACTTCTTCTGTCTTTTTAGTAATGCCCCTTTTCATGCATTTATAACAACAGAGCAGAGCAGATAATAATGACCCACCACAAGTTAAACACACAAATAAAATCCATGAAAATTTAGAAAGGTGAAGTTAAAGAATTTTGACACTGGGGAGAGGGGATTAAAATAGAATGGATGGCAGCACCAAAAAGGGAAGCACAGTCACAGGTACAAATAGCTGCTCAATATTAATTATTCAAAAGTGCTAATGTAAGACGTGTTAGAGTGATACCACCAAAGTGGTGATGATGCATCAAGCAAGACTCTTCTTTACCCTCTGTGATCACCATTAATATTACACTCACAGGCAAGGACAACAAACCGACTTCAACCATGGCTCAGTGGAGCACTGATAATACAAAAAAGATCAGGTTTAAAAACATTATCAAAGGATACCTTAAGACATTAGATATTGCACAAATACTTTTCCTATTTTTTCAGAGTTGGTGCCTTTACTTGGCTAGAGGTGACAGTGTTGGGACATGGAGGACACATAAGCAATTAACTAAACTGCCCTGTGACACAAAATATGTGACTAGTTGCAATGAAAGTTGGCGTTACAATGGACCTGGACTAACTGCATACTACAAAAGGAGGTATGAATACATCTGTAAAAGAGGAGCATCCAAATGTGAAATAGAGTAATAGGGAGGCATGGTATTTATAGCTCAGATGCACTCAGCCTTTTGATCTGTCAAAACCTTTTTATGTCATATATTATAGTATGAATGTTTTCCCTTCCAAGGAAGTACCAAATCTCACTGTTATTTGTAACTGTAGGGGATTTCTTTTTTTACTGCGTAAATGCAATGCTGCTAATTATGGCCGGGGATGTGAAGAGAAAGATGTCACATGCTGTCAAGGAGAAATCCCTAAGCAATAGCATGCATGGGCAAACTCATTTTCCAAATCTGCAGCAACGATGTGTGTAGGGGGGTTGGGTCCTAGGTGAGGCCTGAGATCTCCTGACTCTTGCACTCCACTATCGGAACAAAACCTATTTCCTCTATGACATTTACTATGATCTGATCGCTTCCACAGAGATCCGTGGTTAAAACTTCAGATTCTATATCATTCATCATCAAGAATATTTGTAATATTGAGAATAATACTGAGGAACTGAATATAATGTGTAGTCTTTGGTTTTTGCAAAAAAGTTTTGTATAATTATAGAAAAATTTATGAGTTTAAATGCAGCTAAACTGCTAGTTGTTCATCTCCAGTGAACATCATTGTCCACTTTGAGCTTGTAGGAACACCATTTTTAACACAAGTCTACTATGTAGGAATGCATATAACCGGTAAGTATCAGTGCGCATCCTTTACTTTAGCTTTCTCTCAGATAAAGTGGCAAATTGTTGTCACTGAGTCTATGCTGTCTGTAAAATCTGCAGGCCGCAGGAAAGTCATTATTACCCTCCACTTGATTCAGTGTAATAACAGCAATTAGGAGACATCTGCTGTTCATATAGCTCAGCCATTGGATGCTGGCAAACACCCATTATTATGAAGGAACACCCCCCCAAAAGTGAGGCCCGCTCCCAAGAATTCATTAGATGCAGCTCAGCGATTAGCATCCAGTGAAACGTTTGCACTTCTCGACATACGCTGAGTGTCACGGGGGCGATTTAAACACCAGAAATCACGTCAGTAAAGTCCTCTGATAGCCTGTATTAGAGACCCACACATGGCATTGTGTTGAAGGAAGAGCAAAATAAACACAGGGAATTTGTGCCACGAGGTGGTTAAGGTGACAAATTAAAGCCGAATCAAAGGTCTTTGGACGAATACCGAATTCAAACTGTCAGCACTGGGCTTTGACACAACAGCTACATGTTAACTAGCTATGGCAAAAATTATATAGCAACAGATTAATATTAAATCTTCAGCATAAATTCCTTGTATCAGGGCAAGAACTGATGTCACAGGAAAGAAGGTGAGTGAAAAGCACACCTCATTTTTTCTTTTCTAAGTTAAAGATTTGCTGTTTTATTTCCTGGGTAAAGCTGTAATATTATGAAGCAAATGTAGGTCTTACAGTAGATCAGAAGTCACCCTGACATTAAATAATCATACTTTCCAGTTGTTACTCAATAAAGTGTACAATGTTTTTTCTGATTTGATGTTGATGTGAAAAACTCAGTGCAGTTCAGTGAAGAATGGCTACGTATAAAAATAGAGTGAGTTTATTGCTAAAGCACACCTATTATTTTATTGTGAAGGTTTAAATGATTAAAACTTGGTAATGAATGGAAAGCAGTGTGAGAAAATTGAAAAAAAAAACTGAAATAATTCTGTGGAAAAAAATAGAAGATGAATATTCACTATTGTTACTGATTCCCAGAAAGACTTTCAAATTATGTTCTATTTTTGTTTTTTTACTGTGACATTTAATAACACTATGTCAGATGTGTGCTATGCTAAGATTGAAAAATGATTTTCTTTTTTAAAAGCAATGTTTATGATATCTCACTACTGAGTCAAATTTATAATTAAGGGACATGCAAAAAATAATACACACCAACAAGAATTCAGAGTATGGCATGCAAATGAATGCAATTAAAATGAAAAAAAATATTATTTAGGTTCCGATTACATTCAGCCTTTGTGATGTACGGGCATGGATTTGTATAAAACGGGATTCTTCAAATCATGCGTGTGCTTTCATGGGGACTTTTTCTGTGGTCATCAGCTAGAATTCAGTCCCTGTCAGTTACAGTGTAGAAAACAAGCTGTCTTTGCTGGTGCTGTGCTGTAGCAGTAGACCCCCAAGGGCTTCAAACAGGGTGTTGACTGATGCCAAGAAACACCCCTTTTATGGTGGGGGTTCAGACAATGGGTAGCTCAGTTTTTATGGAAAGCTGCGCATAACCATCCACCTTATAATCACACAACAAGGCATCTGGGGAATTTTATTCAACTTTTTAGCCTGGAAAATTGCTTAATTTGTTTAAAAAAGAGATTAGTGAAAATATGTGATTGCTTAGAGTATTATTTTCCCACACTGTGTACTTGATAACATGCAGCAATGCATTAGTACCTGGAAAAAGTGGACTTCTTGTCAAGTAAGCAGTTCAAAACGATTTTATTATCAGAAAATTTCTTTGTCTTTTGTGCAATTTGACAAGAATTATACATCTTGCAGTATCCTCAAATTTGCCTTTACCTACCATTCCCAAATCATGATACAATTTTTAGAAAATATGATTTTAGTGTTTGTGCTTCTTTAAACTCAGATATTCCTACCAATGTAGTACTGTAGTCAGCTAAATTCGTTCTGTGTCAAAAGGAAAGTCAACAGCCATCACTTTTTTTTTTTTTCCAAATGTGAGGCGCCAACACCGCTTCAAAACTGTTGACGTGTTTTAATAATTCCACCAGTGGGGGGATTGATTTTCAAGTCTCACAGTACCACACAGAAATGGTCAAAAGCAATTGTGCTAATGCGTTTCCATGGAAACACATTGTAGTAAATCTGAGACATTCCACTGTGAAATTACGTCAATAGCAATAGATGCAAGAATTAGGTTAACTACATATTTTGAGGAGTGTGCAACTCTAATTATTGCTTATAACTGGCTGCTTGGAAACTAAGTTGCTTTTTAAGGAAAGTGTATAGCTAAATACATGCTGGCACACACAGACATCATATATTTTAAATCCAAGAATGAAAAAAACTCAAAATAATTTCTAATAAGCAAGGAAATAAGGGTATGTGACACCATAATTTGCTAAATTCTAAAAATAACATGCTTAATATTTTATTTAGGTTAGAATTTAATGATCTAAATACCTGGACTCTTTTCATACTCTCATAAAATAAATAGTGCAGTGTATGTATATAATTGACTTTTTGCCTTGTAACGACTGCCTTGGCCGTGGCCTATTTGGTACATGTATTTGTCACAGCACACCTACTAGTGGACTCCAGTCAGATATTGCTATTAATCATAGTAATTTTCCCCTTTTATGAACAGTGTAAAAAATAAAAGGCAAATTTTCTTTTTTCTCTTTTTTAATTACTCAGTTACCCCCTTCTTTCTTACTTAAAGTCACTAAAAGAATGAAGTTCATCATGAGATACCTTCATATAAACAAGTCACTAAATAAAAATGACAGACCTAATGCTAGATTACCATGGGAACAAAGCACACTTCCCTAGCAAAAATGCAACTCTTGTTCATGTGGCTTATTTCATGTAGGCCACATCAGTAGTACAGTAACGGGAGGCATGAAAACGTGTGGATGAGTTAAATCGTGAAAGGAAGTGTGAGGCAAGTTTCTGGTAAATGCTACAGCTGAATGCTCATTTTCACTTTGGCAAGAGTGACAGGGTTCGATTATAAATCATGTAGAGATACTGGAATTCACATTGAGACAAAGTGTTAAATCCAGCAGCTGCTTCAAGTGTGTTTGCAGTAGGTATTTGTATCTGTATCTATGTGTCCTGAGAACCTGCAACAGCATGCATGAGCTGAATGATATTTAGCTTTTCTCTTTCTCAAAGTATTGAAGGTAGAAGAAATGAGACTCTTTTAAAGTACATTTATTGACAATAGTCCAACGGACTGCATCTTTCAAGCCCACTGAAGGGAAGAAAAAATTCCTACACATTAGGGGACTTTATGGAATACTAATTGAGGGATATATGTCATGCATTGCTTCCCAAAAAACAGTATTACCAATAATATATCACAAATATATCATTGTGTGTTCCTGATCCATGTTCCAGTGTTCTAATAGTATCAACACATTAATTTTTGACTGTATATATTATAAAATGCATTTATAAAGTAATATTTTACTTTATATCTTATTTCAAGTGTAATAAAATGAGTGACTGAGTATTATTATGCAAGTTAATAGCATTCCTCTACATGCCCTTCACACATCAAAGCCCTGAATGCCATGTGCTGTAAAACTATGGCCCCCGTGAAAGTCTTCTCCAAATTAAAGACACTCGTACATAATTTAAGATCAGTACCATGTAGCAATAGAAAGTTACACTTTTTCATAAGGCAAAGTAAAACTGTTTTTGACGTCTCGCAGAACGCATTCTAACTGAACCGATGCCGTGGGAAAAAGTGCAGTAACATTAGTTTATCACAGTGTGTTGCAAATACAGTTCACGAATGAGTCGGTCTGCATTTGCCTAATAAAAGAAATGTAAAAAATCAAGTACTACTTAACAAAAACCGCACGATAAGCTGTAGATTTAACAAAAGTTGTATTTCCCGTGGATCTTGCTTGAACAGTTATTGTATACTTGTTAATGTGACTCTGAGAAAGAACCTTGAAGCACGGATGTTCTTCCTACAAGAATAAAACCTACGACCGCAAATGAATCAAAATACGGCAATAAATTATTCGGACATTTGAAAATTACGATGAAAAAATTAATAGTTACTAAAAGAGCAGACATTATGTTCATGTTAAATATCTGGGGCCTCCAATCATTGTTAACAACGTTCACTCTCGGCTCGCGAAGACGCTCCTCGCTTCCTGTCTGGTCCAATGGAGCGCAGAGCTACTTGATCGAATCGGGCTGTCCGGACCAATGGCGCGTCTCCTCGTACCTCACGTGACCGTCCCTTTTCCTGTCGCATGTCTCCCGCGGACGGGAGACTTTAATCCGGAGACCAGAGACGAAACTGCCGCGCGCGCACACGGTTCACTAGGCGGCTCGCCCCTCTGACACTTTGTGAGCAGCAGCAACGATTTTTTTAAAAAAACGTTTTGCACCTCGATTTGCCAGCGGACTTCTCAACTTGCTGTTGCGCTTATGCAATCGACGCCTATGATACTTGAGTCGTAAGTATATATTTTTGTTTTACTTGCGGGCGCGGGTTACTTTTGCCGCTTAGTTCAGTTGAAGTTGTCATACGCTCATAACGCAACGGCAGGCGCAAGCGTCGCAGTGTGACGGCGCCTCGCCTTTGCAAAATGCAGCAGTTTGCGCAGCGTGGGACAACATCAGTGTATCAGTGCCAACATGTTCTCCTGCACATTATTTGGTGCGTTTGGGGTGATAGTACTTCACTGTGGCACTTTTTGCGCAAAATCGTGTGCAGCTGAATGAACAAGTGCGGCCAAGTGAGCAGCCCCGGGCGGAGGGTATCCAAAGCAGGCGGGGCTCCTCTGTGACCCCTGCCGAAAGGTGGCGTCCTGGGCCGGGCCGCGGACAGTGCTCTCCCTGCGTACTGCTGCTTTTTGCACCTGGTACATTCGAGCAAACGTTTGCATTATTTATACTGCAAAAAAAGCCTATAAAAACCAATTGAAAGACTTCTTTTGTACGTAGAATATGAATTTTCGTTGAACACCCCCGTGTTCTTTCTTGCTGTACGTCCACTACAGAGGACATTTTGCTGTTCAGCATGATATGCTTGAAAAGAGCTAAAGTAGATATGTATGTATATTTTAAAGAAAAAATCTAAATGTAAATTAGGAGAAAATGACATGTAACCTTAAAGGTTGACTTCCAAATGTGCATTCAGTTTCGCATGAAAGAAAAACCTTTTTTAAAGGTTTGCATGGGCATTGTAGTGGCTGGTCAGAAAAACGCACAGCCATGTGTGCTGGTGGTCGCAAAAGAGCGGAACGTGGAGAGTGGCTTCAGAGGAGGTGCCCCTCATTAAAGTTTGAATGCATGTTTTTTTTTTTTTTTTTTCCCCTCTTTGAGGCCAGTGCATGCACCTCTTTGTCTGTCTGTTTGGTTTGTGCTCACCTCCCCCAACCGCCTCCCACCGCAGGCAGAGACACCTGAAGGCTAGACGTAATGATCAGCAAAGCCCAGCTCTGTCTGGAGAGCCACCAGTCACAGTCACAGCCCCAGCCCCACCCCCGCTTCCAGCCCCCAAAATTCCCCCCAGAGCCAAGCAATGGGCGCACGGTGTTAGTCGGGCCGGCTCTGCCCCAGCACGGAGATAAGGGGCAGCCGGTTGAGTGTGGCATGGATGGGAAATGAAACAAAGGCCAAATTATCTTTTTGTTTTCTGGGTGAATTTTTAAATGAGCACAATCATCAAAATGACTCATAAAACTAAATTAAAATATGTATTATTTGAGGGTGGCAATCCATTGCAGGACTCGGAATTTACGGAGCTACCAAAATGCATTTTTGTTTCCGTTTGATCTCTCCCGTACACATTTGACTGGATTTAGAGGTTTTTTTTTTATTTAACTCAAAAATGTAACATGGTCAAGGACTGGAGAAATTTCTTATATCCTTAAACATGGTTTTGGCAGACAATCATCACATTATAATTACAAATATGTCCACAAGCTCAAAAGGAGTGTCATCTTGAGCCTATTATTTTTGGTATTGAAATGCTAGCACAAACAGTAAAAATCACTCCTTACAGTGTCACATGCTGCATAGTTACAGTTACAAATGTTGTTTATACCAATTGTGTCATGCTCTTACACACAAAACATTCCTCTTACAGATACTGATTTTATCTGTTAACATTGTGCCAACAATGGTAACTTTACAAATGACAAAAGTTGTTCCTGCATCTCCATAACAAGAAAAATCTTGTTGAAGTTGCGTCAAATGACAGAACTCAGATGAAACGTAATATAAATTGTCCTTGTAAATTAACCAGATGGTTGTGTGGTCTGTGCTTTTTTTAGAATGATGATGTTCTTCTTGACTTTCCTAGTCATTTCTACAAATTGAACTTTGTGCAATTTTGGATCTGGAGCACACTGTGTGCAGGAAGGACTACAATCAGCACAGTCTTATGGGGTACCCCCACATCAGTTTGCAAAATGAAAAATATAAGAAAATCTAAATATTTTCACAGTGCAGACACTTTGAGAAGGCTCATTGGTGCTTAAAAGCTATTACTCAAGGAAACAGTATAAAAAATGGCTAATTGCATGATGATCAAAACCAGACGTAAAATGGCAGTACCCCTCATTCGGTGTGACATAGCCATGACTGCAGTTAGAACCTATAAATATGACTGCAGTGAGATGTTTGTATTGTTATCAATGATTCTTAACCAGTTAGCTTTCAACACAAACTTTAACATTTGTGGCGTACAGTTGCTACATTGATTATATATTGTTCATCATTTTGTTATGTGGCTATAACGGCAACATATTGCTGTGGTTGCAGTGATACAAGATTAGAAATCAGTAACATTAAGATGATCTTTAAACACCCCCCACCCACTATGACACAGACACATCCCACCATCCGTGATCTGTTGAAAGAATGTAATAAAGGGCACAATGGAGGTGAACAACACGCTGTTCTCTGGTCCTTTGAAGCATGCTACCTGAGGCTGAATGGAGGGCCTGGTGTGTTTTCCCTACAAGTCACTGTGGAGTGGGGCTCTCTGAAGGGGGAGGGGGGTGAAATGTGGCCAAAGAGCAGTATAGTTCAGGATAAGGGTGCAAATGGACCCACCGTACCATGTGCAGAAAGGGGAGAGAAAAAAAAAAGCACACACATTCTACCATGACATTCCAGTATTCAATGGAAAATAGTGTTCTGGTGCCTGCTGTTTAGTAGGAAGTGGGCTTCTGGAATCTTGTATGCATGTTTGTCTTACTGTTCTTGTTAAGGTTTTAGAGTTGTACTTCCAAAAATTTGTCCAGGGAAGAGGTTTGGGTAGCTTTTTTTTTTTTTTTTTTGCATATAAACTCATAATACACTTTATATGACAATTTCTTTTTTCTCTTGTGCTATTCTGTTTTTTTACACAGGTCTTAAAAGTGATTTTTTTTTGTAATTTGTCTGTCTTTGTGAACTTCTATATATCATATAGAACATAAGCATTTTGTTTGGCGAACAGAAAGAGATTATTGAATTTTATTTATTATAATCAAGTCTTTTACCAGCATATTTTAATTGGATAGAAATGACTGATCAAATGATCTTTTGTAAATTATTTTGAATGAATAAGTATTACTAACTTGGGTGATAAAATTGGTTAATTGTTCTGTTATGCATTTTTGAAAACTGAACAAACTAGTGCTTTACAGGGGATATGAGATGAAAGAACAGGGAAAGGGGGGGACAGGTGCTGGATATCCCTGGCTTTCTTGAGTGTATGGGTTTCAGCAGTTTAGAAAAGAAAGGGGAACCTACGTTGTGCAATGAAGTAACAGCTTTTGTTCAGACTTACTTGGGAGTGTTAAGTCTTGTTTGGTTGAATCCTCTGAAAGGGTGACCTTTGTCCCCACACACCCCTCCCAGCCTCCAGGTGCGAATGCCCTCCAGTCACTGCAGAAACGTGGACCACTCGCAGCGATGTCCCATCAGTGCCCAAGACAGTCTGCATAGAGCATAATATGGCAACACAGATAAGCTTTTTATTATTGCATGTCTTCTTGAGACAGCATCACATCAAAAGCTATAAAGGAAGATCTGACAGTGACATATTGCATCATCTCAGGAGATGATGATTGCTGCCCCATGTTTTATTTGAAATACCCTAATGAAAAAACTGATTAGCCTCTGGCAAGCCTGCTAGTTACATGTGGCATGGTTAATGAGGCAGTTCACATTAATTCTAATTCTACAGAAGCGGCACAGCTTGATAATAAGATATATTAGTGCTCGGTAGTTTGCACACGATAATCTGTTCTCTCCTATGCATAAAGTTGTATTTTTTTGTCACCTGTCAGTTCCTAGGGCTCTGTGCTTTTTTCCAACTGTCCTACATATTCTATTGTGTTCCAACTATTAGCATTTAATAGGTATTTATTTGGAAAAAAAATGCAAATATGCATCTGCTGCGATGGCCAAATTGCTTGAAATCTTATTTAGTCCTTGTTCATACTCTTGCTCCTCAGAACAATGCATTCATGGCCAGTGGGTCTCCATAAAGCAGCAGGTTTCAGTTGGTGAAATGTGCCGCGCAGATGATGAGTACTGTCTCGAGAAGTAATATCCACTGTTCTACACAGTGCATTTTTTGGCTTCCTATGCAAGAAAAGCAAAGGAAGTTTGGGAGGGCAAAATAGCCAGGAAACCTGTAACGGAGCTAAGACCATCCTACAAAAATGACACCTAAAAATGAAAGTGACTGGCAAACACCCTGTTACACTGCCTTGAATTTGCATTGTTGTCGTTTTCAGGCTGTTATGACTGACATCTGCCCCGATGTCCGAGCTGAAACCCCCCTACTGAGATCATGTAATAACGTGTAGTCATTTAAATGGGGAGGGGACACATTCTACCTACGGACCGCTGAAAACAGCACAGCAGAGGATGGCTGTGATCGGGGAGGTGGAACGAGAAGATAGGAGTGTGTGTGAACCCTGCTGTGTCTACACGCAGAGAGGATGCGATGCACAGAATTAGATCCCCTTTGTCTCCACTTGAGATCATCGCTTTAATTCTGGTTGACTTCAGAGTGACTGGGGGGGACCATTTGAACCAAGAACCATGAGTGTGAATGTTCTCACTTTTGAACAAGGGCAAGTGAAGGTGTGGACAGATTAAAGAAAGACTTTAAAGGTCAGCTGTGCTGTGTTTGTAAATTTTTTTTTTTCCCTCATCAATTACTTAGTCTGTAGGGTCATGTGGATCACGTGCACAGGTGTGTTTGGACTGGGTGCGTCCTCTGACATTATGGGGCAATGAAACAGACATTTTGTTCCAGTTCACATGAGTACAGAGGCACTTCCCCCATCTGCTCCTTATGTGAGCTTGAATCAATGCGGAATGGGCTTCTGCTTTTAAGGGATGTAGAAGATGGAGGGGGGCCTCATTTCCTCCTCACAGCTATTTTGGATTTCAGTGTCGTGTCTTCTGTAGCGTAAGTACGCTACGTTTCTGTACACAGTATTGACACAATGAAGATGTGGAAATTTTTGTTAATTTGAGGTGACTGGGGGAGTGTAATAGTGCATGCCTTTGTTTGCCCTGAGTAAAAGTAGGAAGCTCAGTGACATTTGTGTGGTTTGGAAAGAAGAGAAGAATGATGTCAGACATGCAGCCTTGAAAGGAGCAAAAAGCATGTGCAGCCACACCCCTGAAGTCATTGTTTTAAGCTGTAGTATTCCACTAGATACACGACCCTGTTAAGTCACTTGCTGCTGTATAGTGCTGGTGTATTAGTGAATGCTGTTTTCCAAAGCACCATACAACTGTAAATAAAAATAGTGAATTTCATAGTAGACAAAGAGCTTTAGATGCATATATGTTTGCAAAAGCACTGCCAGCTTGGCATCCTTTTTGCCAGCGCATAATCCACCAGTAGCTGCCTATAGAATTGATAGGAAATGCAAAGGTGATGCACATTTATGAAGTAGTTTGGAGATCAGCAGAAAACTGGGATTGAAGTGTGTTGTAAATGTTGAGAGGGATTCAGTAGTTGTGAGACACAGGGAAAGCTCATTACATCACATTAAATCAATACTGATAACCTGCAGCCTTTGATTGTCGACCTCTAGTGAGTGGGCCTATTACATCAGGGCTGCATCTTTTGTTCAGCTGCTGCAGGCTGGCTGTTGGCTTGGAGGTATCCCACAGCAAGGGTGCAGGCTTGTATCTTAGCATGGTGAAGAAAATGGACATCTTCAATGGAGGCAGCATGGGCATCTTGATGGTCTGGAAAAATCTGTCCCTCATTGGAGTTGGGGTATCTGCAGTCATATACGTGTAAACTCATGCATATCCACACATCTATCACAAGTGTCCACCCTGAAGCTAACCAGGTCTGCTGCATGTAAACAGTTTGATTGTCTTGTAGAAGCCAAGGGTTTTCGCAGCTGTTGGACTTCCTTGCTGCTCTCAATAAAACCATTATCTTAAGCGGGAGATTGAGAGTACCATTAAAACATGCTTTAAAGGTTTCTACCTCATTTAAAGAGACAGTTTAACATAATTGAGTTTTGATTCTCATTATTTCGCTGCTGGGCACATGACTGGAGCATTAATTCTGAATTGTTCACAAATTACAGGTCATGTGATTCATGGATGGTGGATCCGAGTTGGCAATGACAGGGTGACACATGTCCTAGTGTGTCGCAGAGATCACAATAATTAGCTTTAATGTTACAAATTGATTTGGATGAACATCTGGGTCCCTAGAGGGAATCCGTTTAGTCGGTGGACCCTGTAAAACTGCAGGAAATATGAAAATGTGTGTCCTGAGGAGCCCCCAGGGGTCTACGACCTCATTAGTGGAGCGGAAGCTGCTGTCTACACTTGCCTGGGCGCCCTGCTCAAACTCGAGGGGAATATGGAGTGCTCTCTAAACACGTCGTCTTCATGAAATGGCTCCAGCATGCCGTGGCACTGGAAGGTAGGTAGCCTGTTCTCATTTGAAGTTCAGCTGCAGCGCCCCTTTGTGGTGCCACATTATGAGTATATACATGCTGTGTACTCTGTAGTATAACAATTACAGTCAAACATCATTCTGTCTGCATATGACTTGCAAAATTACGCACTGCTGTGCGTCAACAGCACATTTTACTGACATTTACTGCTTCAGTTTTGTTATTTGTGCCTTTTCTATTGTATTTTGTTAGAAGAATATGTTGAGAATTTCTGTTTCTTTTTTTTTCCTGTGAGGCTGGTACTGAAATTAGAACAGAATGGTAGCTAATGTATTAAAAAGAACAAGAGCTGCTCTGTTCCCCTCTAACATATGCTTCTCCATCCCCCAAAGAAAAAAAAAATTGTTGAGTGGGATGCTGCTCTTTTTCCTCTTCGAAAGATGTTCAGCTTTTTCTCTTTAATCAAGATCCTAAGAAGAAATCATACACTTAGTTGTGGAGTTTTAACATCTCAGCTACACAATGCATATAGAATTGGTTGTTTTCAAATTATGGAAATAAGGAAGTGTAGTTAGTAGTGTTCTCATCCTTTTAACTGGCTGTACAGTTGCCTTTTGATATTCCCAGTGTATTGGAAAAAGGAGCAGTTAGAAAAGATTTTTTTTTTTTCCTCTTGGGACTGGTCTTTTTGTTCTCCAGCATGGCTGAATATGTACTTAGGGAATACCAGGAAATGACACACATTCCTCTGTCCAATTCAAAAATAAACTCAAATCCACACTTCCTGCTTGAATTGGGGAGGGGGGGTGTGGAATTGCTGTTATTAGGTTGGAAAAAACAGCAATGCCTCTAAACCGAATCATTTTGCTGTATCTATTAATGAAAGTACGTTAGGATCAACTTCCACGGAGTTCCATATTCACATAGAAGTTTTTAAAACTTCTACTTGTGTCCGTTTATTTTTTTTAATACATCTAGTAAGCTGTTCTAAATTGTGTTTTCATAATAAGTTGCTTAATTCCTCAGAATTCATGAGAGTTGAATGTGTTCTATATTGGTGCCGTACAGTGAGGAAGCAGTTGAAGTGTGTAGATCTCAGCATAATGAATGCACTTGTAATTAAGTCATTTGAACATTTAGGTAATATTGAATATTAAATCAACCAAGCATGTTACTTACACTGGATGGCTTAGGTGGGGAACTAATTCAAACCTATTCAAATGTTAGTATTTATTTAATGACTTGACACTGACAAAAACATTTATACATGACAAATACATTTGGTTGTAGCTGATGGGCTTTGCTCTTTCTGTGGTTATTATACATTTATATGATTGTCTTTCACATTTATAAAATATGCCAATGTTTGAATGGTGGAAGAAGGACCTTTTATTTCTTAGACACTTGACCCACCACATGTTGTTGTTGTTGTCATCCCCCCAATCCAGTGCCATGTGGTCCAGTCTAGAATCTTTTTTTGCTGTTTTTATAGTGTTTTGCTGCTTTATGTTAAAAGTATTGCATGCAAGGCTTTTGGCCAAAATGATGGTCGCAGCAGCTTCAGATGCAACTGCTCACTGTTTGCTACAGCACCCCTTTCAGGGTCCCCCTCTGGTATTGCTGAGTTGACTGAAAAGTTGAGGAGGGAAGAGACACTTGAGCTCCAGCGAGACAGCAGACTAGCCAACCCCAGTGCCCTGAGCCGGCAAAGACATGAAGAACCAGAAACCAACAAAGAGAAACAAAGACACACTGTCATGTCTGTTTTGTTTTTCTTTTGTACTGGGAGGGGGCGGGGAACAAGAATGCAGATTGGATATGGAAAATGTCTGCTGAGAGTGATAAAGGAGGACCTATGAGCTCTCCCATATTTTATTCATACAGTCTGCAGTCTGGGCCACAGGAAGCGAGGCAATCATTGTTTGTTCCACTTGTGTTTGCTCATTAATGCCGCCTTTTATCTCACTGCTTTACCTACAGAAATGTGAATTTTGTCTACAAATTCAGTGCATGTTTGCACATATACTCATATGCAGTGTACCATGTTCCATGTTGTCTATGAAGGGTCTCTTCTGAATGGGGACATGTAGTAGGAGCAGCAGGTGGCATTGTGGTCAGAGCTGCTGCCTTGCACTGGAAGGATCCAGGATTGAATCCTCCTGTCGTCACATGGTGAACGTTCTAACTGAATTTATATTGCAAAAAATTACCCATCTGTATAAATAGATAAATAATCATAAGTAGGTTAACAATTGTAAGTTGCTTTGGAGACAAGCATCTGCTGAATGAATAATGTATTGAGATGATGAAATTACTAAGCAGTGCTGAATGAGGAAATACATACATGTGGGCTGTGTTGTTGGGTGCCTCTGGATAGAATGATTGGTGCAACTTGCAAAGGTCAACATCTTGAGGGATAAATTCTTTAACATTGCACAGTCAGGAAACTGCAGAAGTGGGGTGAAATTTACTACAGTTGTGATGTAAATCAGAATTGTCTGTAATATACTTTTTCCAAGTATGCCAATGTAAATCGCCTAAAATCTGGTTGAATAACGGGGATGTAGGACTATGGTACTTTGTGTTGACAAACCTGTTCCACATTGTCTATGACACTGGGAGGTCAAGGATACATTTCAAGGATAAATGTCAGATGTTTTCTTAACAAAACAAATTTTATTTTTAAATGTTTTCTAACTGATGTTTCTTAACAGCAGTATACTGATGGTACCTATAGTCCACTGTACTGTTTTTTAAAGACCAATTTGCAGTATTTTTTCAGATTTCATTTGTTTTTGCATGCTGATGACCTAGCTTAAAAAACAGTCATAATTTGATTTGATAGATAGGAGTGGTTTGCATGTTACTTTATTTACATTTTTATAGTAGTACACAGAGTAATGAATTACAAAACTTATTGGAAAATATTGATAAAAAGTTTAACTGAGGGGACCCACAGAATATCCCCTGCATCTTCCACAGTAGAATTTGAGAATCAACCCTTTACTGAATATTAAAGCAGGTATGCAAGGCTAGCTGTCATGTTTGGTGTTGAGTAGGCCCTACCTTAAGTCTGTTGAGGAAAAACATTTTTAACCTTGTAACTTTAAATATTTTATTATTGACATAATAATGGTGTCAAAATATTACTGTTGTGTAACAGTTGAACAAGACCTTGAATGAAAAGGAAATAATTGTGAGTACAAAATTTTCCTGGCATGGCCATTATATATTTAAAACATGTAATTTTAGATATTGCATTCCCGCAGATGAGCAGTTTCTAAATCTGCATTGTTAAGTTTCCAGACTCAGTTCCAGTAGTTATAGCTATTTGTTATATAGTGCATTTTGTGTTTTGCTTCAAATCACTAAGGTGAAATTTTATCATTACAGCTGAGGGAAAATGAGCATTGGTGGTGATATTGATGGAAGTGGTAGTAAAAAGAAATAGTAGATGTAGCTCAGATTCAGGTTGATTTGAATCAGGAGACAGCAAGAGGTATGCACTGCAGCAAACCCATGTTTATTTTTAAGTGCTTAGCAAGCAAACTTGAAAAGCTCTCAGGACATACTGTACTTCAGTTTTTATTTGCACATGCTAAGTATAAATAAACACTTTCAGAATAAAGCTTTATCATGTTTTGTTTTATTTTTGAGCTTGTTGGGGAATTATTCAAATGAGTACTTTGCACATTTATGTTGATTTCTCGGCATGTTAAAGTTTTTATTGCAAATAATTTACTTTATTTTTCCATTTATTTAATTTAATTAATTGGTTAAAATTTAAATATGGGTTTTTGTACATATCTACCAAGCTCTACCTTTTTCCTTCTCATGGCCTTCTGAGATATTCTTTGATGTTCTTCAACTTGCATGTTACCAGGGTTTTGAAGGAAGAAGTACTTGGTGTGAAGATGAGTTCTGAAGATGACCAAGGCCCACAGTTCCTCCACCAACACACCTGAACATAAGGCTTGCTGGAAATGATGAAGGTAAATGATCACCTTGACCTGCAGTTGAGCGTATGGGGAGAATTTACTTGCATAATATTGAGGCTAGCAATGTCGTACTCATTTCACAACTCATACACAAGAATGTATTTGTCACAGAGCAGAAGCAAACTGTGTTTTCTTTATCCAGGTAACATTTGGCAGCAACACACCTAATCAGTTCTGGGAGTGTGAGATTACTTTAACATCTGTTCTACAGAGTTAAAAGCTTGTGTCTGATGTTTGTGAATGACAGTCTTTTTTTTTTTTTTTTAAATCACTCACACGATTGTTTGTTTGAGAAGTTCATATTTTTATTTTTAGTCATTTTAAATTAGGAAATTAATGTAGCTTAAAGTTAATTGCAGTCTTAAAATGAAGTAGAGGGTATTTTTATTTATGGCAGGTACATACAAGATGTTTACGAATGCACCTAACAAATAAATCGAGGTACATTTAAATTGTATAGAAAAAGACTGAAAGTGGCCAGATGCTGAAAAAGATTGCAGGTGCTTATGTGACATATCAGTCAAAAACTGGCATTTAAGGAAATTTTATATTTGTTATTTTTTGGAGTTTTTAAGTAGACTTCATTTTAATATAGTTTCAAATTAATAAAAGATTGTAAAATGAACTACAGTTCATTCTACAGTTTACCCAGTCTTGTGCCATATGTTTCCAGTATAATCTCTGGAGCACCACAGCGCTCAACAGCTGGTTGATGAAAATGGAATAAAGTATTACAGACAATTTTTGACCATTACAGCTTTATTTGAGGTTTTTACTGGCAACTGTATCATTTCTCTTTTATTGATTGTGATGTAGTGGTAAAACAAAACTTGGTGACTTTAGATTGATGGCCAAATTGAATTTTATGAACCTCTGATTCCAGTTGTCTTTGAAAGTTAAGGACCCAGTGTATTTTACTGAAAGTATTATATATCACACAAGGTAGTCCATGTAATACAATGGTTGTGAAACTTTTTGTAGCGATGAAAACTGAATTTTAAATGTCTCAAATTATAGTGTTGCTTCTGTACTGACCAAGAAAGTACCTTTTACTTTTTAATTTGATTTGTTTTTACCCTCTGTGTAGACATTTAGCGTGTTATGTAACTTTCTCTCCAAAGCACTGAGATCTATAAATGTATTTCAGTTTTGATCAGGTGGCTTCCAAATGATTCTTGTTTGAAGTCAAAGTGGAAATTAGAGTTTTGTTTATTCTGTTGCCATTTTGCAGTTCCAAGCTGTCTCCTCAACCACTTGAAGGAAGGACATATTTTAAAGTGACAAAATAATTTCAAGTCTTCAAAGTGGTCAGACTGGCTGGAACTGGTGGATTATAGGTACCATAGGTATGAAAAATATAAGGCTTAGACTTTTAATCTGTTTGTATTCCCTGAGTCTTCTCTTTTGTGTGGCAGGAGCTGAATGAATTGCCGAGGGAATAGTTAAAGAAAAATTGAATGTATGCTGGTTTCTCAAAGTACACCTCACTTTGGTCACAAGTCGCAATTGACCGACCCCCTTTCTTTTCAAATTTAATAACTGCTCTGAAGGCATGTTTATTTTACAGGCTCTGACCTCTCCAGCTGCTCTGGCTTCCTGTTCCTCATTCACACAGTTTCCAGTTCTGTCTTTTACCTTTGCCTTTTTTTTTATCCCACTGTGCTGACAGTGAATCCCTTTGATTTCCATTCTGTGCAATCTCACGAAAACAAAAGAGTTTTAAGAGCAGAAAGATAAAAAGACTCAGGAGGTGTCCAGGCACCTTGTTCTTTACAATGCAAGACCAATACTAGCAAGCACATCGAACAAATAGCAAATTGTTAGACTTTCCCTCCTTTTTTGACAGGATTTTGACTTTGTCTACTGACCATTTAACCTAGCTCTGTGTCCTACCTGACTCTGAGCTCTGGCTTCTTACTCTGAAAGCTGACAGTTGTAAACTGCAGTGCACTGAATGGTTGCTTAAGTGAACAGCCCCACCTCTTAGTGCCCCCATTCTAAACATGGGTCACTAGGTGCAAAAAAAAAAAAATAAACCTGTCATGTGACCTCTGTCTCAACACTCAACCAAAGGTAATTGATATTGGCGAGCTTTTGACGGGAGTGAAACGGGTGTCTCACCTAATCAGTCAAAAGGCGTTTTTGGAACTTTCAGTGCATTATTGGTAATATGTGAAAGGCTGGCCACCTGTCAGAATACTGGAGAGGATATAATGCCCAGCCCCAATGAAGCAAATGGATACGGGTCACGGTGCTGGTTGGTGTTGTTCAACATTTACTGCTTTTCTCTTGTAGCAATAATAATGAGAGTCACCCAATTCATAACTAATTATTCACTAAATAGTTGTGTTTGTGGCAAGGAAGATGTGATGAGTGCAGACTGTGTGCATCTTCTGTGTCTCATCTGAATTTTGATGCCTTTGATTAACTGAAAAAATAAATTTTCCACTGTTTTAAGTCCCTACTATTGCTTTTTCATTCTGTTTTTTTTATTTTAATCACATACAGTTAAAATACCTTTCTTTTGACCCACACTCTTAACTTGCATGAGACAAAGAATCTAAACACATCCCTTTCTAATATTTTTGATACAACTGTACATATCTATAAATATAAATTTATTTGCTGGTCACAAGCTATATTGATCCGATATTTTTCACTCCTTTGAGCTGCAGAGCCATTTTTGACATGGACTCTAAATGTGATAAATGAGACAGGCTGTCTGTCTGAGAAGTAAACCACCATGACTCATTTGCCAATTAGATTATCCTGTGAAATACACTTTTCCACTGACGCTACTCCTTGTGCTTAATTCCTGCCTTATTTAATGAGTGTAAACAGGTTCTGGGAACTTTATGGAAGAGCAAGCAGCCTAGCGCTTAAGGACATGGCCTTGTAAGTGCAAAACCTGGGTTTAAGGTCCCAGGAAGAGTCCTGCTCTTGTGTCCTTGAGAAAAATACTTAGGCTGAATTGCTTTGGTAAAGCTTGCTGGTTATGTTAATGGATCTATGGAAAAGGTTGCAAGTTATTTTCTATAAAAGCATCACTTTACTATCACTGTAGCTGTTTCTTTAGAGGTCTTCTGATGACCACATTTGAAACCCTTGCATGCTTATAAAACCTCACTTGAAAATGTGAGTACAGGGGTGGTTTTTGAGTGGTTTTCCTTCAAAAGCACATCAATATTGCATCCCACTGTCCTTTTAAGGTTTGCTTACTGTTAAGATGCAGTGTTTAAATTAAGTAACATTTTCATTGTTCAACTGTTTACTAAACGGATTAGGAGGTAAATCAGTTTGAAAAAAGCTGTTTAATATAGTTCCTGCCCATTCTGTTTGCACCCATGTGAGCAGTGTACAAAGAACATATTAGACTACTGACCCTTTTCTTGTTTGACTGCCAGGAACAGCTTAGTTGTATCAGTTCTGGGTCATTACCTGCATTGAGTCTTATAAAGGCATACTTAAAACATAGCTAGTTGCAGTAAAATGAATTAATCCTTTTTAAGTTGCACTTTCACTTTCAACTGAAGGAATGCAAGATTTTTTAAACAAAGAGGTTTAGAAACATTTTTCAAAGCACATGTCATTTGAATATATTTAATTTCTTTCCTCAATTTAACAAAATTATTGAAGTATTTTTAACCAGTGTATACTTGTACATGGGAATACTAAACTGATCTTTTGCCAAGAAACTTTGCTGATGTGAACCTGTCATTTTGTGGGATCATGGATTTGTTTGCATGACATGAGGTATAACCTTAGAAAAGCTTAACAGAATTTTCTTTTATTCTCCTACCTTGACCACATTTGAGCAAAAACTCCAGTTAATTTATTAGGGGATCAGAGTTTGGAGTTATGTTGTAGGTCCCACTAAGTACAGGGCACTAGGCCTTGCTCGGTGCCCGTCATCTTTGCCACCGGCATCGCTATTCTGAATTACACACTTAGAGCAAACGTGTTGCCAAAATGCCTCATTCAGGCAGACGTCCTCTTATTACGATGTCTGTGCTTTTGTTGTGCAAAATCCTTTCATCCTGATGCCCACCCCTGTGTGCTTGTTTGATGTAGCAAGCATTTCTTGCCATCGCTTTGAAGTTGAATTCACAACGTCCCCTATTTTTAGAGTGTCCGATGGAGCTGATTTACCAGGGGATCTAACAGTAAACACTTGTCTGACTAGTAATGGACTGAATTGCCTTTTCTATATAAGTGACAGTTATTACGTCTTTAATAGAGCACTGTCCTTGAAGTAAGATACTGCTTCGTGCTACAGCATTTTCTTCTGCAACATACAATGAATGACATGCTATGTGTCTATTTTGATGCTGTTGAAGCTACTGGCAAGGTTTATTTATTTATTTTTTTCAAGTCACATAATATTTAGACCACTTCACACTTAGGAGACAAGTTTATGTGAATACTGATTTTGCTAAATGGTGTAAGCAGGCTTGCTCTACCCCAGCCTCTGCTTTACGTCCTTGATAACTGAGAATACACTTGGACAAACGGATCTTAATTGCCCAGACCGCAGGCACAGAAGAGAGGACATTTAATAGCCTTTATCACAAAGAAGAGGAAGGAAATGATTCAGATAAACTTGTAACTAAAGCTGAGAACAGATGGCATGTTTCCAGAAATGTCTCCTTTCTATTTTAGTACCTTTTTACTGGCCATATCTGAGCTCAGAATTCATGTTTACGTTATCAAATACTGGTTTCCATCTCTGTGTCACACAGGGCATAGCGAAATGGCCATTCAAGTTGCAGTAAAGTTCATGGAACTACCTTTACTGTTAAATACTGGTGAAATGAATATGTTACCAATTTTGCACCCACTTAGTGTTTTTTTTTTTTTTTATTTATGATGAAGTATTTAAGCACTATGTGCTTTTTAAGCTGTACATATGCCATACTATCCATTCAGCATACTATTTATTAAAATCTCATGAGTTCTTTTGTTTTTTTTGCGAGTTTTTTTGTGTTTTTTTTTTTTATTGAGTTGTTTTGTTTTTGTGTGTGCTGGGGAAAGAATAAAGTTAATTAATTAAATGTTTTTTTTAATAACATTATAATGTAATTCATCCATCTGGGTAGTATTGTGCTGAAAACCTCTCACCATTTTTTCCCGCAAAGTCTGGGACAACAGCAATGGAATTAAGGACAAGCTGTGGACCAATTCCTGATAATTAAAATCAGATAATGTCAAAAATCCTAAATTTCCAAGCACATTACAAAGAAAAAGGCAATATTCCCAATCAACTATTACAGTTACTAAAAAAGGGATGGCTAATGGAGGATGGTATTTCCAGGCAAATGGCCGAATTACATAGTTGTGTAAACAGTGATTGGCCTTGGTATGGAAAGATAAAATAACAGCAAATAATATATATATATATTTTTTTAAGGAATTGTTACTTCCCTAATCTTTTCCCAATTCACCTTGCCTATTCACTATAATGGGTTTTATTTTTTCAGTGTTATTTTTCTATGCTGACTATGAACAGTTGCCCTGGAGATAATGTGAATCCTACAACAGGCAAACATAAAATAGACAACTTTTGACACCTCTGTCCTTTAGGAGTCAGTGTTTGTATTGCAGTTTGTCAAAGTGGGGTTGCTTGTATGCTCTTGGCAGCTGTGAACTCTCTGCTCCTTCCTCTAATTTGAAGAAAACTGTATTTATTATGATATTTCTTTTTAAGGCATCCAAAGAATTTTGTAAATTAAATTTGAATCCAGAGGTGATCACAAAATGTAACAGCTTTTTGACAGATGACTATGACTAGTAGCAGGTCAAGAACAAGTGCTGCTCAAACCCCTTGCAACTGCCCTGTTGTTGTTACTCTGAGCAACATTTCTGATATGAAAGTAAATAGTATATATTTGTAATGTAGTGCCGTAAACTTATAAGCTATACAAGTTATTCAGACAGTGTGATCTGTAAGGTAAAATATGCTGGCAGAGAAAAGTATATGAGGAAATGCAGTTTAAATGCCACAGGAGGCCAGAATGGCTGACTTGTTACTGTTACTGTGTATACATGTCCTACCCATGAGCTCTGTGGTGCACCGCACATGTTGGTGACCCCCTTGGCAGCAGCTACAGCGGCAGTAGGAGCCCTTATCAGTGTAGACATTCTGTCTGGGATTTTGGAGCAGTGTCTGTCCCTAGTGGGCCACCCACCACTTCGGGTCATGCCTCAAGATTTGGTTGGGACCCCCCCCCCCCCCATTACCTCCTGGCTATATTTGTTCCAAAGGTCTGGGTACTGAAAGAAGGGGTTGTTTGATGGTGTACCATTTTCGGCTCCTGTCACAGTGCCCTCCCTGTCAAAGTGTTCAAAGCCTGGTTTACTGTGGGACTCTGAGACTCAGCTACTGATGGTCACGTGTGTGATGTTTCTTCTGCACCCGCAGTGAGAGTTTGATATTTTTGGACAAAGTTGTGTTTTTCCATCTTTTAACCATTTCAATTATATATTTTTGGGGGAATGCAGTGGTATAAATAGAACAGATAACTTTCTACTATTTGCACCCTGTAAAGAAGTGGAAACGGTTGGAATGAAATCTGGCAGACCCACAGTCTGCAGGGAATTGAGTTTGTCACCCCTGGTCTACTGAAACCTCATATTTCAAGGTTTGAAAATTTTTGAAATAATTATGCATTGTAGAAATTGTATGGCTGCTGAGGGCAATAATCCAATGTCTCTCAGGGGCTGCTTTTGAACTCTGACTAAATAATTACATAGTGCTTGGTTTTTAGTATAAGAAGTAAATCTATTTAAATAAATATTTTTGCTCGCTTCTCACATGCCGTCTCACTGGCTTTTTTAGACTTAATAAATTAAAAGGAACATTTTATGCTAATAAATAGCAAATACTCATATCGAAATGCAGATATGTACGGTTATAACTTAAATTTGTTTAGTCTCATTCCAGTACTGTCTCCCAGATTTCTGCCCTGCAAGAGTGGAATCATAGTTGTATCTCTTACGTAATTAGAGAAGTTACAATGATGATCATCACCAAAGTCATTCGGTTAAATTATTATCAGTGTTCTCAGCTTCATAATTTCTTCACAATTTCTTTCCACTCATCTTAATAGATGTTGTTATCTGGGGTGAGACAGTATAAGCCATTAATTACAGAAAATCAAAAAGCATCAAATTAAATCTAGGGTGAACTTAAATCAAGTTGTACGCATTAAGAGCACACGTGTATTCCAGAAATTGCTGGAAATATAACATTTTCAAATTTATTGCAGTTTCTTAGTGAAATATGTTTGCTGCTTGAGAGAAGTGGAGCTCAGCGTACCCACAGAATGACCTGTCAGCATGCTAAATATGTCCAAGTGAATGGCTCCTTGCCCAACAGGAAACGGTTGCCTTCCAGTGCGCTTCCCAAAGAAAACATTTGTTCTCCTATCAAAAGAGATAATCACTTACCAGAGATATTCAGTCGAATCAAGTGGCACTTCGGATGTAGGAAGTCCTTACATGGACAAACAGCATCTGGCTATATAATGAAAGGGTTTCTGACAAGGTCCCTGGAAAGGGTTTTACTCAGTGTCCTCTGGAAATGGAGTCACTGAAATGTAAAGAAAAGCTGTGAAAACTTGCCGTATCTGTAAGAATTCCTCAGCATGCTGTCTTTTGCATTGGAACACATTGTCTTTCTTAACCCTTAAACTTGAAATAAATTAAAAAAAATTCTCAGTTTCTGCATGACTACATTTATAAGATAATCTGGGAACAGTAGGTGGCGTAGAGTTTAGCTGCTACTGCTGCTGCTGCTGCTGCGAATGCCACGTCTTGCTGCAGTGCCTGTGAACAAGGCACGTATCCTGAACTGATTCAGTATAAAAAAAACCTGCTCAACTGTATAAGTAGGTATATTACTGTGATCAGTATGTTAACACTGGAAGAGAAGTGTCGGACAAACAAATCACTAAGCAAGCCTGCTTGCTGGCACGCTGTATGCATAGTATGTGAAAGGCTATTTACAGTCACAGGTTTTTCCATTTCACTGTACTTTTTACAGCCTTTTTAACCTCAGGCTAATTTTCTGGATATTATGGCTGAATTTATTCACGCTCTCTGGGCCCTGGAGCAACAGTGAAAAAGCAAACGCACACAACTGCATGTAAGAAACTACACAGAAAATGAGCAATAAGAAAAAGCTGCTTTTTCACATGTGACTCATATATAAGGTTGGAAATGCATGTGGGAATGATTGTAAATGTACATGTGGCTCACATTTCGACACAGCAGACCACCCTTTATGTTTGTGAGCGGTCCTGCTGACAGTGTCAAATCAACACACTGGCTGTGGTTCCCCCACTTTTATTTATCCTTTAAGCTTTGGGGATACATACTTCTGTATAGTGCCGCTAACTTACCAAAAGGTTTTGCAGCAGCAAACCAATTCTTCAACCCTGTAAAGAAATTTATTTTGAGTCCTTATGGGTTTTGTTATAAAGAACGCAGGCTAAAGCTGGCTTTGAAAATCAAGCCTCTAAACTTTCCCACAAATCACAAGATGTGTTTGTTTACACGATGTTGAACATTATATAGAATTAAGAGTATTGCATTATTGCATGAGGCCGACCTAGCCTGACGGCTGAGGTACAGCGTCATGGTGGCTATTTACACACTAAGCTAAACAAACAAAGCAACAAAAACAAGAAGAACGATCATGGTCATGAAAGAAGTACTCGGTTGTTTCCACATTGGATTGAGTGTCATGCTGTGGGTAGTGGGAATCCTCTGGACTTGTTCTCTCTTCTTTCTGTACAGAAACCCTGTTCTTTTGCTTTGTTCAGTGTTGGTGATCACAGGCTTTGAAGGAGACATAGCTGTGCCCTGAAGACATCTAACAATCTATATCATATATTGTGCTCTAGTGATAAATACCGTGGTGTCGTTAGCAGGTGAGAAGCTACACAGTTGTCTTCAAAACCGTGTGAATAATTGGATAATTTATTGCTTGATTGCCGGAAACATAAGTGTTCATTCAGATGGAGGAAATTTATCATAAAAGAAATTACACCCACTGTATTGTGTCACCCGATGCCTTGGCTTTCTCCTGTTATGAGAAGCTCTCTGTGAATCGGTGGGGCCTTGTGTAGTGTGACATTCTGATAAGGAGACTGTTTCTAAAGCGCATTTAAAAGGACGTGTTGTGGAGAGAAACTAGTGCCTTTCATTTGGTGAAATACGTCATTGTGTGCAACCCGCATTAACCCTTGTAATTTATTTTAAGATCAGACTTCTAAAGCACGTAGGTACACATTACTATAATATGAAATACTAATTTGTGACACATGGAATAATGTACATTGAGATAAGAACAGAATGAAATCTCTAGAGGGCACATTTTATGGAGCCATTAGTCATGACAGATAGCAAGTTGTTTATTGGTGAGGTTAGCACCCGCCACCCCCCATGCCCTCTATCCCATTGAGTTTCAGCTGTGTTCAGTGCAGTCCTTTGTGTAATGTCCAGACTCTGTGACCTGCAGCCTGGCTCACTATTTATCTCAGGCTGTTATGATCTTCCCTCAGCACAATATTCGGCTCAGGATGGGGTCCACTGCTAACCTCCCCTAAGCACCCTCCCCTGTACCAGCACCACATTGAACTCAGGGGATTAAGGAATGCCTCACTGGCACTGTGGTTGCCATGGGAAAGCTTCTCTCCATTTTAAGGTGGTCATGCCCCTTTATTCCATATGTTATTTAGTGCAAGAAGTACCATTTACATAAAGAATGAAAAATACTGCCCAGTTCTACCCTTTGTTCCCATTTAATTCTGGAAAATAATAGAATTGGTTCAGCAAAAAAAATGGCTGTTCCTCTAATTTTTAAGATTTTATTATGTGTTTGATTGTTTATGTACATTCAGAGATGCCACATGTCTGAGTTAATTATATAGTGACAGTTGCTATTAGCCCCGTGCCACTTTCTCAGTAGGGGAGCTTTGCAATCATATAAGGTGACTGAACGTGTCTTCTGTGAGTATCAGGTCACCAGTAAATAAAACATCCCGTGAACATCCCGAAGAGTATTAATATGTATGTAACATTTATGCTAAGAAAATACATTTTGTTTGACATCTACTAAAATAAATACATGTTCATTCGTGTATGCTGAATACAAAAGTTTTTGTATGATATTTAATCTACATTCTGATTTAAAGCTTCTTCTAACCATCATATACAATATAACTGATCAACTACATCACAGTTAAGTAGACTGACCCAAATTAATTGCTGATGCCTAAATTAGTTTCCGTCGTTTTTCATCATAATGCTGTATACAAAGTGCCTGCAACATTAAACAATGTGGAAACTTCAAGAAAAAAGCGATAGGATTATGGCTGATGTTTACAGAAGGGGCAAGATTTGAACAGACAAGTAAATCTGCCGATTCGGCAGACGGTCCCTGTGTCTGATCTTCGTCTTTCTACGTACAGTTGATGGGGCCCCATTGACTTTTCTTATTGGTTACAGCACATCTCCAGAAAAGCAGTTACAGAAAGGCCAAAAATGTGAAAAATATGAATAGTAGTACCATCAACTGTCCAAATAAAACAATTTATAGTCACATGAGTTTTTAAGTAGGTAACAGTTTAGGAACCATTGAAACGCCAAACATCCGCCTCTCAGTTTACATTGTCAAAGAAAAATATGTAAGAAAATAAACTGCGTGTGCTACTGTTTTAACAGGGCACGTTCTAGCAAGTTTTTGATGCTGAAATAAATCTATCCGCCACTATGTATACAAGAAAGCCTCCTATAGGGTTGTGAATTAGGCCATGAAAGCCAATCTCAACCCCTGCAGGTTGAATTATTCTGGGGAGAACAAATTCATTTTGAAGGGGCGCTTGTAGATAAGCAGACAATGAAGTCTCATGAGCTCGTGCTGCAAAGAGGGAGTTTGGAGTCGGAACAAAGATCTGAGATCTCCTGAGAGAGTCTCTCTCTTAACCAGCAGCACTTGAAAACTAATGAATTTCTGCCCAGCAAAAAAAAAAAAAAACACATAAACAGTTGGTTTCAGTTTGAGTAAGCTCAGGGCCAGTGTCCCGCACTGGCCTGGTCGAAAGGCGTGGGGTGGGCCGGGTCAGGGGCGGAGCCGACAAGCAGGAAACAGCCATGCACCCATCCTCACCTGTTTTGAAATGACTGTGTTCCTCTCCATTATAGTAATGACTACGCTGCTTGACTGATAGCAGTTCTAAAAAATAATGGGGGAAATGTGTCTGATAATGACAGAAAGTAGAATTGAATGTACGTGCAGTAACGTAGAAAGCGGTAAGGAATCTTCTTCTCATTCTGCTTTAATCAATATTTACCATGTTTAGTGTGGGGAAAAAAGTTATCTCAACATAGAATCTGTTTTAATGCATGGATTTTTGTGCTGACCCCATGCTTCTCATCTTAATGTAATGATATGCTGTAAGATATGGATGTGTTTTTATACAGCAGCACAAGCATCTGCGCTCTGTGAAATGTGATTGTACACCATTAATAATTAATCTCAGAGCTTTGTCTAGTGTGATTGGAGCCATATTTTACTTGCTGCGTTCTTCTTGTTCTATTAAGCTCTCTAATGACCATAAAGCAAGCAGCAGCATGAGAGCACCATGTGGCACTGGGCTGTACAATCAGTCTGGGCCCCCATTTTTTTTGCTGCCACATTCAAGCGTTACCAGTACAACTGCGCAGATCATGTTTCTTCCATGTTCCAAGCCTGATGAAGTGTGTGTGTGATCTTGGCCTTGCAGGTCTTTTAAACAACAATACAACACAGTATAGAGAAATACTTGCTGCATTACTTCAGTTTGACAAATAATTAGATTAATTGAGAGCTTATATCCTCAGGTAGCATGAAAACCTAATAATAAGAAATGAAATCTCAGTAACCAAGAAAGCTGTCATCAGTTTGTGGCTGTATCCTTCTACATTAGGATATACATATTTGTAAATGAATGCTTTATGAAATTAGAGCCATTAATGTCAGCATTTATGAATTATTATTAATATCATAATGTGGGCTTGATGGCTGTGTCTTTCAGATCCTGAGTGTATGTGAGTTTTCAGTTCCCCCAAGTGGAGGACAGAAGGGGTTGGTGCAAATGAGTGAGTGGCTCGCCTTCCATTCCAGCACGTGGTGCTGTGAATTCCCTTCGCTGCTGACGACAAAGGTGAAGGTGACATTTTCACCCGGCACTCCTGTCTTTCACTGTCTCACCTCATTGCACCCAGCTGAATACAAGTGAAAGAAAGTCTGTTACCATTAGGTGAATTTTTAACAAAGGTCACTGTACTGTAGGGCCATCATGGGATATTTGTCATCTAAAATTAGTCATCATAATTTTTATTTTTTTTTTGTTCGCTTAAATGTGTCTCCTAATCATGTATATTAAAGCCACAGTGGAAAAGATAGCCTTATAATTAATATAAACTGTAACCTTTGTTATAAAGCTTAATATATAGGCTCATGGGAAACAATCCTTTGATCTGGTTAAATGGGATCAGGGTGTGGTGCTGGAGGTGTCCCATGTCATGCACCATATGGGGTTTGGTTCAACACCACTTCAGGATGGTCTGCGATAAAGATGGCCTGTTAAAAATGCAGTCCATGTTGTCAGCCTTTTGGGTGTTGAATTTAAAGCAGTGTGCACTGTAAAACATGTCTGTTTTTAACTGCTCATTGCAAGAATGCATTACATTTAGCTGCATTACATACAGCTAGCAAGGAGCTACATGTTACTCCTTAAATGTATGTTGCAGGTTCACAGTATTGGTTGTGAATAAAAGATGGACGTGTCTCTTTGCACTCTACAGCAGGATGACTTGAGTACTGTATTTAATAATTTCAACATCTTCATTTCCCACTTAGGCATGTAACATGAAGTCTGTTTTACACAAACACGGTAGTAGTTTTGTGCTCCTGTGAGTGAAATTTTTTTTCATTGGACTGATTTCAGGCAATTCAGTCATATGGGTTTTAAATGTGTTATTTGTTAATATTGCTTTAGTAAACATTAACTCAGGTGTTTTAAATTCACCTAAAAACAAAGTATTGGCACTTTCCTAGATAAGCCTTAAAAACACAACACTTAATGTTCATACCTCTTATTTTGTGTGCTTGCGTGGAAGTGCAATTTGTGAAACTCAGTGGCTGATCTGAATTTCTTTGGCACCATGTGTCCTCTGACTGTGTGGACTGAGATTTGTACAAAACATCAATGCTGATGCAAGTCAGATTCTGCAGAGCAGCAATGTTGTCCCTGATCCTGGCACCATACTGTCTCCTGTGGTTGTCACTCTGTACCAGCGTTGTGATATTTTAGGTTCATTCGAGTGGCTGATTACAACAACAAAATTCCAATCATGTCGAATGGGGTGCACTAGTTGAAAACTCAGATTTTTCCTGCCCTGTTGAACTAAATAAATCTTAATCAAGAAACTCATGCTGGGTTGGAAGGATAATTAAAATGTCTAATATTTTGTCTATTATAAAACCGTGTGAACTATTGAAACTAATCAGTGATTATTGATTTGCTCTTAGCCGTTAGAACGTTATATGACTAAAGGATTAATGTAAATTGTGTTTATTATTAATTTATTCATTTAATGTGTTTAAAAAAATTAAACAAATTATTTGTAATCTGTAAGAAAAACATTTTTCATAAATTTACATGTATTTTGTACTTTATATCTTTAAATTATTACTATTTTGTTAGCACCAAATCTGGTGTTATTAAAATTAATTTCCATACAAAACAGGCAGACAGTTAGCTGCCAAAACAATGGTTGTGAAACGGCTCTAAAAACATTTCCTGTTTACCCTGATTCTGTGCAGCGGGTTATCGAGACCAACTGAAGCCTGTCCAAAAGCAAGTATAAATTAATTTCTTCCCTTTGTACAATTTCTTATGCAGTTTCTCAAATACATTCCTTGTTTTGCAGAATCTGACATTTTGAAGACTGTGTTGTTATGGTGTTATGCTAATTTTATGTCTCTTCACACAGGTGTCACCTTTTTATTTAAAAAAAAAAAAAAAAAAAAAAAGCGCTCAACACCAAGAGGAAAATACAACAACAGTAGTCAAAACAGGAAACTGCAACATCGCTGTCAGATGTCAGAGTGGACATTGGCCTGTTTGTGAGCCGGAAAGGAGCCCCAAGCGTAAGGCGAAACACTTTGAAGTGATGGAGACACGGTAGGCGTGGACCATGCCCTACACACTGAATTCCAGTCTGATAAGCATAGAGCAGGCAGCACATCAGTGCACACACTACTTGTTTGCACTGCTGTGTAGACTGAACACCTGGCACTTCACACACACACACACACACACACAGAGAGAGAGAGAGGTACAGCAGGACTGCTGAAGAATGCATTTTCCCACAAGGTTGCTGGTGTGTATAGGCTAGGATTGTAGTCAATTTGATGACATGGATTTATCACAGAGGCATCCAGTAGACAGAGTTGCTCATCTTTAGGTGGAAAGAAAAACACCAGGCGGCAGCGCGGGTGGAACTGGTGCGTCACAGCACCACGTTTGTGGGTTCGAGTCTGACATTGTCAGTGTGGGGTTTACACATTCTCAGATTTATGTGGTTTCCTTCACGTGGTCCAGAGGCATGTTGTTAATGTTAATTGGCAGCATTAAGTTAAATTACCATTGGTGTATGTACATGTGTGTTTGCGTGCCCTGCCTTACACCCTGTGCTTGGCTCTGGATCACCACACCTGATCTGATTCCCCTAAATGTCACCCTTCTCAAACGTTTTTGTTCATGTTTTTATTGTCTGTGGTCTAATTTTATAATCAGTGAAACATAAAAAAAAATTATATGGTTCCTCGTGAAGCAGAAGGAAAGTTCTTGTGCAATTTGCTTATCCGCTGATTGCAATGTTCCTCTGAGTTCATGCAGCTCTGAAAATATTACATTTATTATGCCTTCTGAGGCCCTTGTCTCCCCTGAATCTTTAAGTACGTGTCTTGTCTGTTTACAGTCATACGATGTTTGCTTCGGTGAACATTCAACGCTGTCGGTGAGTTTGAGATAAATTTAAAAAACCATCGACCGTTGATTGTGCCCTGCAGCCAGCCCTCGTTTGTCTCAGTCAACTTGCAGCCAGTGACACAAAACTCCAAGGACTATGCGAGTAGACAGATACTAACAAGAGTGTGGAATTAGCATTTTTTGGTCCTCAACCATTGTTCTTTCCTCCGAAACAACTTCCAGAAAAGGTCACAATCAACATTCATTGCTGTCGGTGGGTTTAACTGTGTGGAAAAGCTCACTGAACAATGAATGCAACTGTGTCCCAGATTTCCTCGGCTAATGTTGGAATCTGTAGCAGTGGTGGATGCGCCTTATTTCTTTTTCATGGATCTGGATCTGTGTGAGGAAGACGCAAATAGACTGGGCAGTTCAGACTGTATCTTCATCACCCTAATTGGAGGTTCTGTGTTCAGTGAAGAGAGAGAAGTAAAGCGTGAGTGTGTAATCACCCAGACTTTGCTCTTTTTTTCCTTGTTTTCTTTTAAATTATATGCTGCTTCTCCTTGAGGTCAGAATGATCCCAAATTGCCTCCAGTGAATGTAACATCTCGCAGTATGTTTTCCGTTTCATTTTATTCGGTAGCGAATGTAAAATAAAAAGTCCCAGGTTGGCTTGTTTCCGGATCTCTGTGGACATCCTGGCTCAAAATCTGTACAGTTGAACACGAAAGTAAGTGAGAAACGCAATTCATTATTTTCATCTTCTCAGAACCACGTGTAAGGTAATGTGTGCACATTTTTGGCTCCTATTCACTGCCCAATGTGGTAGTGGCATGTTCAGTGCCACAAAGAGTCTGTCATTTCCATATATTTCTTTGAACCGGAATTAAATACATTTGATACATAATAAAATTAGATTTTTGAGAGCCTTGTGAATTAAACATAAAGCTGCATTACACGGCATAGATAAAAACAGTGCGGTGCTCTACTCGTCTGTCAGGGCTGTTGTGTTCATAGTGAAAAATTTAAACCACAGTTTGTAACAACAGATAACACAGTCCTGGCTCCTGGCATTCCTACACATACTGTCAGAGCACTGCTCGACTCAGACCTGCAGCACTTTCCGGAAGAAGTCCCTGGGGGCCTCAGCACCCTGCTTCTGCTGAAACCGTGACACTGCACTGTGCACTTTTGTACTGACATTGACTGGGTCAATCATCTCAAAGGGGAGACTTTGGGTCTTCATTCAGTGCTTGGGGGTTATATTTAATTATAACAGACCTGATTCTTGGTTAATGTAGTGTTTGTAGATCAGATTGCACAGCATTAACAACATCATGTTGTCCAGTGTGAAATGTAAGTAATAAAATCATAGCACAATGGTGGAAGAGGTTTTTAAACAGTTATATTTGTTAAACAAGCCTTGATCTCCTCAGTAGAAAAACTGATGTTCTGATGGCAACGATGAACAAAAAAGTCCAGTTTGTGGCTGGTGCCAACAGATGATGAAAGGAGATTTATGTCAAAATAAACCAATGTGTGATATAACTGCATTTAATTGGTTTAGAAGCTTGACTACAGTGCAGGACAGTGATTTCTCCTGTATTGAAATAAATCAGCAGTTATGACATATAATTAAACACTTAGAAATAATAGGAATACTTTTGATATTTGCAGTATACTTAACGTGATGCTGCTGATGTAATTCAACATGGCGATGTCTTGTAATACAGCGATTATGTAAGAAAATTAAAAATGCTGAAGGGTTTCTGCACGAATGAGGCCGGGGTTGTGTGAACAGAGCATCTTGTCTTCCTGCACGCAGTTCCAGGTGCTCCAGCTCATGCTGCTTCCTTACACACGGTCTTGTCATGTTTAATGAGTTAATGCACCCTGAGGGGAAACTTACAAAGAAGCTATCCGTCATAATTAGTGCTTCATGCGTCTTCCACTTACACCTGCCAACTACCATTGTTCCTTCAGTCACTATTGTTAATGAGCATTGTGCCCTCATACAAGATGGCTGTTGACAGTGTTTAAACCATAATATTGGCTGTATAAAGACAAAATAGACTCACTGAGGTAGAAATCGCTGTTAAAATTTTCTCAAATGCATATGAATAAAAGTATTTGTCATTTTTCAGTTTATGTTGGCTAATTGTTTAATTTGTAACATCTTTTTAGATTTATTTACATGCATTTTGAATAAATGTGATTGCTAACACAGAGCTTTGAAAGGCCGTTATCGTAAACTTATCATCACAGACATGATCGGATTACCATCGTAGACCCTTCCTACCCCAGCATTAATATCGTCCAATTCTTCCTTATGCCAGGAGACATAGAGCAGCTGCAACTCAAGACAACCAGACACAAAAACCATATTCACTTTTGAATGGTCTTCAAAATTCACCAACGAATTGTAGTTTATATTTTGCGCTGGTGTTTATATTTAGCATCTGCCATTCTCACCTCTTATTCTCATATAACTTAGATACGGTCTTATACAGCCCTCTAAACACTTACTTGTACTGTTTGTATCGTATTCTTCAAACTTTGTATTTAGTGTACTTCAGTGATGTGTAATTCCTGTAATGTCTTTTTGTGTGTTAAATGTGTCCGAACAAACACTGCGTTCCAATTCCATATACGTGTAATTCCATATACGTGTAACAGAATAATAAAATGTTATCTTACTACGAGCCACGAAAATCTGACATATTACACTTGTAAAATTTGGTGCTAAAACTGCACTGCATATGTGGTGTGTGGAGTTGATGCTCACTGATCACACTTGCGTCAATGAAATTAACAACACGACACGAGCCACGTTTGTGCGTTGGGAAGAGTCCGTGTTCTTGCTGTGTGTTAGCCGAGCATGATGGGTACTCTGCGGGATCGGCGTCTTTTGTTACAGTCTCAGTGGGGTCCCCACTTGCATTATGCACCAGGAAGCACTCAGCGCAGTCATGTGAACGGGAACTCTGCGATCTAATGGCGTCTAATGGGATTCTTGTCCTGCAGTCACTGCTTCCCTCGCTGTGCCTGCGGAAGGGAAATGGACTGCAAGCACACAGGGGTGTTACTGCAGCAACACGAGTGCCACTCGTCCCACAGCAAAGGCAAGACCCTCACATCGGGCTAAATAAAACCCTCCAAATAAGGCAAGAGGCATCAGGTTGAAAAAGACGTGTCTTGCAGGCTTAATCAGAAGTTAAGGTAGTACTGTCATGAATGGAGGCTCCTTTGCACATTTGTTAGCATCTCCTTCCACTTATTCCAAACTTTCACTGCTTTTTTCTGACTTTTCATCTAAAAGCACAACTCATTTATGAAGTCATTTCCTTTATGATCTTGTGCTCTAGGATCACAGCTGTTTCTGTACCCCTCAGGATTCTATATACCTAGTTCTCGTTTCTGCTCCAACTTTGTTGGAGACAAGAGACTTAGTTCTGTTAACCTGGCCTTGGATGGCGTCTTTCTGCCGAGTTTGCTTGAATACAGCAATATTCTTGAAGGGTCGTCACCAGTTTGCGAAATGACATCACGTTGGAACATTCACTTTCATACACACTACACTTGACAAAAAGGTCTCAGATAAACCTGAAAGGTTGAAAGGGAGAGGAGCATTGTAATGGATTTCTGTCATTAAATAGAACTAAATCAAAAAAATCACGTGGTGAACCCTTCAAGACATAGTGCAACATACACACAGGTAAGTGACACTTCTACTCCAAGTCATAGCGCTGTAATAAACATGAGAGATATTTAGTGAACTACACCCCAACTGAGTTTGCATCTTCAAGCCTGGGGTTGTGATCCTACCTAATATGGTGCCCCTTGCCACTACCAGACCTCACACACATGACCTGAAGAGATTTATGGGGCTTCATTTTGCCTCTTCATATGGTTCTCTAAGTAGCAACGAAGCCCCAACCTTACATGCTGGTCACAATCTACCCTCCTTCTGTACCACAAGTGAGACTTTTCTCTTTTGCAGACTGTCCCACCACACATAGAAGCACAAGAACAATCAGTAACCAGTATGCTGTACTGCTGCCTCCTGCCACCCATCACTGTTCCTTATATACTGTACATATTCAGTAGGCACAGGTCACACACCTTCACACAAGTCTTGGTTTTTGATTGGACTAGAGGTAGTGTTTTAAGCAGAGAGTCAGGCCGCAAAGAGAAACAGCTTCCACCCCTGAACTTAAACCTTCAAGCTGAGAGGCCTAAAAGTTCAATTATCTGTTGTTTTCTGACATGTTTTTCTGGAGCAGAAGCAACCTGGCTGTTAGCTGGCAAAATAAAAACAGAATAATAACGCAAGACTCTTCCACAGCATTTGCTACTCCTGTCTGGTGATCAGCAACAAAATGCCAAACTTTAAACGTTTACGTTAACCAGCACCGAACAGCAGCGGTTCCCAATCCCGGACCTTCAGCCTGCAAGGGAATGTCCCTAACTGTCTGGCCCACTACTGCTCCCTGCAAACATCTGTGAAACGTTGACAGTTTACATCGTTTTAAAAATTTAAAGCAGGCAAACTGACAAAACTGGACATTTCTAAGAGTACTTGCACTTTGGAGCAGATGAACACTTTGACAGTCTTCATTTCCAGGTGCAAAAATCTTTGCACTTACAGCACAATGTAAACCACCTGCCCTTCAGAAGGTAGCAGCCCTCATTAGAGCATGAAAGGAAATGCAAATTACTGAGCAGAATATGTCTGTTTTATACTGTCTTTGTAAATGAAAGACCATCTTGTCCATCCTTTCATTGCCTGCTTTAATAGATGCACTTTTACGCACAGAGACAGGACACTGTTTGATCCTGTTCAGGGAGCAGAGATTGCAAAACATTTCACGTGAACAAATGCTGCACGGGTACAATAATGAACCAACTCGGCATCATCTATTTTTCCTCTCATTGTTAATTCAATTATAGTGACATTGCCTACGAGTTACAGAGTTCAAAGCGTGGGGTTTGCGGGTTGTTAAGAACATGTGACTGCAGCTCCTAGTGTTAATTTTTATCCACACCGACAGCACACAAACATGTCATTACATCACATTTACTGAAATATGACCCGAGATGAAACATTAACCTACTAATAATACGGTCCTTCGGTGTGTCAGCCAGCGCTGTGAAAGAAAATATGTTACGGCCTTTTAATTGCCCGATTACAGTCACTGCTCTTATTTTGTTGTCAGAATGTTTATCGGTTCATCTGTCCAACTATTTCATTTATGAATATGCAAACAGATCCCATTGTAAATGTAGCCAGCAGACAGTCGTCACCGTTCTGTAACAATGTGCCTCTTGCACTGAGCAGATCCTTGTTCGGCCTTGAAAGAGCGGCGCACAAAGAGCGGGACAATTACGGCTGCTGGTAGGGTTGCTTTAAAGCAGCTGAATGCAAATGAAGCTCCTCAGACGCCTGTGTGATGACAAGTAAAAACCCCCCTTTCACAGAGGCACTTTAATAATGTCAAACCTTTGGAGTAAAAAAAAAAAAAAAAAAAACGTGAGAATCTCCTCTCGTGCTCTGTGTTCCACCAAATGTGTCTGCACGTTCATCTTTCCACATAATCGCTGCAGTCCGCTGGAGTGACAACAATGACCTCACCACTTCTTATAACCCCGGTTTCTCTACGTTCGGAAGTAACGAGAAACGACACATTCGTCTGGCATCTGTGGCAGCAGGTTATGTTCTCATGAACAATATTTGTACCACAGTGACACCTTGTGTTCTATTTGTGAGCATAACCCTGTTCGCTAAAAAAGATCTTCAGCGATATACAATACCGGTGAGAAAATTACAGCGCAGTAGTCTTTCAATAAATATTAATCCGAGGATAATTATTTTGTTAGTATAGCAGCTAGTGTGGTGGTTAAAGTCATAAACTCACACTTGAACTAAATAGGTTTGATCTGGTTAACATTGTAATACTTGATAATCTTGCACTTATTAAAGGGAAAAATGCCAGTAATTTTACCTGTAGTTGAAAAAGCAAGTTGAATTCGACTAATTTACAGAAGCTGTCAAAGCAACAACAAACTGAAGGGATTATAAAGCTCTTAAAAGTTCATTTGTCTTATTTATAGTTTAACGTGTTGTTTTTTTAAAGTATTCTTATCTAGAAGAACTTAACATAGTCCTGCAAAAATGTGCAGGCAACAGTAACCTGTGGTGGGTTAGTGTGACAACAAGCAATTGAGTTCTGTACCCCTCACTCACCCAGCGAGTCCAAGTCGGGATCTCAGTGTTCTGAAGCCCATCTGGGCACCACAGGCTGAATAATCTGAAATTTTGTTACAATCATATAAGTGGACCTGGCATAATGTGGTTGCTTCATGCTCTTGCGATGTGAGCTCAGATGCGGGTTCAAATCTGGCTCAGGCTGGGTGGAGTTTGGGTGTTTCCTCCCACATATCTGTTCCTGGTGGATTGCTTGCTCAAAACCTGAGATGTCAGGAAACAATTTCTGATTTTTTCTAAGTTGTTATTCTTTTCGGTGTCAAACAGGTATGAGCGTTTAACATAATCCAATGATTTTTAGCAGCTGCTCAAGTATGTGCTAAGTATACGTTCATTATATTGTCATGATATTGTGAGGTTACTCAGTAAATCCACAGTTCACACTCATGTCTCAGTTACTCACTTTACTCAGCAACATTATTGGCACCCTTGCATTTTTAGGTATATCATGCACAATATCTTCAGAAATAATGGCAATAACATAATAATAATAATATAGTATTATTAGTAGTAGTAATATATATAATAATAATAGCAATGACAACACCCTCCAAAATGTTTCTTATAGCTGTCTATAAGCTTTTTGTATCTCTGCTGGTAATTTCTCCCACTCTTCAATTGGAGTTTGTTCTGGCTTTTGAATGTTTGCAGGATTCCTTTTACCAAATAGTAGATTACAGCTGTTTCCAAAGGTTTTCAGGTGGATTGAGATCACATTTCACTTGTGGTCAGCTGATTTTTTCCCCCTTTTTTATCCAAAAACACAAAACAATGGTTGTCTGCTGGGTCCACAGTTTTCGACCCATTTTACTCTAAAATGCCTTAGTAATTTTCTGATTTCATGATTTCCTTAAAATGTTCAATGCCTTTATGGACTTTCCACCATATTTAATTGTGGTGAGGGTGCTATCCTGCTTATAAGCTTCATATCATCACTTATAAGCAAATCACTGGTCTGCAATGCCAAGGAGAGCTCTATTTTGGTTTCTTCAGTCCACGAAACATTCCCCCAGAAGGAAGCTGGTTTCTCTAGGTAGGCTTGGGGAAAGATCAGTCGTGCCTTTTTTTAGGTTTGTCTTTCAACAGTGGGGTCCTCCTTGGGCTTTACCTTTCTTAGTTTTGAAACAGGGATGCTATGGTCTCTGGAAATGGTCTTGTACCCTTTTGAATTTTTATATTTGGTGATGATGGTTTTTCTCACCATCTCTGACAGCTCTTGTCTTCAGCATTGTCAAAAAGGAACAGGAAATGTAAGTGACCTTTTTTAAGCATTAACGCCATCATTCATTGGTTAATCATTGGTGAATTCATGGCATTATTTATCTCAGGTGAGTCTAATTTCACTGTAGTGAGAATCTAGTTTTTCTAATAAACAGATTTGAATTGGAAAAAAGTGTACCAAGTTTTTATAATATTTTCACACATGTCCTCTTTATTGTTTTGTCCTGTGCTGCTCTGTTTCAAACAAATGAGTGTATATAGACCAAAGCTGTTTCACTGCCCACTTTTTTCAGGACGTATTGAATAATACACCTAAAATGCAAAGGTGTCAGCAATGTTGACCAGAACTGTATTTCTGGAGAAAAGCCTCGGCTAATAAGTAAATGTAAGCTGTGATCAGGCAGCACTAAGAAGATCTGGAAGGGTTTCAACATACCTAGACCTCATTTGAATGATTGCACACATGAAGTGTTAATACTTCTAGTGGTAGACAGTTCAGCACATTATAATAGCGTAACTAGGGATGTACGGTGCAGCAGCTTTGCTGTATGATGCTTGGCCTGTTGTCACCAAAGGGCCCTGGTTGTAGGCAGAAAGAAGGAAATGATTTTTGTTATGTGGATATAATATGGTGGAGGACTTAAGGTTCATGTATTCACAGAATCCCAGTCTGTGTGCTGTATTCAGCTCTCTCACTCCACCATCCCCTTTGCATTATGGTCTTACAATATTATCATTTTGATCAGAGAGCAATAGAACTTCATAAAACCACACTGGTATATAAAAAGGCCTGTCAATGACAAATGTGATCATTTGACTAGATGACTGTCAAGTGTGAGGTGCCAAAAATTTTTGGCATGTTGCAAATTAATTGCTTGTCATGTGGTAACTGTGTTTTTTAGGCCTAGCAAAAAAAGGAATGCATTTTTTCCCTTTAAAAATCACAGCAATGGTTACCATGGAAATGTGCAAAAATGCAGGGTGGTAACGCAGCTGTGTGTGAGGGTACGGAACAAAAGTGCTTCACAAGGGAGGGGACTAACAAAACGTGGGCCAATAAACATCTTATTTACATTTTTTGACCATCTGCCTATTGAATGTGTATATCTTTGACACAGTGTACTGGTTTGT
This sequence comes from Arapaima gigas, assembly GCA_900497675.1. Classification (NCBI taxonomy): domain Eukaryota; kingdom Metazoa; phylum Chordata; class Actinopteri; order Osteoglossiformes; family Osteoglossidae; genus Arapaima; species Arapaima gigas. The sequence goes on along the minus strand of UFQX01000171.1, from coordinate 414,189 downwards.
GAACCAATGACTAGTTAATTTATACATCAGTAATTTTGGAAGAGTTGTATTCAAGTGTTAGGGTATATGAATTTGATCATCAAGTAGCATTAATGAATAATGAGGGCAAAAATAAATAGCACTAAATATTTTTATTCTCCCTGATAAATATTAATAATTCTATAAAATAATAGTTATGTTGTATCTGTTAATGTGGAAAATTGTTGATAAATAATGTATCATTCAACTGAAACAAGCATTTAAGAGGAAATTGCAAGAAATGCAATATCTCTTTTTTACTTATGTTAGACACAAATCTAGATTTTGTTAATTAATTGTATTTCACATTTATTTATGTAACTGACACTTTTCTCCAAAACAACTTAGAATGTTACTTACATGAGTTTAACCTTTCATACAGCAGGGTCATTTTTACTTCAGCGATTCTGGGCAAGCCTTAACAGCAGTGAGTTCTGACAGTTGGTCACCTGGGTGCTGTTGAGAAAGCAGAAGATCAAAAGTTACAGCACTCTACCCATGATGCACTGAGCAATGGTTCACCCTGTCTTTTCGTTAAATAGGGGCCATAGTTTTAAAAGAGTTATAACCTAAAATCACTCTGAAATTAAAAATACGTTGACCTTAGGTTATTTAACTATATAATTCAGCTAACACCAATATCCAAAGTGACAAAGAATAAGATAACCAACATTACTGAGACTGACACGTTTATATAGAAAGGTATTATTTTATCAGTTAAAGAGAGGTATTTATGACCTGCAGCCTGCACCAATATTTCTAGCAGAAGTGAGATTTGAACCCTGAAATGTTTGGATTGAAACTAAACCCTACAGGTCTTGTTGGTTGAAACAGAAAAAGACCTTCTTTATCACACGCAGTTGTAAGAAAAAGTTTCTAAACCCTTTGCAATTACCTGGATTCTGCATTAATTTTGCAGAAAATGTCTAATTGTCATCTAAATCACAATAATAGACAAGCGGTTTACTATAATGATAAACAAATAATTGTACTTCTTCCTGTCAATACTGAATACACCATTTAAACAATCACTGTCTGTTGAAAAAGTATGTGCACCTCTGTGGTAATGACTTCGACAAAAGCTAATTGGAGTCAGCTGTTCCTGTCAAAGAGTTGAGATTGGAGGTGTGGGGTGTAGAGGTTCTGCGTTGTAAAAAAAACAAATCACACACAAAGTAAGGTTACTGAAAGAGTATGTTCTGCTCAAGAAAGAGCTGTTTATGTGCACCATGATTCAATCAAAGCAACTTTCAGAGGACCTTAGAAGAAGAATTGCATGGAGGTATGAAGCTTGAAAAGGCTACAAAAGCATTTCTAAACACCTGAGGGTTCATCAGTCCACATTAAGACATACTATCTATAAATGTAGGAAATTCAGTATTGTAGCTACTCTCTCTAGGAATGGGCATCCTGGAAAGATCACACCAGGAGTGCGATGTCCAATGCTGAAGGAGGTGAAAAAGAATCCAAGGGTGACAGCAAAAGACCTGCAAAAATCTTTAGAACTTGCTAAAGTCCCTGTTTATATGTCCACTATAGGAGGAACAGTGAACAAGAACAGTATTTATGAAGGACACCATGGATGGAAACCACTGCTCTCCAAAAATACATTGCTGCACGTCTCAAATTTGCAAAACATCACCTGGATGTTTCACAATACTTCCGGGACAATGTTCTGTGGAGAGATGAAACAAATGTTGAAATGCTGCTACGTTTGGGGGGGAAAATGACACTGCACACCAACACCAAAACCAGATCCCAACTGAGAAGCATGTTACAGGGACCATCATTATTTGGACCTAACCTCAGGACCTAGACAGCTTGCAATCATTGAGGGAACAACGAACATAAATTTATATCAAGAAATTTAGCAGGAGAATGTGAAGGTAGTGATTCATGACCTGAAACTTAAAAGCTGGATGATGCAAGACAAAAATGACATAAAACACAAGAGCAGATCAACAACAGAATGGTTTAAAAAGAAGAAAATGTGTATTTTGGAATGGCCAGAGACAGGAAAGTCAGAGTCAGAGTCCAGACTTTAACCCACTTAAGATGCTGTAGCATGACCTGCATAGGTCTGTTCATGCAAGATATTCTAGAAATATTGATGAACTGAAACAGTTTTGTAGGGAGGTCTAAAATTCCTCCTCAGTGTTGTGCAAAGTTTGATCAGCAGCTACAGGAAATGTTTGGTGGAGGTTATTCCTGCTAAAGGAGGTTCTACCAGCAACTCAAGTGAAATACTGTATGCAGTATTCATTCAAATCATGCAAGATTTTCTTCTGTATGGGCATTACTATATTTTGGGAAAAAAATAGTCGTGTTGTATCAGCTTTTGAGCTTTTTACATTCAGAGATTTCACTTTAAAAAACAGCCAGTTAAACAAAACACATTTTAACTTTATGTCTAAAATTATGAAAAAGTAATTAAAACTTCATAACCACACCCTTATATATAACAAAGAAAATAAAACCTTCAATGAGCACAAGGTGGCAGTATGTTCCCACCATATTGGTTTGTGTTTTTTTTGAGTAGCTGTAAGGTGAACCTCTCTGGCTCTCACATACTAAGACACGGACCACGGGGTGCGCAAGTCTTCACCAGTGCTGAAGTGGACCTGACGTCCTTCCTCAGCATGGCTGCCCATTTCCAGGACACATGCCAGTTGAGTCTGAGTTACCCATGAACCTCAGTTATCCCATTAAGCATGTGAGATCAAATATAAGCAGTGCCCCCCCCACCTGCCAATTTTCACTTGCCACCTCCTTTGGGTCAGCTTCAGTGGTCCAAATCCGTGTTGGAGGCCCATACTGACATGACCTAATGACCAAAGACTAACAACAGTGCAGCCCTTCTGCATCGAAAAGCCGACTGCATACTGCGTGCACTGCTTTTCGCTTTACCTTTCCATATAATACCCAACATTTGTTTCCTCAGTGGTCCTAGTCATCATTCAAACTGTGCAGTTGGAGTGAGAAATGTAATAATTGTACAATTCAGTCATTGAACATATTTGCTTCACATCCATGAAAAAAGCAAAAATTCACAATAATTAATTTGCTTTGATCCCTCTGGAGAAAGACCATTTCAGACAGCACCATTAAAGAGCTAAGGCCAGGTTACTGTCTTGGTGAAAACAAAGTGTTGCCAGGCAGATGATGGTGGTGCAAATGGCCCTCGGGGCTAGAGGCAGAAGGACCGAGCACTGCCGTATCTCCCACCTGGGAATGTTAATGACCTCCCTCTTTGGTCTGGCTGAAAGCAGGAAGCACATAAAACAAAGCCTGCTGAAATCCTTTTTGTTCATTTCGAAAAAGGTTAGAAGGAGGAATCTAAGGTTGCACAAAACAGTAATTTTTCCAGGAAGAATAAGGGTGCAACGCCGGGTTGTACCTTGTAACCTCAAAGCTGAACAGAGCTGTTTATCATTAACATTCCATGCCACTGGATACAGCCAACAAGACAAGTCATCCTGATGTTGCTGTCACAAAAATTTCATTCTGCTGGCTCCGTATTAAATGTGGGATATCTTATAAGCGGTATCTGAACACAGTACTACTTCTTGCTTTGTTTTCCTCATATACAACATCTTGTCTGGCTTTTGTACCTAAGAAAAAACGCTGATTCAGTCACAAAAGGATTACAAAGTCACACTGGAGAAATTCAGAGATTACACGTGTCTTCATATTTGTTACCATTTTTGTTTTTATCTAAACCATATTATCTAGTCATACAGTTGAATGTTTGGCTGGAGCAATTTTGCTACATTCTTACTCCAAGATGGAAAGGCTTCTCGATGTGAACTGACAATTTTCAGTCTATCTATCTATTAATTTATGTATTCATTTATTTGATACTTTTCTTCAAAGTAACTTATAAGCTACTTACAATTATTTACCCATTTATACATCATCAATTTAGGGAAAGTACCTTGACCTGAGATACTACACAGCAAGAGCAAGGCCTTAACATCTCAAAATCACCTTCATTAAGCATTTCCTTAACTACTAAACCTGTATACCTGTAAACCTTATATATATAAGAAAAGGTTGCACAAGAGTGTTTCGTACTCACTGGTTTAACGCCACGATCACGGGTCTTCTGTGTGATCCACTGTGTTTTCAATCAGCGCACACTTTGGGAAGGAGCCTGTTTCCGTGAGTGTTACAATAAGAGGCTTTAATGGTAGCTGAGTTCACACAAAACAAGATATGACATCTGAGAGAAAGAGATAGGGACCCAACATGCCTGTTGTGGTGTACAGGTCTGTAAATCACTTTGTTTAACAAGTCAGAAAACACCTTTTCTTGAAGAAAAAATATAATCTATATTATTAAACCTGTTAGAAGATGATGTCTCATTGATGCAAAGTCTAGATAAACTCCTTTCATACTCCAGCGACACTTTAAAAGGTTTTTTTAATTGAATGGAACCCCCATTACAAACATATGATTAATACAGGAGAACTTATGTTTAGTTTTTTCTTTTTTTTAACCAATAAGCCACCTCCTTAAGTACAGCAAAAAGGTGTAGAACAATCTTACGTTGTATTACCATGCTTTTATGTCAGATTATTAAAAATTAGGATTCATAGAGTTATACACAAATACTAATTGCTGAGTCTTTCTACTCCTTATGAGAGTAGACATTCATCAGGATTGGAAACACCGATAAGCAGAATAATTATACAGAAATAATTTGTAGTGAAATACACTGTTCTTAAATGGTGAAACCTACAGCAGACCATTACTACTGTGTTCACAACACAGTCTTTAAAGCTTGTGTAGAAAGGCTAGAAGATGCTTTGGCTGGAATCATTGGAGAATAACACATAACATGGCCTCAAGGGAACCTCTTTTTCTCGGAATACTCACTATTGTATCTCTGCGAAGTCAATATTCAGTCTATTTTTGCATTTGAAAGAGAACATGGCTTGCAATAAATCTTTATTTGGAAAGATCCTGAAAATTCTCCTGAAACCATCTTGAGGGAATCAAGCAGAAAGATATGTTTTATAGTAAAACTCTAAGCATCTTGTATTTTCAGCAATAATACGCTGTTTCTCTAACACTATTAATTACACTGTTGTGCCACATACGTGCAGTATGAGAGAAGTTATTCATTTAATTTATTTTAAAGACACCGACTACAGCACCATCCTTCAAGTGTAAAAAGCAGCAACTGTAATTAGGTGACATTTGACTAAACAGTGAAAGCAATGATTCCAAAATCAATATGGAAACAGTATACTGAAAAATATAACCATAGGAATTAAATTTTTAGACAGATGCGCACTGTCAGGTGAATTCCTTCACAGAAAAGAAAGAAACAGAAGAAAGCCACCGAGATAAAATTGCAGAATGTTTTTAGATTATGATTTTCTTTTGACATTGGAAGGAGCTTGTAAGTTGAACAATAAATCTCCATTTACTAATAAAAATATTGAGACTTCGTAAATTGCCACTAAGCTGTGAATGAACTCTTATTAAGTTGACTATAATAAGGATTAATCTTGAGTAAAACAGACTTTAATGGTGCAAAAATTAATCACAACAGCAACAATTATTTGTAAGCTGTTTTACTGTTATACTGACATAACATATACTTTCTGTTATTAATGTAGGGCAAAGAAAAATAAGTGATACTGATGTTTATTGTTAGCCTGAATGTGTGTTTTTTTCCTGGTTTCCCTGTGGCAGTTTCCTTACCAAAAGCACCATCTCTGTCATTGCTGTGCTCCAGTGATGGAGGCGTTACATGTCTTCTGTTTCCAGGCCCTAATTTGGCAGGTTGTTTGAGGACGTGCAGGTAGGGGGCGGCTCACCCTTGCGGCACTCTTTCCTGGCCTGGGGTCCCACTCCAGGGTTAACCCCACGAGTCTGAGCTAATGAGGAATTTCACGGGCCCCTACCCTGCGGCATGGCCTGTCAGTTGCGGGGGCTGGGGACTGGCGGCACATAGCCACCGGCGCTTTGAGGCTGCTGGGGGGGACTGCGCGCTTCCCTGTCGACCGCACACCTCTGTCACTCGGGGTCATGCCAGTGAAGACCCATCAGCCCCAGCAGTGGCATCTAGCAGCATGCTCATGAATAAGGCAGGAAGCAGTGGGCTGCACCAACAATGGTGTTGAGGTTATTGCTTGCACTGCGAATGACGCCTCTGGTTACTAATGCAGCTACTCAACAGCATGAGCCTCCAGTGCCCCCCACAGAGTAGCACAGTCCATGTGCTACACACAGCTATGTGCCATACAGCAGTTTTCATATGAAGCCACATGCTGCTAAGGCTCTGTTGGTAAAAATTTTTAACAAGGCTAAAAAATGGGTAATTAAAACTCCTTTGTTAATCTTACTACAATGAGGGCTAAATCATATCAAAAGAAAGAATATTAAAATCGTATTAACCTGGTTTTCATGCTGGGTCCAGGACAAGCGCAAGCAGACTTACTAATGCTCTTGAAAAAACTCAAGGGAATTATGGGTATCGGCCTGGGTTTGAAACTGGCTGCAGTACTTTGGTTTTGATGCCCACCCACATGGCACCAATTTACCCATTTTTTCCTTGTTAGAAACCAACATGTTCGCATACAGTCGAAATGGGAAAAGTAAACTGCTGCACACAGAATAAAACGTACCGAGTTCCTTAGACTTAACTTCTACATCTGAAGCGTGCGCTCAAGCTACTCTTTATGAGTTCGCAGCCAATTTGAAACGCGTCATTTAGGAAATGTGAGAAAAACTCTTTATCTCTATGAGACTGTGACGGTGACTGTCCGCACCGCGCGCGAGCTTCCTCGCCACCATGCGCGCGCGCGCGCCTTTTCATGTCAAACGAAGCACATCTGCTTTGGAGAAATAATGGGCCGCGAAGACGAGTCTTCCAAGCGCAGTCTCGGTGTCGGGAGTCCACGGATTTCATTTAATTACGAGAAAACTTTCCAAACGGAATTCAGCGCTTTTATCTAGGTGAGCGCGACGAAAACAAAGGGGGAGTAAACACGCGGGAAACACACAGAGAAGAGACTGTGGTTCCGCACGAGCGAGGCACGCCGTCGTGATCGGCAGGAAGGGGTGCGCGTTCCCGCAGAGTCCGCGGCCCTCCACCAGCGGCGGGTCACACTTTGTTGGGCCCGTCGCCTCTTCATTAGGACGAAGGCGGAGGCGGGGGGCGGGCAGAGACATCCCAGGACCGCCTGACACCCCGGGGCCCACGCGTGCAGGTGCGTGTTTACTTTGCCCAGATGCCAAGCGCCGCGGTGCCTTTTGGGGTCGCGTGGGCGGAGCGACCCCGGCAGCGGCGCATTGGGCTTTATTAACCTCTGCGATGCAGCTCTAAATATGAACCGCATTTTACCTCGTTTAAGGAACTTATGCACAATTTTATTAAAAAAAAAATAATAAAATAAAACCGAGTGTCCCACAGACAACACTAACTAATGAAAACAGTCCATTGATCACTGATAATGAGGACAACAGGGGGTATAGTGGTTAGAGCTGCTGCCTCTGAACTAACCCTGATCAAACTGCGGTAAACATTTTAGCTAAGTATTGTAAGTTGCTTTGAAGAAAAGTATCACCCATGCAAAAATGTAAAAATTCAGGTAAAAAGGCACAACTCCCTGCTCAGTCCACATTAGAGCACAGGCATCTCACACTATTCAATTGACACGAAATGCATTAACATATGTACTAAAGCAGACACCATCTCTTATAAATGAACAGTTATTTCTTGGTTAGTGTCAGGGTCAGGGTCTCCTATGACTGGTACCATTTTAGTTAATGGAACTATAGTTTAACTATTGTTATTTTACTATAAATTTGTTGTAAAACTACAGTAAACATAAACAGAGCTGAAAAACAGAGTAAAATATTTTTAAATAATTTGATTTTCTTTCCTTTTGTCCATGACGCCATATTATTTAGAACACACAGTGATGTACATTATAATGTATGTTTTAGGCCTATGCAGAGGCAATTACCGGTAGGTGGGGCATGGTTTATACTGGATGTGAGTAGTACTCAATGTGTACTTATGATTTCTAAAATGAGCATTAGCTAAGATGGTCCAAAAAACGGCACAAGCATTACAAAGTGCCAGCACTGACCGCACACATTGACCAGGCACTGTACTGCCATATTTACTGAAGTGTTTAAAATGGCCATTTTCTGTGATGTTGGTAAACACAACCCTTGCAGTAGGTGGGATATTCCTGTTCTGTCATATCCATACCTCTGACTTTATGTGTTTTACCTCTGGTTTTTGAAGAAAAGAGCGCACAGTGAGGGCTGTCCCATCTGTCACAGCTCTGCTCATTGTTTACAGCAACAAACAAGGTGTGTGTTTTTGCACACAAGGGGTCATGCTGTTCAGCCGCGTCAGTGCTGTCAATGCTGTGGTGGTTCGGCGCGTCAGCTGCCAGTCGGCAGAACCCTGGGAAGCATCCCCACAGCAACAGGAGCCAGAGCAAATGCAAACATACGCCCTCACGGCATAAACTGTGATTCAACACAGAGCACCATGGTGTTAAGTCATGTCTTCACGCTAAAACTGTTGCTTACCAGAACAGAAAACTGGCAGAGGATTCACGAGTGATATTCCGCAATCATTTTCTTGCTGTGTCTATTGTATTCAATTCCAGGAGTCACTGAAAAGAGTGAGGAGCTGGCATTCGGGGGCCAAGGTCTTCACCCAGCATTAACACCATATAAACTGTGAGCATTTGATTCTTTTTGATTTCTAACAAAACACTTCATGTGTGTCCATGGGGTTTCCTCTTGGTGCTCCAGGTACATTGTAGGGGGTGTGCCACTGTACCATTGTACCACTGTGTAGATGGTGTATGGATGAATGAATGACTGTAGGGAGTATGGTGTAGTGCACTGCAGGGATTTAGTGTTGTGTATCTAGCACAGGAAGTTAACTTAGTCTCAGTTACATACTTATTAACAATCATTGTCCATCACTTTAGAGAAAAAAGTCTGCTAAATAAATAAATTTAAATTTAAATGTAACTTAACTATTTCCTTCACACAAAGGCTCATCACCAATAACGAGGGAAACAAAAAAACATGGTAAAGAGACAACACAGAAACTTCTAGGCATTTAAAAGTGCAGCTTCTGTTTTACACTGTACAAAGTCATTCTCATATACTGTTTAAGGGGCCAAATACCATGGCCAATCACATCTGCTAGCAATTCCATTTACTGGAGACCTGTAAAAGCTCATGATACTTAGACTGTAGGAATACGTTAAGGTACTAAAAACAGGATCGAACTATATCTTATGTAACAATTTCTGTAAGGACAGAAATAATGCCTTTAGCAATATATACTTTCAAAGAATCTAAACATGTATTTTAAAAGTATTTTTTAATTTGAATCCACATGCAATAATCCACATTACCCACCGTGACAAGCAAATCTGGTTTTATGGTTGTTTTTAAGAAGAAAACAAACATTATTCTTCTCTAGCCCGATTCTCCAGGCCGGTGCATTTATATGAAACATTTTTGAAATACTTACTTGTTCAACTAAATCCTCAGTAGATAAAAGGCACTTTTTAGCAAATGGCAACTACTTTGCTAAATGCAGTGCGTGGGAGCATGTTTGTATGTAATAATTTTTTCCAAATGCTAAAGGACTGCACCACATTTAAAATGTGAAAGACAAACGTTATTCAGCAGAGCTACAATAGAGATCTGTCAATTAACTGCACATGCACTTAATTTCTAAGAAAATAATAGGTCTCAGAGGACTTCCAATCCGATGGATTAAATGTCAAGAATGAAATATTGCATCTTAATTCCGCACCTTTTTGCATAAAATAATTGTAGACATTTCAGCTGCAGGTTTGTATGAAGAGCAATTAAATTTATTCAGGCTCATACTAACCAACAATGACTTTCAAATTCAATTCAAACACAAATGGACATTAAATGTCTCTTTTTTAAATAATACATCTCTTTTTTAAGCCTGCATATGAACACATGCCATTGTTAGTTAAACGTTAAATATAAAAGTAAAGTGCATACGTTTTTTTTAACATCTAAGGAATGTCAGAGGCAAAATTTGAATTTAATAACTCATTATATCTATTTAAGTTCTTTCATAATCCCTAGGAGAGAACGTTAAACAGTGTTTCTGCTACAACTTTTTCCTTTAAAATCAATGCTCCAGACAAATGCGACAGCGAGGAAAGATATAACGGCAAGGCAAATATGTGCATTTTTAATAGTAGCAATGGTCACAAAGAAGCAAACACATGGCCTACAATGTCTTACAAATATGCAAATGCATGGAAAAAGATCAGATATTTTCAACTGATCTTTATATTCACACATTATTATTTATTTATTTATTTATTTTTAATTTTCTTTTTGCATGAGTGATGTTTATTAACACAGACTTCTGTTTGTAATATTCTACAATGTAAAGGATCTTAATGTGAGAAAGACCCACCCTCCTACTTTTGCTTTATGATTAAAGCATGAAGCTGTACAGTAACGAAAGGGTTCCATCTTTTTTGCTGGAGTAAGTGATGGCTGAACAAAACAGGCTGCAGCATTCATAAAACTGGCTACACAAGTGAAAACAGCTGCTGAAGTGAACTAAAGTAGCGTTGCTACTGAGACCTCAATCAGCATCAGGTTTCTTCTGTGCTTGTTTCAGGCAGCCTACCATACAGTGAAGAAGTTTTGAGTTCGAGCAGAGCCTGTCAAGGCACATGGCCAATGCTAAAGAGGTTACCCACTGAGCTCTGGGCTGGAAAGTACCAGCTACTCAAGGCTACAAAACCCTCCTGGAACTGGCATATCTGTTTCTGTTCGGGTCCAGTTCAGCACAAATGTCAATACTCATCTGGTGTCGCTCTGCTTTTAGCAGCTTGGGCGAGAAGGTCACCCACAGGCTATACGTTCCACTTAAAAAAAAAAAAAAAAACTAGCAAACACTTCACTTTTGAGCAAAAGTTGAGGGGTTGGACACCTTATGTGTTAGTATAAACATTATGAAATAAATCGCACTGGAAAATAACTTTTCAGGATATAGAAAATACTGCTGCTTTAAAGCCTTTGCTCTGTATTCTCATACTCAAGAAAGGGACACACACACACAAAAACATGAAATTTCTTCTTTCAGAGCTCACATCTTTTTTATGGAGTCTTCTGTTTGTACAATGAAAATACTGAGAAAGTAGAAGGAACAAGACTTAAAAATGCACCAGTCAAAAACAGAGCATGGCATTTTAAGCAAAATATTTTAAGCAACCAAAACACCAGATAAAGTTGCTCAGTATGCAAAAGAAACCCAATTCGAACAGTCACTGGTAGAGAACTGTCAGGACTCAATTACAAGTTTCACCCTGTAAAAATAGTAAGAGTTACTGGTGGTACTAGGTTAGACTTTTAGATGTAAGTAAAAATGTCATTTAAGTAAAGAAAGCGCTCTAACACATGCATTGCATGGCTAAGTTTTATCAAAAAATACAACTGTTATCTAAAAAATCTGCTGCATAACAGTATATGTAGGACTACTATAACTTTAAGCTCCTACATGATACTGAAAGACATATTTATAGACCAAACTGAATAAATACAATACAACAATGTGTTGTTTGAAAGACATTTTTTTACTTTGACCAGAAAAATTGCAGAATATTCAGAAATAAGCCACACGGAATTTTTTCTTTAGGTAATGGTTTTATTTAATTAAATTAACATATGCGTAGTATAAATATAGTTGTCTTTCTTCACAGTTATGATATTAATATGCATAATGTATAATACTCTAAGGGAGTCAGTGTTAAAATAGAAACCATTCCACTGATTTTAGGTCTGGCATTTAAAGCAATTAGATCTGTCTTCATTTTGTACTCGGTGGTCTGTAGTTATGAACATTGGTCTACACCTACATTGGTCTAATTACTGAGAGTCTGGAAACATTTTATAGCTAGCTGCTATAATTTTTTTTAAAATTCATCTTTGTGTTTATAGAGTACAAAAGCCCCATATCTTTTTATCAAATATATCATGCCATGTATTTTTGCATTTAAACTAACCATAAAATATTGCTTTTTGAAAGGCAACAGTGTGAGGAATACAATGCTGGTGTAAAATCAAACCAAAAAAGGAAACTACAAATTAATACACGCATTCTAACACGTTAGTATCCATTCTGATATTATTTAACTAAAATAAATTGGATAACTTGTATGGTACCATTAATGCATTACTTGCAGCTAAGCCATAATTCTTACACTTTGATCTAGTAACTGAAAAAAAATAATTTCCTATAGATAGGCAAGTCTGTAACTTTTACCACAAAACAAAGTTTTCTGAAGGTCTTTAACTTTTTTGTTAGCTTAAATGTCGCCAGTTTCACTGACAGGACCAGTAACTTCATTATGAACATAATGGGAATTAAGTGACACATTCTTTAATCTATTACAGAAAAACACACTAGATCATTACTCCATTAACACTACATATATAAGATGACTTGGCTTTGAAACACAAGCTGCTTTAACATATAATTTGCAGTATAGAAAAGACTATACCAGTATGACTCAAGCCAAGAAAAAGAATTATATTAAAAACAACAATAAACAACATGGAGTCCTTTAAGATTCAACTGATTTATATCAGTCAATATGATCTTGAAATGAGCTAGAACTAATAATGAAACGGTTTTTAAGAAATAACCACCGATTTCAAATTAACACCAACAGCACAGTGGCTAAAGACCAAACCTTAAAAAAACGTAAAGGAGTGCTTCATATTATACCGATCTTTAAAACTGTGCCATTTTCAATAACCGGTTTATTTTGTATAAGTGCATACAATTTAAAAAAAGAAAATCTAAATAGAAAAACCTTATTCATATTTATGTCAAAACAAACAAAGCACTTTGTAAACTTACTCAAATGACACAATTGGCCTTGAACCAATAACACTACAACAGAAGATAAACTTTGTTAAAACAAAAGGGTTCTTCTGATACGCTTGTTTGTAGTAAGTGAATTTAATTTTCAACAACTGCTTTCCACTATTCATTACAGCAGGGACATCGCAGTTTAAGTACCTCTGTGGTTGGCCAGGATACAGAGCAGACAGCACCTAATAACCCTTAATCTGAATCATACGTATGGAAGTGTGAATAACATTGGATTTAGTCACTTTGAAACAAGCTTGAAACAATATGTACTGTTATTGTAACATGTTATGTTGAAACATTATAAAGGTTTTGTGCTGTATACTTCTGTGCTTTGTTGCATAGAGGAATACAGTAAGAAAATTATATTTGGGGATCACAGTTTTTATAGGTAAAATTTACTGCCATACTCAGCATACATTTTTATAATATCTTGGACACTGATATAATCCATTAGAACAATAAAATTGAAACAAGTACAGTTTGAATTTTACACTGCAGACACACTTTAACACAAAATAAATTTCAGACACATTTGATCTCATTTATTTGACTACAAGCAGCACCACAACGAGTAACTGAAATTTCTTACATGACAAAGTCTGATGTCTAACAAGTGCTTTTTCTTTTATATCCATGGGGATAAAAAACATGGGAATAAAAGAACACGAATCAAATTAAATTTCATTTAAATCTATACAAATCACTGTAATTCCCAATATTGTACATAAAGTTAGATACAATTTACCAGATTAGGAAGTACAGTGCAGGATATGACAATGAAAATCACATGCTGAATGGACTGGTTTGGCTCAAAAAACAAGCAGAGGACCAATGTTATTTGAGTAAAAACCATTTCCAGAGCCACTTGTACTGAACAGAAGTGCTCAGTAATGCTGTTCAAGGTTTTGGTTGATCTTCTGTTCCTGAAGCAAGAGTTGAGTAAAGGAGCAGCCTTTACTGTGGACCCCTGAGCATCTGTTTGGCAATGTTATTTACATGGGTGATATCAGGTCTCTTTTCTGAGTTTGGGTTGACGCACAAATCTACTAAATTTCTCAGCTGCCAAGGGAAACAGAAGACCTGCATTAGGAGGCACAGTCTTTAACCAAGCATCACAAAGGATATCAATATTTTGCATTAAAAATGAAGAACTCATAAATAATGTTCTATAAATTGTTTTATTGATACAGAATGTTAGGAAATGCTCCACTGAGTCTTCAGCTTACCCAGTTATACATGGAGTGATTATCCAGAGAGACTTGTGTTATTCAGTGCTTAGTACTTGGCAACCTATATAATAGCTCAGTTACTTGGCAACCTACTAGTAATCACCCAATACACAAGAGAAGGAGCCACCTCCCACCACTGCTGCCACATTCACACTTTAATGGAGCAAGGACAGCAAGTTCTGCAACCCTTCTAGCAGGGCTGACTTCAACACGCTGACTTCACCCTCCCCGCATGCTGCATCACCATGGCAACCACCTGTATGGGATCCCCTCATCAGCTTGCATGTGAAATGCGAATGCCAACCGGCTTGCAGAATTAGTCAAGGAGAATAAAAGATGAAGATGCAGATTTGTGAAATATTCATGTGTTCACAGATAGAAGTGGTGGTGGTCTACTGTTACAGGGGTAGTAAATGACAACAAAGAATAGTACCCGACATTTTTGGCCATCCTTCTAAATCACCGTTTACAGCTTTGTGTTGGCCTCTCAGGATGTATAAGCATAGGCTGCATACAGTGCAGAATAAAACCCCTCACGAACAAAAGCTAAGCTCATTATTACAAAGAGCAAATTTCAAATTTTACTCGATTTGCTCGAAAGGTTTCATATGGGCTGTAATATAATGATAGATTACTAGGGGACATAATTTGAATTTGATGAAAATATGTGATTTGTGTCTGATTAACATTTTTTGCATTAATCGCAATTAATAGTGATGACATTGAACCTATCTTTTCACAGTCCCTCAAAAGAACAATTAAGTACAGGAGTGTCTTGCTTTTTTGCTTGATCAAATGTGAAAAATACTGTAACACTGAATGAAAAGCTATAGCTTAATGACATTTTAATACATTTACTTAATAAGAATAGTTAATTTATAATCAGGAATATGACTGTTTGCATAGCAGCAATATGAAGACAGCTCCTATTCCCTGTTTGTATTATTCTGAAAAGTATTGTATTTTAAAGGTAAATCAAGTCTTTTCTGCTAGTTGCAATTTAATATGTTGATCAGAGTTCAAAACCTCCTGAATACAACCATATCACATTCCCAAGACAACTTGCAGGATGTGTGGATTTCTCAGTAGTGTACAACCACAGATAAGACTTACCGCACAGTCGCATTCCTGTGGCAACTCGGACAAGAAAACTATTCTGATTTTATGTGCACAAAGGATGTGGGTCTGCACTACTGTTGTAATCCCTAAGACACTAAAGATTTCCCAAAAAAAGTTTTAGGGATTTGTCATGGAAACAAAAGCACTTATGAGGCCCATCTTAGACTAATACAAACAGGAAAAACCAGTGGTCTGCCTGACAACTCTGCTGCTTACTATAAATATCCTTAGGTACAGATACTGCCAGAAAGGGTCCTAGTGATCAGCATGAAAGTGGAGGCAGGGGTGTTCCAGGGTGATTTCAAATGATGAGGCAGCACATGGTAACACACTGGAGGGCCATACCTCTTCGGAGTAATGATCTGAGGGCAGAGGGGGGTAGTCGCTTTGCTCTATTTTCTTACATAGAGAAAAGAGGTTCATCTTGTCTCCACAGAAGGGACTCTGGGGGGCTGCTGTCTGAAAAGGGGAAAGAACAGAAAAAACTCCGGGGCGAAGTAAAACTACAGCTGATACAGCAATATTATACCTGCATTACATCATCTGTCAAGTGCTGAGCAAAACACCATCAGCAAACAGTCAATGTAATAGATTTGCACTTTAAAAATCCAAGCAAATAAGCTTTGGTTTATTCAGAACATCTAAGTTCCCTGGAACATTTGGGCTTCTGTCTGTTAGACTGATGCTGAAACACTGTCTTGACGTTCAGTGATTTTCAGCCATTTGCTGCCTAGGAACCAACTTCTTGGCAGGTCCAAACCTGAATAAAATGTAATTCAAATATACTGCTTATTATCATAACCAAAATGAATAACAGTTTTTGAAGGTCTTATTGTTTTCCTTTCCTCACTTGCCAGATGGCTTTCTTTAGTGTAAATCTTTAATATCTAACTTTAATGTCCCCACTGTACTAACTATCCCATATCATTCTGTAACTGATATTATTTAATATGTATTTAAAATATGTAAACATGTATTAAATTGTTAGTTTTATTTCTGTGGTTTGTTGTGTTGCACTTTCAGCCTAGGCTGTCATCAGCTGTTAACAATAACAACAACAACAACAACGACAACAACAACAACAACAACAACAACAATAATATTTGTACAGCTATTTAATTTGGCAAATAATTCTTAAGTGGCAAAGTATAAAAACCCAGCACTATAACGTCTTTAGACATAGGGATCAGCTAAATGGCTAATAAACTAAACAAGTCTCTCCAGTTTGTGTTCAGTTCAGTCACTGTGTATATAAAAAAAGAACTTACAATGGAGTAAAATAAGGAGAAAAAATAAATTCTTATTAATGTAGCCTAGTTGTTATTCAATATTACTGTTAAAAATATGATTCAGATAAGTAAACAGGTTGTTAAAAAGTAAACTAATCAAAAACAGCAAAAGGGCTGTGCATCTCTTGTTCCTTTTGTCCATATAATACAGCTGACAATGAAGATAATTTCTTGTGTCATTAATTAATACCCAGTGCAAATAAAGATTTTTCCTTTCTTATTTGACTATTTTAAGAAAAGACAGAGAGTGTTGGCAAAGCCAGTAGTCAGAAGTTGAGGATTACATAGACACACACAGTGCTGCCACTGGCCACTTGCAGCAATCTTACATAGTCGCACACATGCAGCAACTGTTGACAAGTAGTCTGGGACAACACAAAAACAACAGGACAGAAGAATTCTGGTTTTAATTAGTGTCATCTTTGGTGGCATCAAGGTATTCGTACATCGAATTGGACATTTGACAGTTTGGAAAGTTAAGAAAAAAATTTCCTAGGATCAAATGTCACTCCTGACGGTCTTGATCAGAATACTTCTCCTAAAAGGTTGTAGTAAGAATACTCAGCTGTATAAATGGATAAATCATTGTTAAATTCATTATCTAACACGGTAAGCCACCTTGGTTAAAGCTGTCAGATAAATAACGATTGTTAATAAAAATAACTGCATATAATCGGCATATTTTTATAATATAAGCTTCATACATCCATGGCCCTGTAATAGACAAGCAGTTACTAAAGAATGGACTGAGGAATTATTTTCTATCTTCTTAATTTTCATCCCTGCAGTCATAAATTAACCCCTTTCTTAAAATACATGTAATTTTTCCCATATATCTGAAAGTTATTTTGCATTTCCAAATAATTTTGTGAATATACATACAGCATACTGTTAATTTCATACTGTTTCATCCTAAACCAGCTCATTTCAATACATGTAGTGTATACACGCATAATTATTTTCTTACAGAATCATACTGCGATAATTTAAATTTACAAAGAAACCACTATCGGCTGCCAGTCAGTTACACACAGAGAAAGAGCTCTAAGTCAACATGAAGGATTTAGGGGAAATAACAGTTTTAATTTGGGCTAACAATGCCCTTCATTGGGACAGCAGGAAATGCGAAATCCAATTAGCTTTCTGCATCTTGCCTTGGGCGCTCATTACCACTGCCGTTTCGTGCCGGCGGTACAAAAAAGAAACAGCGAGACGCGGTAATGGATGCCACCCGTCTGGGTAAAGCGGAAAAGTAAACCTTTCAAGTGCTCAGGAGAGCCACTGTGACACATACGCCATCGATGACTACAGCCGGTGAGGTGCCGGAAACCCTAAGCAGGGGTCCTCATTAGGTATGCCGTTTTGGCATGCTGACTGTTACAGAGACAACAGGATGCCAAGCAAGAAGCGACGGCCCTGCCTGAGGTCCAGCTCTTGAAAACTCGGGGGGGCATGAGCCTTCTGATGCCCATATAGATCAACAGGGAAGAAAAACACCATAAAAGCCATTACAACAAAGAAAAAGGTGTGGCTTTTGGTGAACAGGAGTACAAAATGCACAGCTATGTAATATGTATTTATTGTCATCATGAAACCTGTACAAAGCAATAAAAAATGTAAGCCACAGGTAAACATTTTTTAATTTAAACTACATGCAAACCGGTATGCAAAGTTGAAAATAACATTGCAAAAAATCATCCAAAGCACTGTGTTATTTGATGTAATGTGGAAATGCATGTTCAATACATTGTAAAAGGATTGTACAATGGTTTTTTCACTGGGCTATGCAAAGACTAAATAAACAACAATTTTCCCCCTACAAAATTTGCTTCTGACACACTGCACTGTTTAGGAGGTAGAAGTGTACAGTCTTCACAAGTGCGTGTATGTAGGTTATCGAAATGCAGTGGCTGGTTTTTAACGTCCTCAACCAGAAAGGACTAAAAAACAAGAGGTGCTTTTTGGAGAACATGGTGAGTCTACCAAGATGCTTTGCTCTAAAATTCATAAAAATATGCACCGGAGCATAAGTAAAAGTAGATCGCAAAGATGCCACTGATTTTTGGACAAATTTGCTGATTTAGGAGTCAAAAATAGATTAATGGGTATGTAACCCCTGTGTTTGTGCTCTTAAGGTTTATAGTTTTGAATCCCACCAGGGCTATAGGTACATGAATATAACATTTATAATTTTTGGAAAACATTTAATACAGCAATCCCATGATTTATTAAATTAATCCTTTCCTGGAAATGGTATGTATACTGAGATTTTGTATATCAAAAGTCTATTTCTAGTCATTTTAAGTGATTTGTTATTGTACTAATGAGTGAAGAGAAGAAGAGTTAACTAAGTTGTGTTGGGTGGCCCAGCTCTTTCAGTTCTTTTAATAATTTCATCTTCACTTCTATCATATGCACTTTTCTAGATTACTTAGTCTTAAAAAATCACAAGCTTTTCTGACTTTTTTGGTCTCATTTCATTGGATTACACTTTATTTTTAAGATCAAAATAGAGACACAATTGAGTTGAAACAAGTTTGAGATGGGAAATGATGTTAGAGAAGCATGTTCCTTACAGATTGCTGTACTGCACAGTAGTATGTGGCATATATAGGAGATTGAAAAGAGAGAAGCTGCTGTGTGTTTAATAAGTGTGCATGTCCACAAGACCAAAGATGTTGTCATTCGCAGCCATAATTAACAGCCACAACATAATGTAGCACAACAGAAACAATCATAAGCCTTAATTTCTGTCCAGGGAAGAAGTTGTGCAGTAACACGTCTCTGAGCTGAGGCAACAGTAAGAAACGTGGCAGTCCATGTCCACAGCTACTTGGTGAACTGGCAATGCTGCCAGTGTATGAGGAGGGTGGGGGGGGGGGGGTTCCAGCACAGTGCACATTATGCTGCTTTGAGGATAATGTTGTAAAATGAGACACACTGCAAAGACAAGAATATGCATATTATCTCACCTCAACATACAGTGTACATAAAAAGTCAACAAACCTTTATTAAAATTTTAGATTGTTAAGTTGAAATGTTGATTATGTTTAAGATTGAAGGATAACTCATACCAAACCCTTTTCACCTTTAATAAAATCATGAAGAAAAAGTGTTAGATCAAAATTTTTAAAAATTATTTTTAAAAATTTGATTTGATGAAAAAAATTGACTAATTAAAAATAAAAAAACCTTATATGCCTTAGGCGCATAAGTGTGCACACCTTTTACCTTTCTTAAATCTCTATTTGTGAGGTGATTGCTTGTGAACAGCCCTCTTTAGGTCAATCCAAAGATCTTCAGTAAGACTGAGACCTGGGCTCAGTCTGAGCCATTCCAGGACACTGATCTTGTTTTTCCTAATCCATTCTGAGGTTGGATTAACTCTGTATGTTTAAATTGTTGTTTTGTTGAAAGATGAAATTCTTCTTTCGTTTCGGATATCTCACAGAAGGCAGGTTTACCATCAATATATCTTGGTACTTGGAGCTATTAATTTTTCCCTCCAGCCAGAACCCTTGTTCAAGCTAAAGGAAAGCAGCCCCGAAACAAGATGCTGCCACCACTGTAGACCCTGTATTATTTAGGTGATGACCTGTGTTGGCTTTATGTGAAACATATCATTTGGAATGGACCAAAAAGTTCCACCTTGGTTCAAAAGAAATTTTCCCCCATGGTTTTCGGGAGACTGAATACATCTTTTAATAAAATTTGAAATGGGCTTTGATGTTGTAAATAATGACTTTTGCCTTGCCACACTACCCGACAGCTCAGAGTAGTGGAGCATACAAGAAATGGGCATAATATGCAGAAATGGCTACTTACTGCTAGTATAAATTCCTGCAGCTCTTTCAAGGTTGTCTTTCATGTTTTGGTAGCCTCCCTAATGAACTTTCTGTTCACTCTATCATCAACTTTGAAAGGATGTGATCCTTGCCAAGTCCAGTTGGCACCACACTTGTTCCACTTCTTAATGATGGCCCTGACAGTATTCTGTTATATACTGAATGCCTTTTGAAATTTTTTATACCCCTCTCCTGATTTGTACATCTGGACAATGAGCTTCCAAAGAGTTTCTGATATCGCTTTATAGTCCGTACTTATTCCTGCACTATTCAACCACAAAACTTTCAGGGAAATTGTTCAGAAGCATCTGATTTACTTTTCAAATCAGAATAATTTCTTTCCAGTACCATTACCACTGTGCAAGTGATCTGCAGTGTGAGTGCTTCAATCAGAAAAATATCATCCCCAATTGTAAAGGGTGTGCATACTTATGCAACTAAAGCATTTAAGTTTTGAAATATTTTTCCTTATAGTTTTATTTTTTACTTAAACATTGTTTGTTTCAACTTATTATTAATAGTGAGAAAGGTCTGAGATGATTAATGTTCATTTCAGTTTTCACTTGAACTAAATATGAAATTTCAATTATGGGTATGAAGACTTTCGATATCCACTATATTTCACTTACTAAAAATCTATTCTACAGTATGTGACAATTTATGCAAAAATGGTCATCATAATGTGCGCAAAACAACATAAAATTACTAAAAAGATTTTTTAAAGTTTGTCATATTAACACAAACATTATGCATACTGTGTTGCTAAGATAGGGAACGTGGGGAACAGTATACAGTATGGACATAAAGCAGAATGTAGGTGTGTATAAGGAATATATACATACCAGAGACATAGAATAGGGCCATAATGTTAGTTGTTCAGTTATTTATTTGTTTTGTTGATGGTTTTCTCCAAAGCAAATTGCATTTGTTTACCTGTTTATACAGCTGAGTAATTTTTTACTGTATCAATTCATAATAAGTTTCTAAAGGGTACTACAGCAACAGCAGGGAAATGACCCTTTTTTTGGGGTGGTGGCGCTGTGCAGGCCAAAGCATGTACACAGAAATAAAATGCAATATAAATGGTAAACGACAAGACAAACCCAAACTCCAGAAGTGCATTCAGAGTGATTCAAAACAATCCAAACGCAAATAAATGTAAAATGGTCAAAGTATAGCAATTAGGCAAGGCAGCAATATTGTACCTGTTATTGCACACAGTATTTTCTCATATTTCTTGGACTCTCATCTACTGTGACAGCAGCCGCATGTGACAAAAAAACTGCAGCCATCACATGTAGCATTACCCATGAGAGGTACAGTGAAATAAAAGAATATACTGCAAAATTCTGTGCCAAAAATTATGAGAAAAGGCATCAGTCTTTGAGAGATAGACTAATTTATAAATTGCACCTCTGCAATTCTGTTTACGGTAACATCTGGCAAGATTCAGCACACCTATGTTCTTGCAGATAATAATTATAGTACAAATTTATGCAGACTGCTTGTGAAATGTAAATGCAGCTGGGATGTGTGTGAACACATGCACAGGTGTATGTGTGTGTGTGTTTGTGTTTGCATGCGAGAAAATCCTGGTGGTGTGGGGAGGATTCAGTGTCAACTTGTGCATTTTCAGTTGGGGAAGGTTGCACAGATCCTGCAAAGAGTTAAACAAGGGACCATCATATTTTCATGCATCTTCTGCTCTGACAGATGAAAAATGTCAACTGTCCTGTTTTTATTTTGGAGTTTTTGCACTATTCATCTGGTTCATTAGTGCCTGGTGCGGCTGCCCCTGACAGCTGCTCAACCGTCACTCCAGGCAGCAGAATTTTTCAGGCTAATTTGATCCACTGTGTAGAGACAATGGGGGAAATGATTGACTTGCTCTCTGACCTCCAGGGCCCTTTGCCGCCCCCTCATTAGCATTCGGGGGCTGTCCGCCATTGCGCGGGCCCTACCGTCTGTCTGCCTTGGGGTCAGGGGGGCGTTCCCTCTACCCACTCCGCCGGATGCCACCAACCTGGATTCTACAACCGTGCAACCAACCACTGCTCCCAACAATGGGACGGGGATGTACAAACCAGCACACCCATGTAAGAGTCCCATGTAAGAAATGGGAGGCAGCTATCAACCTCATTAATATTGATTGGTTTTTGTTAAGCACCCCATGTGCCAATTAAAATTTTCTTGCCTTCAACTTTGATCCCATTCTCAAGTGAGTCCAGGTTCTCCTAGCTACAAATAATAAATGAATATACTACTGCTTGGAAACATGTGAAAGATATGGGAATAAATTTTAAAAAGTTAATGCAGGAAAATTTAACTAGCTTTGAGATCAGCAGAAAGTGCAAAAACAGTATTGTAAGTTAGTTGAGTTTTGTGCATTGTTAGAATACCACTGGAACAGTTAGTTTAACTCTCAAGCCCTTTGTCAAAAAAAATCACTTTATTATTCTTATTTTACTTCCACTGCATCAAAAGTCTACAACAAAGAGTAAGTTTCTCTTTTGAACACGGTGTTTATGCAGTGGTAGAATATACCCCACTGCTGTGATAAACAATAAAACCATTAAGGAGAAAAACATAATAGACTTTAATACCTTCGATGGCATTTATTCTTTCCCTTGGTGTATATGCCATTTTATAAAAGGGCAAAAAAAATGCTACAAACCTTACGGGTAACTCTCCTTCGTAGGGTAATGCAGAAAAACTGTCATGTTGTACCATTTGTTTCCAAGTCTGGCATCTTGTCCAGGGTGTACACTCCCTAGCTTAGCATCCTACATTCCCAAGGTGAAAGAGGCTCTGGGCCACTACAACCCCAAATGGGACATGCAGGTATTGATATTGAGCAGAACTTTAGCAAGTAAGAAGGTTCATGTTGTGGATAAACCTGTACTCGGCGAGTACAGCTTTTTCTCGTAGGCTATCCGATTGCTGAATTTTGGACCAAATAGGGACTGATCATCAGCACCATTATCGATCATCTACCATGGTATCATCGCCACAACCACTGACTGTTTGTACTAATGTTCTTATTTCTTTATCTATCATCTTGTCTATCTATCATTTATATACTTTGTATGTTTCTACTTACCTATTCTATCTGTCTGTCTTCTTTGTTTAATTGGTTTGTTGCTGTCATGTTGTCTATTTAGTGTATTGTGCACCACAGTCCAGGAGAAACTACATTTTGTTTTCTCTTGTAGATCTGTTTCAGTGCAGAAGGACAATAAAGGGAACCTTGAACCGTAAGGGCAGGGTGATTTTAACCTCTGAGGGTCCAGGTACTAGAAAAGCTGCTGTTAGGATCACCTTAAAGGGACATCACACACCAGGGGACACATATAAATGGAGATGTAAGGATTTACCTACTGTTTGCCATGTGACATGTGCTGTGGACCACGTGCCATGAGAGCAGCTAGTGAACTTCTCATCATATTGCCTGCCATCTGTTTGTTCCAAGCCAAATTTTTTACAAGGTTACAAAACAAACATGCAAACCACAGAGCATTTTTTGTTCTTGACTCACAGATTAAATTCAGTTAAATGGCTTCAAAGTACACAGCAATTTCAAATGCAATTTCTTCAATTTTAACAACTCTGTCTGATGAACTCTTCACAATCAATGCAATTTACAAACTTGATTAAATGTTTCTGAATGATGTAGTTTTTGCATTAAAATTAAATTAATTATTCATTTCTTTTTCAAACTGTTCTGAACATTTAGTGGCTGTAAATAAGACTATTTTATTAGTATAGAGAACAGTCCGTAATCCAAATTTGTTCTGCAGACAATATTATAGGGAACCAACTGTGTGACACAATAGTACTTTCTAGTGTTTGCTATTCAACCGCTACATGAAAAGATGTGATGAAACCATGCTTTGTAAAACACAGAGTAACTAGAGGAAAAAATGTACAAGTTTATAATTTTTCTATACCATAATACGTTGATTACTGCTATGGATGAGTTCTTAAAAAATGAATCCTTTAATGAAACAGCACTTTAAAAGGTCATTAATCTCTGTATCTATAAATCTCAACCTCTGATTATCTGTTTGTTCTTTATGCACAGCTATATTTTTGAAGCCACAGACTGGAAATTTGGCACACAGGTACTTCTCACCCTAAGTGACTTTTTTAAAGCACTTTGCTTAAATTATCATGTAACGGACTCATATACATACTCTACAGTACAAGAACCATCGTATGAAGATAGCTAAAGGTTCAATAATCCAAGCATGAACACATAACTTATTGCAAATAAAATAAATCATTAAGCCAAAACATGTTAATACCAAATCTGGACTTCTGTTCTGAAGATGTAGAAGAGCAATGTGAGTTAGAGAGCTTCCTGATTAACCCCCCCCCACACAAAGGTACTGCCAAAACTCTTACCATGACTCAGTTGACTTCAGAATTAGCTAAACAACAGGAAAGCCTTTTCAAAGACATGGATGTTCTTATCCAAAATCTCAGGAAGCCTTTGCAAACATCAGTAGACACACTGTGTCAAACAGTTAACGCCTTCAAGAGTCAGCTCACCTCAGCAGAAACCCTTCAGGAAAACTTTGACAGGCTCACCACAGCTAAAGCATCCATTAAGCACCTGCAGGCTCAGATCACTTCCCTTCTGGACTATCAAGACAATGTTGATAATATATCCCATCAAGCTAACTTGTGCATCATAAATGTCCCTGAGGGTAGTGAATATTGCCAACATCCAATCAAGTTTTTATCCAAGATGATGTTGGAGGTCATGGGCACTGAGTTGTTCGAGAAACCCCTGGAGCTGGAGAGAGTGCACTGTGCTCTTGGGTTAAAGCCAGTGCAAGGAAAAACCAGAGAGCAATTGTCGCATGTTTCCACTGACTTCAGGAAAAAGAATGGGCTCTGCCCTGGGTATGAACTGAAGTGCAGGGGACCCGAGTGTAGCACTGGTCAAGAAATGCACTGCATTTAAGGATATAAAGCATACACTATACCAGAAGAAAATATGGGTCTGGATGATCCACCCTGCTCATCTTCAGGTGACATTCAGAAAAGAAATGTACATTTTCCAAACACTAGAAGCCGCTAACACATTCTACAATCAGCATGTTGCCAATTTAGGTATGAACTTTTTCTCTTATCCTGGCTGGCTTTGCTAGATGAGTCACCATATTTACACACCGAAACGTGTGTACGAGGGTAGAAAGCGTCTGATCAGCTCAGCTCACTGCTTCTTTTCTTTGTCTTCTGTGCTACTGATTACCGCGGCGTGTGAGCAGATGAACATTTCCTTAAAATAAAAACCCTGCTTCTCTTCAGACAGAGAATTGTTTCTTTAATTTGTTGGATTGTAATTTGAAGACCCCTAAGTGATCTCATCACAAACTGGGTGTGAAGTAGGATGATTTGGTGCTTCAGTATGATTCTGCAGATATATTTCACACAGTCCAGGGTCTAAGGCTTGTAATCAGCCTACATCATTTAACCATTGATTTGATTGTTTTATTTCATTTCTCCTTGTTGGAGAATAATGTTATTCTGACATTATTATTTATTTATCTTTATGTATTAAGTATATTTGATGTTGATTTGTGAAGTTTGTGTTAATGTAAGAAAATCAGGAGCCCTCTTGGGGCTGAAGGTAGTGTTTGAGCATAGCTTATCAGGAGCTGTGCCATTTAGATTGGGGTCTCCTGCTAGCCTCAGTTGAGGAAGCAAGCATAGTAAAATGTGGGGCTTATTTATAAAAAGTTCATTGTTCTTGAAAACTGCACTGGATGTGTTTTTTTTTCCTTTTTCTGTTTTAGAAGTATTGGACGTTGTGGATTAAATTTTGTTCCGTCATTTAAGGAGTATGGCACTAGCTGACAAGGATCACCTTCTTTCAAATACACCGACAAGCTTAGATGAGTTCAGCTGACATATCAAATATCAATGGTGGATCAGTGGTATAATTTTGCAGGCTGGAATGTTAAGGGTCATGGTGGACCAGTGAAAAGGTCTAGAATACTTGTTCTCCTGGAAAAAAAAATTAAAAACAGAAATAGCATTCTTGCAGGAGACTCATCTCCATGCAGCAGACCATCATGGGTTGGAGAAATTTTTCATTCAAAATTTAACACTAAGTCAAGAGGCACTGTAATAATAATTCATACAAAAATTATATTTTTCCCTAACAAATTTAATATCAGAGCTTCAGGGTAGATTCATCATTGTAACTGGCTCCTTATTCCACGCTTCAGTTGTCCATGTCAGTATTTATGCTTACAACTGGGAAGACATGGTTTTTATCAATATGATTATTTGGATTCTGCCTAATTTAAACACCACACACATTGTATAATTTTTGGAGGTGAGATGAATTGCGTGACAGACCACTCAAGAAATTTTCCACATCCAAAATGGCAAAAACTATATCCTCATTCATGACTCAAGTTGGCTGCATAGATGTTCTTATTAACTACCCTGCTCATCAGATCGCAGATATAGCTCATATATCTAGATCAGAGTTAAAATACTTTGGGGGTCAATATAAATTTTACCTGAACCATTTGTATAAAGAGAATTTTGTACCTGTTGTTAATAAACTTAAATTGGATTTCAGAATACATTTATTTTTTGCAGGTTGAACTAACAGTGTCAAAATAAATGCCCTCCTAAGGTTTCTTTAGCTATTCCAGTGCCTCCCCCATTTTTCTCTCAAAGTCCTTCTTCCAATCAATGGAAAAGTTGATTTCATCATTCCTGTGGGCTGGAAGGGGTCCTACAGTACATAAAGAGATTCTTCAAGATCCCAGGGTGGACTGGCCCTCCCAGATCCGATGTAGTACTATTGGGCTGCAAATTTACAAAAAATTGTGTATCGGAAAGAGGCTCCAAAGGCAGACTGGTGTAAAGTGAAATATAATTTCTGGATATCAACTTCTCTCCCTGCATTAATCACTGCTGGACTGCCAGTTGCTGCCTCAAAACACACCTCACGTCTAGGTGTTGCTAGTCCTCTTAGGAAGAAAATTTTAAGTTAACTAACTTTTACATGCAAGGCCCAATTTTGGACAGGAAGTACCCGAAAGAACTTGGGACAATGCCCTGTGTAAAATTAACCAGATAACCTCTTATTGTTAGGCTAGCCTTTATACAGTTTAAGGTCCTCCATTGTATTTTATAAAGTAAAGCTGAATTAGCAGAAACATATCTGAACACGGACGAGATCTGCAACCGATGTCACTCTGGCAGGGCTGACTTAACACACATTTTAGTTGTGTCCCAGCATGTCCGAATTTTGGACAGGTGTATTTAAGTCTTTGTCAGCTGTGTTTGATGTAGATGGATCTGAGTACATATATGACAGTGATGGTTTTTCTCACTTCAAATGCATGCACATGCGCACAGTCGCCTCACATGCTCTACATATCTTGAAATATTTTCTCACTTAACACATAAATTGGAAGCCAATCAAGTTTGTCAATATATAACGTATTGCTCTCTGCACGTTTATTCAGTCTATACATGCTCTACACACATACACATGCTCAGACACTTTCTCTCTCTCTCTCTCACACTCACACACATACGTGTATTGCCCCTTGTACACACTCCATGCACAGTCTCCCACACATACTCACACACGATAATAAAGTATTAGAAAAAATTGAAAGGTAATAAAATTTGATGATACATCATTTATTATTACCGTTTCCACGGCACTACGGCCGGTGCATGTTTTGCTGTCAGCGTCACCCACATCGTCCACCACAGGTGCTAGTAGCCGTTATATCTGAGAAAACGATAATGTAAAAATTAAATATAAATTACACACATTAGGCTGCTCAAATTAGTGACATAAGGGAAATAAAGTCTGAAAATTTATGTATTCTCTTTCTTCCATTTTACTACGAATGATGCACATGCCATTTATCACTTTAGTGGTAATCCAGTTTGGTGATTTTGTAATGTATTACTTTTTTAACTTTCCACTACTACAGGTTTTGACCTGGGTAGCACTGGGTAACTCAGCTAGTACAGCATTTTGCATAAATGTACCTTGAAAACTGTGCATATACAATATAATTCAAAAGATTAATTATACTTTAATTATAGCAAACAAACTCAATTTTTGGATACCAAATATAAAATTCCAAAAACAATTGCTCTAAAATATTTTTTTAAAATGCAGAAAATCATTATGGCAAATTGCCTAAGGGGCTAAAATAGAAGAACACTACTACAGTGCAAAAGGAGGTAGCGCTAAGTGAGGCATCACTCTATATCAGACATCATATGATAATAAAGACCAAGTAAGATTTATTCTGAAGGTCACTGAAAAATATGAAAAATTTTCTTTTCACATTTCATATATATCAGTTGTCACTGTTCTTATGTTGGGTGAATTATGCTTTATCCAGTTCTATAGCTGGCTATTTTTTATAATAATTGAAATTAAGAACACAAACTTATTATACTGCTACACTATTGCACCATATGTGCTATAGCAGGATCCCCAAAAAAGTAATTTACACTTTTGTGGACACAAAAGAGTAGTAAAACAAAAATTATGCAAATATTTCCCTGTATCATTAATAACCACCAAAACAATTAATCTTTAATGTGCAAATATGTTCTTGACTGTTACAGTGATTTTTTTCTTCTCTTTTAACAAGCCAGATAGGGAATCAATAATGCAGATTTGGGATGCCGTACAGCAGCATGTCTGCAGTAAAGCACACATTAGCCCTTGACTCAGTTCTTTAGTATTGACCAGGACTCAGGGAAGCTGTGGACTTACAAGTCGAGGCCCCGTAGGGAATTTACAGGCACACACAGCTCCCTCTTATCAAATTCCAGATGAATACGGGGTCACATAAAAAAATTCCATTTAACTGAATGACCTCAATCAAACAGAATAAGAGTTGCAGGAATGTGCTTGACGCTCACATAAGGCCCACGACCCTGGCCAGGCCCCACACGGACACACTGATATGACTACATTTCGCTTTGAATACAGTACAAGCTAAATATTTTACAAACCAAAGGGTGTATTTTACAAAGCCAAGCTAATAAGAGGTTAAGTTATGCAAATTTTTAGAAATGCACAAACAAAAGGGAAAAAAAATCTGTCTCTCTAAGCCGTACATACACCACGTATCGTGATGTATTCCAGAACAGTGAAAATTCCTCAAAAACAGATAATATTGACATGCTATCTACTTGTATATATTTATATCATTACACAAGTCATGGAGTATACAGTCTGTAAATATGCTGAATGCCTGAAAAAATAATGCAAAAATTATTTAGAACAGAGACACCACTCTTCTGTCTCCAGATCAGTACTGGCTGAGTTTATTTTTGCAAAAATAATCTTAACTCATTATATGACATGTAAAGAAAACTTTGAAGGCACACATAATTTATTGATAAAAGGATGGTCATTTCCTCTATACTGAGATCAGCAGCTTTCATCATCTTTCTGGCTGGGACAAGATGTTGAGGTCAGGAGTGCACTGGATGATGCACTGCAGGGAAGCGACTGTGACCCCTTCCACTAGGCAGTGAGACCTAAACCATCCACTGCTTGCACCAGACCTGCACCACCCCGCTCAGCTCACCCAGCACCGAATCACCAAGTAGGCACACCACTGGACTGATGCATTATGGGACTAATTAGCACCGAGAACAGCAGCCGCTGACAAGTGATGAACTTGGATCACTGTTTGTACCCTGAGGCTAATTTTTGAGGTATAGTTACTAGCAACCCTTTCCTTTATTCACTCCTTTATGACAATAATAAATATACCGATAATTACTCACAAAAAAATTGAAAGAAATAGGTGGTGGACTTGCACTGTAACATTGTTTAGATGTGAATTATTGATCTCCATCAGCATTGTAGGACACAGTGTAGGGTAAATAGGCTGTGAGTAACTGTATCAGCTAAGCTGCCTTATCTAATAAAACTGAGAGGTCCAACTTCCTCTGTAAACACACACATACACCGCAGTCCTTCCTCAAAGGCAAGCAACCCTTTATACTTAACACAATGTTTGCTACTTGTACTGGTTTCCTCTTACTTCTTGGTTGCGCCATACATTATTAAATGTACATTTTAAAAGAATTTTTAAAAGGTACGAAACCATTCCTAGAAAAACTGTCAAATCTAAAACATGGAAATGTCATCTAAATTTCTGTTCTAATTTCTAATATGAGGCACATTACCTCTCTAGAGTCTTACATCACAGAATGGCACTACAGTTAGTGTTATAGCTTGCATGATATTATTCGGTTTCGTAGCAGATCCTTTCAGTCCAAATTACGTCCATGACTTACAGCTGTATATCTCATCTGGAGTGCATGCTTCTAAAGAAAGTCAACTCAAATGCTTTTCTTAAAGGCACAATTTCAGGGACTTCTCAGAATTGTAACTGACAACAGTTTGGTCATGACCCCATGTTCAAAATTTTCTGAGCTAAAAATTATTATTTTTAAACTTCTGCCTTACCTCAAAAAATAAGCAGCCTAGTGACCAGATGTCACGTTGGAAGTTGTATCCATTTTCGTAGAGCCTCTCCGCAGACATGTAATAAGGTGTACCCACTAAAACACAAAGTGCATCAGGAGTCAGTCTCTGCTGAGCTGGGCATAAGAGAATACTCACTTCCAGAACAGAAATGTCAAGTGTAACTGTGCATTGATGTGATGTGTGGACAACAATCACACTGATTCTATAAATCTTTTAATTGCATGGGCAATTCTTCCTGCAGTAGCGTCACTGTGCCACAAGAAGGAGCACTGAGCTTTCATGAGAACAGTGTCCATGTTTCAGTAGTTTATGAAATCCAGTACTTTTCCACAACTGGCAGTGACATAAGTAATTAGAGCTTCTGATCATTCGTGGTATAAAGAGATCAAAAAATATAAACTGAGAATACCGTGCATTTATTTTGGCACTCTTGCAAGCAAATTCAGGGAAAATATTTGCATTGTTACAGCCAAAAATTAAAGCTCAGTTACCAGTGCAGGTGCACAAGGAGATGAACTCTTTTAGGAGTTTCATTGCTCAGATGATGCACAACTGGAAATGGAGCTGGAAGTTGGAATTAGGGCTTCAAGCAAAATCAGCTTCCTTAGAGAAATGCAACCAGGTGAGCAACTTTAAGTTATAGTACGACAATGTAAATATGCAGTTGATAAAGTGACTCAAGACCCATTTTTCAATCAGAAATCAAACATTTAAAAAAAAAAAAAAATCAAACATACACCTCCTGAGGTTGTTTTACTATAATTATCTACTTCTTTACAGGAACAAAAAATGGTCAGATTTGCATTGTGAAAGAGTCCAAATTTTCATGGCACTGACTTCACTTTGATAACAGCTGATCATAATTGGGGCCATTTTGTTTGTTTGTCATTATATACAAATGCACTTAATGTGAATTACTAATGCTTTTTAAATATCCTAATCACCTCTCTTCACAATGTTTTCCTCACATTTTCTTTTGTTCTCCAGCCCAAGTGTACCACCCCCTCACCCCACCTACTTAATTTAAAGGTGGAAGAGTCCCCTGGCTCCCCACATGCAAAGATAAGTAAGATTTTTCTATTTGTATCTGCGGGCGGCTCAGCTACTGAGAGACGGAGTTAAAAGGGTAGGCCTCGCCTTCTGTTGGAGAATTGACAGGCACGTCGCGGTGCTTCCGGGACCCGCATCCACCACACACCCCCAGCCGTTCTACCGCGGAGGTTTCGTCTCGTTACAGCCTGAGCTGTCAGCCCCCGCCTTTCCACCCCACAGAGAGACACAGCGAGGGGGGGGGGGGGGGGGGAAGAAAAAAAAAAAAAAACNACGGAGAGCTTCATCTGCCTGGCAGCCAGCAGGGGGGGGGGGGGGGGGGGGGGGGGGGGGGGGGGGGGGAAGAGAAAGAAACAGAGTCAATTTACCCAACGGGAAAAGTAGATCTGGAGTCTGTGTCCCACGTTGAATTTAACCTGCATGTAGGACCTCAGGAACTGAACATCTTGCTGTGGTCCAGATTTAAAAACACCAGGCCTTGCCTCTCACCAAAAGGGTACCAAGAATCCAGTCTCACTCTGGACTAAATTATGCACACGTTAACATTTTAATTTCATTCACTCAATTTGCAGCTTTTGACAAATCACCCATTTTTGCATTTTATTCATGGTAATACTGAATTAAAAATTTGAAAACCCTATTTTTTCCATACTGTTTTGTAGCTTCAGCTTGAATCTAGGTAAAACTCAAATTTTAGCTATTTGCAACAAATTGTAACACTTATAAAATTGTTAGCTAGAACGATTTATGAAAAGCCTACAGATGCAGTTAGAAACAAAATTCTTTTAAATAAAATTTGGAGTAATGCTTTTTTTTGCCTGTAATCATGTTTAAAATATATTTTACATAGCAGAGCATCTTTAGTGCCATATTTATCTTCCACAATTAATAAAGACACGTTTTTTTATAGCTTTGGCATTGGTACAATACATTTAAAATGTATTCAGTATGATATTTTAGTTTTTATGAAATAAAAGATAACATTTTCATTCTCCAAAAAAAAAAAAAAAACAGGAATGATACATTGCAGATTTCATTTTTGAATACAGAGCAAACAAATGTTTACATGTGTTGATTAGTGAACAACCAATGCTATCTTAAATACAGTGAAAAAAATTGTTACGGTACTTAGTCAGCAGATGCTTTTAGAATAATAACAACATTCTGCAGAAAAAGTTATTTCACTAATTTTAAAAAGAAACCCAGGTTTATTACCAACTGAAAGGCTACATAAAAAAGAACAGAAGGAAATCAGCCAAACATTTAGCTGACATTTATAATATATTTAGAAATATTTCAGCTAATATGAACTTTTCTGCCACTCTGTAATTCCATTAGGAAGTAAAACCTAACTTCTTCATTTTAAATATGGAAAAGGACAAAATACATTCTGATGGTGCTGTACTCAACTAGAACAAAAGAAAATTCATTTTTTTGAAACTTGTAAAATATTAAATATGTACCATACAATAACTGATGAGGAAAAAAAATGCTGATAAAAAGCACAACTGATATATTTATTAGGCTGATGCTTTTTTTCCAAGTTACCTTATATGTTGAGGAACTAACAATTACTCACCTATTTATACCAAGGAGTAAATTTGTTTTTTTCTGACCCAACACACTTCCACAATACAACTAATTTTTTAATCCCAGCTTAAATTTTGTATTTCGCTTTCATCACGGCATATTAGTCTGGAGCCAAAAACACTGATGGAATTATTGCAGAACTTTATAAAAACCGAAGAAAGCACAGTCCCTTCAGTAGTAAAAGACAAAAAAGGCTGCCTGCCATTTCTTTGTTCCTGGAGTCATATATCATGAGTTTAAATGCTTTTTTGTCTGCATTAAAATGGCCTCTCTCCTGAGAGGTACATTTACTGCTCAAAACTGCAATAAGAACAGCCTGTCATGAGAGCAATATTCAGCAGTGTGAAAGAAGCAATAAGAATATGTTA
Organism: Arapaima gigas; assembly: GCA_900497675.1. Classification (NCBI taxonomy): domain Eukaryota; kingdom Metazoa; phylum Chordata; class Actinopteri; order Osteoglossiformes; family Osteoglossidae; genus Arapaima; species Arapaima gigas. Next base: position 380,231 of record UFQX01000171.1, on the reverse strand, counting down.
CAATGAGAGCTACGTTGACAGCTTGCGTAACAACACGGAGGTAATGAAGACAGTGATTACAGTCTCCTCTGGCTGCTTGTTTAGATAAGTCCCAAACTGCAACCGATGCGCACAGCGTTGTGGATACTGACACACACACACACGTGATCATCTCTCTCGCAGAGATGGTGTTTACACGTTCCTCTAATGTCAAATGTCATTTAAAACTGTGCCAAAGCTAGACAGTTTTATTTATTATGTTAACTGGCCGTTTCTTTTGTGCTAGGTTTTTCAGGCTTCCTGGGAGGCTTCTCACTGTCCTGATTTTATAGCTGTTTTACCAATGTAAACATGTTAATCATCAACTTTATTATTATATTGCAGCACATGGATTACTGTGTAGATCACACCACATGCAATCCATCTAATGGTTTCATTAATTTTTCACAGTTTCTTGATAGTTTGCTTTTCACGTTTTGCTGTATCAGACTAAGCACCTGAGTTCTTACAATATCTCAAATGCTTTTAAAATGTAAAAAATATATTTTTAAACTTGCAACATTATATTAAATATTTATTCTGCTATACAGTGTGAAAAAACAGAAGGGATATTTGTCTAGAACATAACTTCCAATTTTGTGCATGTACTGATGTCTAATAAACAGTTTCTTCAGTGGACAGCTAGAATAATGTGAGTTATAGAAAAGGACCTGCAGACTTTACTTAAAATGGACCACCTTTTTTTTTACCAATACAGCAGAGCAGCGTCTGTGGCCTGGCAGTACATACTCAGTAATGCAAACCAAAGTTTTGTCCTCTGACTGACAGGACCGATCCTTCACAATGCCAATATTTCGATGACATGTTTCAAGGTTTGAAAACAAACTCCTACACCCCGGTGGTGCTGCACACTTTCATAAAATAGGTGTATGACATCGGCATTGACTGCGGGAGCCTCACACTTTTCTCATGTGACAGCAGCTCCACAGAAGCAGCCTAGCCCACAGACCTGTCAGATCCACGTACCTCGTGAAAAGGTTGGTGGTCAAGGCAACAGGAAAGCTCTGTCCAATGAAACTGATATGCCTGGTGGTGCCTGGCTGTACAGTTTGCCTTGGGCTATAAACAAGGCTTTTGTAATCATACACATGGTTTTGGTCAGAGCAGCATAGTATAATGAAACATGGCTAATCCACACAATTAAAAGAACTTCACAGACACGGTCCATTTTTGTGATGCTTACCTAGAGAATGACCAGCAGTTGTTTTAGAGATGAAGAATCTTCTCAGTCCCAGGTCACCTAGTTTAACCACCCCAGCAGCAGTAATGAACACATTAGCTGGTTTTATGTCTGCAAAAAGAAGCAGGTTTCATTTTCAAAGGGATATGTCTCAAACAAAACTTCACATAAATACAATACATAAAGACAGAAAGTCGATGTCATTCAACTGTAATTGCCAATTATAAATTTACAATGTCTAGCTAACTGGAAACAAGGGCCTCAGAAGAGGCTGAAAAGGTGTTTAAAATGAAACAGATTTCAAGCTTTAACTAGGTAATGGCATAAACTTCCCATTCTTGTAGAGCTTAGATCAAATTTTACAGTGTCTACAATAGACACTATTAAGATTATAGACATTTTTTTTTATTGGATATGCTTTTGGCTTCTCACTGCCACCAGTAATGCCTTTTTGATTGTTTATGTGCCTTATAACAGCATGGCAGTTGCAGGATTAAGTGTCCAAAGCAAAAACAAAATACAATCAAATTGTTGCTGTGATTATATACATATGTATGTATGCAATGTGAGACAAAAGCATGTCAGTGCTGGCTTGCCTGGAGAACTCACTGGAGACTGTTGGAAGAACGTCATTACAGAAAGTTGACAGGGGAACGGAAGTTGACGTTTGGAAGTGTAGCTTCTGGGCTGGTATTTCACGCCTTGTTGAAGCCCCTTATTTTCCTCCAGATGGTGAACAGGAGGTTACACTGGTTGACTGGGATATGAAATGATGCTTCTGCAAATGGTGACCACACCGGTGATCCTAACTAAAAGGGAACTTTGTGGGGGTTGTAAGAGACATGGCCAAGAACAGCTGGATGGTCCCAATAAAGCAAGCAGAAAGAACACACAGATGTCACAGTTTGTTGGTTGGCTCAGAGCGTGTACTGCCACTGTTGGTCACAGATAGAACTGCAATGCTTATCTGCAGTTCTTATAAAAAGTATTCACCCCATTGATCAAAAAAAGACTCAAATGTCACAGTGAAAACAAATCTATAAATTGATCTAAATTTATTACAATTATTAAACACAATAAACTGATTGCCTTTTCACTCCCTTTACTATGACACACCTAAATCACTGCTGGAGCCAATTCATGTACAAGTCACATAATTATTAATATGGAAATCACCTGTGTGTAGGCAAGGCATTTTAAATGATTCTAGTATAAATATACCTGTATCTGGAAGATCCAAATCCAGGTGAGTCAGAGTCTTGGCAAAAACTGGAGCATGAAGAAAAAGGAACAATCCAAACAGCTGTGTGACAAGGTTATTTAATATTACCAGTTAGGGGATGGACATGAGAAAATTTCTGTCCTCAATAACTGAGGGACTGTGCAAGGAGGGCACTAGTGAGGGAGACAACCAAGAGACCTATGACAACTCTGAAGGAGTGACAAGCTTTGGTGGCTAAAATGGAAGAAGCAACATTCAACAACTGTTGCCTGGGTGCTTCACTAGTCACAGCTTTACAGGAGAGTGCCAAAGAGAAAGCCACAATCTCACATGACATTTCCTACGGTTTGCTAGAAGGAACGTGGGAGACTCTGAAATCAAGTAGAACAAGGTTCCATGGCCTGATGAGACCAAAATTAAGCCTTTTTGTCAACATACTGAATGCTAACACACCATCCACACCATCAAACATGGCAGTGGAAGCACCATGGTGTGGGGATACTTCTCTGCAGCAGCCACTGGAAGGATTGTGAAGGTAAAGGGGAAAATGAATGCAGCTAAATACAAGGAAATTCCAAAGGAAAACCCCTTTCAGTCTGCAAGAAAAGTGCATCATGAAAATTTATTTTCCAGCATGATAATGACTGCAAACATAAAACCAAAGCTGCACAGGAATCGTGTAAAATGTTAGTGTCCTAAGGTGGCTTTGTCAGAGTCCAAACTTGTTGCCAATGTAGTTGACAGTTTGTGGCTGGACTTGAAAATAGCTGTTTACTCATTGTACCCATGTGACTTGACAGAGCTTGAGCAGTGGGGAAAAAATGCATTGCCCTGGTGTGCAAAGCTGATAAGAGACCTATCCACACAGACCCAAGGCTGCAATTGCTACCAATAGTGCCACTACTAAATACTGACTCAAAGGGGATGACAACTTAGGCGATCAATTATATTGTGTAAAAACTGTCAAATTTGGATCAATTCTTAGAGTTTTAACTTTGACATTTAAGAGTCTTTTTCTGATGACCAGTGCTGAAAAGTCCCAATTAAATCTACTGTGATTCAAGGTTATAAAACAATAAAGCATGAAAAAGTCCAAGTAAGGGTGAATCATCTTACATGGACTGTACAATGAAAAAAGCAACAGAAAAATTATGTACTATGGCTAACAGATATGACAGCATTTATGACCCAACCTAGGGTTGAAATGCCAGACTACAGAGTCAACTGATTAACAATACCACATTAGATTTTTAAATTATATTTGATCAAGTAAGAGTGACACAGCAGGGTGGGCTGGTACCACATACAGTAGTTCCTGGGCTGTGGTTTTGGCCCTGGGTTTGATTTTGGCTCAAAGACACAGAAACAATGGGGTTTGGGGAGGCAGGAAGTGAACCAGCTGCTGGTTCTATGATTAGTGTCTGAGAGCTCAACCATGTGAACCTAACTTCCAACAAAATTGAGGACATGATTCCTATGCTGTTTCTGCATTGATCTGCAACAAGACTGGAGTCTGAGAAGACATCCCCTCAGAATGTGAAACTGTCACGGTGTCACCTCATGGTCTAACTCACATTTAATAGCTGAGAAAAATTACTGTTATAAGGTAAGCCAAGTAAGCTTTAAGCTCCTATATGCCTGGGTCTCAAGTAGTTGAAGAATGCAGTTTACCCTTCATACTGGGGTGGCTCCTGCTGCTGTGTTCTGCTGGTGCTTCACCAGAGTTACCCCAATTATGCCCAAGCCATTTTTGGTACTTTTGTGCTGGTGTGTGTCTTTGTGACTTCCCTACTCAAAGTAAAATGTGGGTTTTTGTGGTAGTGGCTAGATTGTTTTGTATTCATTTGATGACTAAAAAAATAAAAATTCTGGTACTACTACAGACTGGTAACACTTTCTCCAGTCCACAAGCTGTTGGAACATGAAAAAAATTGTTTTATAAAGATTAAATTGAGCACCAAGAAAAATGATACATAATTTTTTTTCAAATATTTTTGGACTCAAATAAAAGAATAGATGACCTTTTCAAGGAAATGCATTAAATAAAAATCAGTTTTCAAAAAACCGAGATAAATGATCTAAAACAAGCCAACATGCCTTCAAGTGTGTAGTTAAGTTTACATGATTATCAAGCTTCTTTGGATAATTTTTTGCTCTAAACTAATTCACAATCAATCATGTACAAATAACATTATTATTGGTAAGATACCTGATTATAAATCTGAAACTTGGCACGAATCTGGGCAAAAAGTAAAAAAAAAAAAAAAAAAAATTCCTTGTTGTCCCCTTTACATTTGATCCCAAGGTCAAGGAATTGGACTGAGCACTTAGACCTGGGATCCACAGAGCTAATGGTCAGCCCAAGTCTGTTGTTATACTTTTGGGTTTTAAGAATAAGGAGACAATCCTAAAAGAATTCAAATGGTTGAAAGGAACCAATTTTTGCATTAATGAAGCCTTTTGGCCAAACAAAAAAGGAAGCTACCACCTTAGCTCGAGTGCTCACAACCAACGGAAAAGACCTACCTCAGACATGATCAACTTGTTACTGTTCCCGATTCTACTATTTTCAAGCAGCTTGCTGGTATGTCTTCTTCCCCTGAAAATCAAATAGTGTTATTCTTCTCACTTTATTTTTCACCAACCATTTTTATTGCATGGAGTCTTTCCCCAATACCTTTATCAGTGACTTAAAAGGTTTTGATCATAGTGACCCTGAGCCAGTGCAATAGCATTCCAATCTTAGTTCCAGTGTATCTTCTTCTAAATATTATATTATAGAGTCACAACAATACTTGTGCAACACTAAAGCAACTTTTCTGTGTCATGCAAATGTCTGTAGTCTTCCTAAACATCTTGATGTGCTCGCTGCTATCTTATCTATCTGTTGTACTTATTCAGTTCTCTGGTTTTGCCCTTTCAGAGAAATGGCTGTCAGAAACTTCTTTTTTCTCCTTTAGAGGCTGCAATCATTACCATTTTTGCAGAACTACTAAGTCAGGAGGTGGTGTTTCTTTGCAGGTAGAAACTCATTAGCAGTTCAAACCTATAAATGCTCGTTTTCCTTTTAGGTTGAAAAGCTGAATCTTGAGAAATGTACGTTCCTCTACTTACAAAAATTTAATTGTTGCTTGCATCTATAGGCCATCCAGTTCTAATGTCAATTGATGATGTTCTAATTTATTGATGACTTGTCCTTCACCAAATTTCTACTGAAAGAGGTGATTTTATTAGGTGACTTCAATATTAATGTCATGAATTCTCAGTCACCTAATTGTATAATAAAAGGAAAGAAGGATCAATCTATAAGAATTATCACTTCTAAATTTAATAGATAATATTTTCACATACATTTTTAAAAGACTGGGTGTATCTGGTGACCTTTATGCTGGCTTTTTTGATCATCTCCATATATTTTATATAACCTATTTTAGATCTAACGAAACTGAATCTTCAAAAATTTGAAAACAAAAAGTTTTAGTAAAGCCTGACATCTAACTCTAGTATCAGGAAGCAGTTTTTCATGAGACTGATGTCCAAAAAAACATTATAATGGCTTTCATTGAATGTTCCCCCCCACAAGAACTTTTATTAATAATTTCCTTATAGTCTTAGAACCAAAAACAATTTATAAATCTTGGCTCAACATGCTTATCTTACCAATCCATCACTGTTAATTCTAAAGTGTACTCCTTATACAGGAACAAAATAAATTTTACTTGAAAACCCAAAAAGCAATTCTATGAAATTAAATTTCCAGAATCCTGTTATAAGAAAAAGCTTGCAATGTCATCAGGGAATGCAACAATAACTCATCAAATGAGTTGGTTGTTTGTCCAGAATTTATAACAGACCATGATGACATACCTCCAAGTTGCCTAAAAGATCCAGCTGCTATAGCTTCTGAGTTTAATTCCTTTACTAGTATTAATCCTTCTCTTGCTAGCAAGATAAAAGCCCCCCCATCATCCAACCTGAAATTAGTAAGGCCACGAACACTCATTTTTAGAACTGTACATAAAATTATGTATGGATAAATATATATCTATAAATGCAATTCATCAGCTCCAGGATATGATGGTTCAAATGCAGACCTTAAGAAGGGCATTTCTGTCATTTGGCAACCTCTGTTACCCATTTTCAAGTGTTCTCAGTTGTCTTGTTTGAGGCATGATAAACTTAAGTGGGGCAAAGTCAGATTTTCAAATCTAATAATCTGTCTCAATTTGCTAATTATAGACCAGTTTCTATCCTTCCATATTTGTCTAAAATTCTTGAAATTTTGTAGTTTACAATAGAGTACTAATTTACTTTACTCTCATCAGTACGGATTCCGAAGAAATCATTCCACTTCTATGGCCTTATTCCAGTTGATGGGTAAATTTTTTCAAGCTTTTGACATCAATGAATTCATCACTGGAGTTTTTCTTGATTTAAAAGCTTTTGACACTGTGGATCACAATGAAATTGTACTTACATGGTGTTACCAATGTTGAAATGAAAGTTGAAAAGTTGCATTAATAAAAGCTCCTGTATGCTTTTCCAACCAAGAAACAGGCACATCAATGAATATGGTACTTGGATAGGTAGGGGTGATATTCAATCATCCAGAATCTCATCAGCTAAATTTCTAGGTGTACATATTGATAAAAAACTCACTTAGAAAGCCCATATCTCCTATACACTGTAAAAAGTTGCAAAAAATATTAGTATTATCAGTATTAGATATTTCTTTTCATCACCCTGCATTATTCTTGGGTTTACTCATTTTTCCTACTGTAACATTGTTTGAGCATATACTAACAGCTCTCTAAAACTTTTTTTCTCACCAAAGAAGAATTGTCAAGTTTGAGAACACTGAGCAGTTCCATTGAGCAGTTACTCCACCTTGTGTAGCAGCTTTTAGAGCTTGAATGTTTTTCAAATAAATCAATTTTAAATGTCTCTTTTCCAGTCATTAAGGAATCACCTTCCCACAAGTTTCAATAGCTGGTTTGTCTAATGAAAAAATTCACCTCATCTCACCTTCATGTCCCTTATTTCAGGATCACTCTGGGTCAATTCTCTGTTTGCTTTCAAGGTCACAACGTATGGAACAATCTTTCCTCTTTGACATCATGTTCATCCGTTTCATTATTCTGGAAATTACTTAAAAACACTATGGATCAGCAGAAATCTACTGAATCTAAAAAGTCTACTTTAAAATGACTGAAAAATGTCACAAAACAGTGAGCTGTAGTGTAATCATGTAATGAATAAGTATTAAGCCTTAACAAGACCATTATATCACATACGCTGGACAGGGGTTGAGCGGTCAAATTGAGGGCACAATAATCCACAGCATCCCAGTCACAAAATTCTCTAACGCATGCTAGTGTGTAAGACAATGGCGTTTCCCCTCACAGAACTGTGTACTAATCTAAAATATTTCCAAAACTAAGCCATTTTCCATACTAAACTACTGTGCTAGGCCTTTTGTTCACATTTTACATAGCAAAAGACAATGGTTCGAGTGTGTTTCTGTGAAAGAAATAGTGTAATTCAATAGACTGAGATGCACTGTACTATTTTAAAAAATATACTCAGTGATTTTACTACTAACTTCACTTAGGAATTAATACCTGGTTTGTAGACTTAATCTGACAAATCCGACAAGTAGTCATCAGTGTATATGTGGGGACAGCTGATGGACTAGGGGTGTACATACCACGGTGCACAACACACTGGGAGTCCATGGGTTCCAAGGCACTGTACAGTTAGACAAAGTACTTCAACACAGTCCTTTCAGGAATCAGCCTTCTGTTTCTTGATGTCACGTTGGAAATACGATACAGATGCGTGCAGGTACAAGTTGATGAGTTTTGTTTATTGTTAAGGGATGTTCCAAAATCGTAGTCACCATACAGGCGGAGGTCGAAACCAATAGTACGGATAGCACAGGCGAAATAACAGAATGGGATAAGGCTTAAACGATGGACAGGTAAGGCAAACGAGAACTGCTCGGTATGCGTAGACCAGTCATCGGCAATACTTCGCACCAGTTTTACTGAGAGGCGCAGGTCTGTATAGTAATTTGGGTAACAAGGAGCAGGTGCAGGCGTTTAGTAATCTGGAGGGAGTGGCAGACAGATCAGGGGGCGTGACACTACCCCCCCCCAAAGGAGTCAGTGCCAGCCGAACAATGTGGATGGCCACGACGACCACCACCCACGCCCCCCAGAGGGCTGGCTTTGTGCCAGCGTGTTGGAACGATTACAGGGTTGGTTGGGTGGGTGGGACGGGGCGTCGGTGTTGCCTGATGGTTCCTGCAGTCAGGACATCAGGGTTGTTGCTGGCGCTTTTCCGTGGGCATCCCCTTGGTCGGGGCCCCGGTTTCTTAGGGTGGAGTCTGTGGAAATCCGCCATGAGTCCGGGGTCCAGAACGTCCCTTGCTGGCACCCAGCTCCTCTCCTCCGGACCCTAACCCTCCCAGTCCACAAGGTATTGCAACTGTCCCGCCCTCCTCCGAGAATCCAGCAACCGGTTCACTGCATACACTGGAGCACCTTCTATTTCCACCGGGAGGGGCGGGATGTCTGCGGGGAGGACCTCATCCAGTGGCCCTGGGACAACTGCTTTCAAGAGGGAGACATGAAAAGTATCAGAAACATGAAGGTTAATGGGTAATTCTAGCCAGTATGCAACTTCATTGATTCGTTTTGCAACTTTGTAGAGGCCCACGTATTTGGATTTGAGCTTTCTACATCCGTTGGAGAATTTAAAATTCTTTGCTGACAGCCAGACACAGTCTCCTGGATGGAAAATAGGAGTCTCCAGGTGGTGCCTATCCACGTGGGTCTTGTAGCAGCACAGTGCACCTTCAATCCTCTGATGGGTCTGTTCCCATACCTCTTCACTCCTCTTGATCCAGTCAACTATTGTTGGGAGGTCCAGTGCACCAGAGGTGGTTGATAGCCTAGGCAGTACTCCAAAGGTGTTAACCTGGTAGAGGAGCTTACTAATGAATTTTGCGCAATTTCTGCCCATGGCAGAAACTGACTCCAATCTGATGGGTTTTCGTGGCAGTATATCTGTAGAAGTTTTCCTAGTTCCTGATTAATCTGTTCACACTGCCCCTTAAATTGCAGATGATAACCAGAGGATAGGCTAATGTTTACCCCTAACCGTTCAAAAAAGGCAGACCATATCTTAGAGGTAAATTGAGGCCCACGGTCTGAAACTATATCTTCGGGGATCCCGAAGAACCTGAATACCTGGTTAAAAAGTGCCTTGGCTGTCTGAGCGATGGGTAGACCCTCAAAGGGGATAAACTAATAGCGCGGAACTGCTCGATATCCACAGCATTCTTCTCCTTCGGGATCAACACCCCCCCTGCTCTCCGCCACTCCTTTGGAATAATCCCTTTCTTCCACACTATCACCATTAACTTCCATAAAAACTTCAAAACGCCCGGTGAGTTTTTATATACACGATACAACACCCCATCGGGCCCAGGCGCCGTCCCTGCTCTCGCCCGCTGCACCGTATCCTGTACTTCACTCCACCTAGGCGGACTAATATCCATCTGCCGCTCTATATCACCCACTGGTGGCATATCTACTGGCAATTCTAACCCTTCTACCCTTTCTGCACTTGAATACGCACTACGAAGATGGCCCTCCAACTCCCTCCTACCAATCTTTAACCTACCCGATTTCTCCTCATTCAACAGCATCCTAACAAACTTAAATGGATCCCTAAAAAATGTCACCCTAGCTCGCTCCTTTTCCTCAACCCCTCTGCTCTCCTCAACCCTGCCAGCTTCACCTTCAACTCATCCTACATCACCTTAATGCCTTCTCTTTCCCCCTCTCCCACTTGCTTCCACTGCCTCCTAAGTGTCCGTCGTGCCTGAACAAGTTTATCTTTCTCTATCTGCCATTTCAACTTTGTTATAACCTGCCGTTTTTCTTTTTGTAGCCATGGCAAACCTAAAACAAAGTATCTAGCTTGATCCACTACAAAAAAAGAATATGAGTTCGGAGTGAAGGGCGCTGGCATCCATTCGTACAGGTTTGGCAATTGCTGTTACAGATCCCCTACCGTGGGGTCTTCCGTCTAGAGCTGATAGCTGCAGAGGTACAGGAAGGGTCCGAATATTAATGCCTAATTGCTGTGCCAACTGAGAATATACGAAATTTCCTTCGGAACCGGAATCAACTAGCGCTGGGACGGACACAGGATCAGGACAATAAAAGGTGATGGGGATAGTAAAGGATCTCGACACACCACCCCTCCCTGTATGGAGTGAACTCACTGCGCGATTAGCTGGGTCGGGGTCCGTGCATTGCAAGGTGTTTGTTGACCTGGAGCACTGGCTGCAGGTTCGCACGATGTGCCCGGGTTCACCACAGTATAAGCACAGGTTGTTTTGTAACCGGTGTTGTCTTTGTTCTTGCGCCAAACGGCTTGTGTCACATTCCATGGGTTCAGGGGTTTCACGGTGGGAAGTCGTTGCTCTCGGGCATTCTCTGTAGTTCTGGGTCTTCTTATTTGAACGGGCCAACATCAGGTGATCCAGTCGTATGGCCAAGGAAATGACTTCCTCCAGACCCGTTTCCCAGTCACGGCAAGATAATTCTGTCTGCACTTCCGCATTTAGTCCGTTGCGGAAGATGGTCAGCAGCGCCGGTTCGTTCCACCCGCTTCCATCAGCGAGCGTCCGGAACTCCAGGGCACATGCAGCCACAGAACGAGTACCTTGAAGTGCTGAGGGCAGTTAAATAACACCAATAACACCTCTTTAAAAGTTTTTTTAAGTTAAGTTTTTAAGTTTAAAGTTTTTAAACTTCCACACTAACAAGGGACAGAGATCCAAATTATCAATTTTTATTGCAGGTTTATTTTTGGCAGACATCGTGTTTCAAGATTTTTTGGCATATATTTTTCATGCTGAACCTTTTTAACTCACAAAATTGGATACAGAAAGTATTTAGGTTAAGCACTTTTTGAAAAAGTCCTACAGTAATTTCCATTATGGACTCTTTTGTCCTCGAGTCCATTTCTTTACAGTCTCCTACCATTTTGTTTAGTGTTTTTTTTTTGTATGACTGTCTGTCACTGTAACAAACTGTAACAATCCTCATTGTGATGACAGTGCCCGTTCCTTCCAACAGTAAGAATCAAAGCAGGCCTGGAAGTACATGCTGAGACAGGAAGTATTCATGGATACAACACATAAAGGAATGGAATTCCAATATATGTAATAAAAATAGGGAGGGGGGGAACCCTTTAGGACTTTAAACTGAAGAAAAAAAAATGCTGCTGCTGCAGTACTCAATAAAGCAGGACCAGCAGTTTCAGCAGTAGACTGGCATGGCTAGATCAGCTTCTCTCAGTATGGGTGCCTTTCATACTCCTTAATTTTATGCAGAAGCCCAGCTTTATGGCTTTTTGCTGAAGTCCTTCTAAGGCTACAGTGAGACGGGTTCCCCAGAAATTCTTCCTGCAGTTCTTTTCAAACAAGCACATCTGGTTCTTCAAGGCATGAACAAGACCATGCTCAGAATGGTTGTCCTGCATTTATACACTTCAGTATTGAGAAACCACTACTTCTGAATGGTTTTATACCCTTTTGAAAATACGCACATAACATATCACAATGTATATGTTTGTATTCTTTTGTTGAGGGTGTCCACTGTCACTGTGTTTGGGCCATCCACTTAGTTGCTAAACATCCTCTTGTTCATTTCTTTTAACCTACCAATTTTACCCTTTTCAACAGACATGTTTTTAAAGTATGTTAACTTCAGTTTAATAATTTGTGCTTCCACTGAGAGTTCTGGGATGATGTGAGCCAACATCCATCTGTCTGTTTTTCTGGGTGTCCAATTGTCTTTAAAAGTCTCCACAGAGTTTTAAAGAGTCCATGATTTTACTGTCCAGCTTTCACATACATGCAAAATGCCACTATGTGAGTATTATTCCACAGTAACATCTAATGTGATATATATAATACTTACTGTGAAAGAACCCTGATTAACTGTAGTGTATATTATATTAATCGTACTGTATATGACCTATTTGTAATTGCAAAGCCAAGCTGCAGCTGGACATCTAAGTAAAGACACACTGGTCAACTCATTTCTGTCAATGAGGATGACAAGCATAAAATGCCATTTTATACATCCACACAGCTTTATTGCTGTTGCTGACATCACATTTTCCTTGTTCAGAAAGTTTGCTTCTTTATCCCATATGGATACATTATTCCCTCTGTCAGGGAAATAATTCTGGCGATTCTGGTGGTAACAACCATAAGTTTGAAACACTGACCCAAAAAGGACTTTGAGAACATGAACTTCCTGGACACACTATTTGCATACCAGAGAGGTTTTTGACGCCTGTGTGTTCTGTGCGTCACCCTACTCTTGTGCATTTTTAAAGCATAGAGATCCCCTGTCATATTCTACCTGAGCATTCATGTCCGTGGAATATAATCTGTAGCATGCATCAGCTAAAAAAAAAAAAAAAAAAAAACATGCAAACTTCCAACCATTTGATTCTCTTGTATCATTACATCATCATGATCCTTTACATACATTTCCTATGGCTGCATTTCCAAACTTAACAAGGCAAGGTTTAATGGAAAATGAATAACGTGAATGGCTATGCTGACAAGTGAAGCTAAGCTTCTCAGTGTACCCCAGGCAAAAAAAATGAGCAATGGACACAGAGAGATAATCCCCTCATCTGCATCGAAGGACCAAGCAACACACGCCACACTCTTATAATACTGTACAACTTTGCATAATTAATCAGGCTTGAAACAAAGAACTATTCGGTTGCCTTATCCTTTGTGTCTCTTAGCTTTAGGTGAATCAAATTGACAGCATTTTTGATGAAAGTGCATCATTTATGTTGCTCTTACATTTTACATAAAGTGTTAAATCAGATTTTCATGTTTCAAGACCAAGGACATTTTGTTCATTAACATACTGCATGTCTTTGCATGATTTACACCCTCTGATGTGGAGCTTCCAAAGAACTGAATGTTTTGTAGTTTAACTGGAAGTTACTGTATTTTACAACTAAGACAGAACAAGTACTTGTTTTTCAGAAAACATTTCTTTTATAGAATATCCTGTCTTAAAAATACATCAAATGCATGTCATTATAACTATGCTACGTAAAGTATAGTCAAGTAACTTTGTGTAGCAACCTATAAAAATTTGAAGTAATAGCTATTCAACTTAACACATGATCAATAGTTAATAATTTGACACCTGCAGCCATACTGTACCATTATACATGATTATACATATATCTTCCTCTCGCCTTTATCATCCAGGATAGGTCCCCTGCATCTACAAATTCTAAGACAATATTAAACTCATTATCTTCAGTGAAGGATGCGTGATATTTAATTACGTTTGGATGGTTCAATTGCTGAAACAAATTAAAAAAACAAAGGCTAGTGCTAAAATTAGCTGTAAAATGCTTGAATCAAGAGTGTGTTCTTGGTAACAGCTAAAACTAAAGACATTTACATGAGTTCAGAGATAAATATTACTGCAGTTTCCGTGGTAAAATGGACAACAAAAACTTTAAATGATGCTTAAAACAACCTCCTAATAAGGTTTTTTTTATTTAATGTCAAATCCATGTTTAAAAAAAGAACAACTGTTCCCAAATGAAAAAGTGCAGACGTGTGCTGGCAAAGTATTTGCTGTTGGTACGTCAAAGACTTACAGAATCCAAGCCGCTGCACACAAAAATTACATGTATCAATCGAAACCAGAGTGGAGGAAAAATCTCTACATTACACATTGAGCGATAAGCAGCATAAGTCATCCTTGGAATCAGCCATAGCACACTGCAAAAATGATTAATTATTTTAATAATAAAAACAGAAAAAAGCTATCACCACTTGTATGTGACCCAAAATCGCCCCATGTGACAAAATCTAGTAAGGAAGTGTTACTGTGAATTCCTGTAATTGATAAAAAGCAAAGAACTGCACAGGAGTCTCAGTGAGGGTTCTACATCCTTAGAAAAAATAATACCCATGTAAAAAAGAGCAATTAAGCCCTGGCACAGAACACAGACCCTTAAAGAGAACTGAAAGCTTCTTTAATTGTTCTAGCGGCTAATACAAGGGTGAGGTCAGGTCACAGCAAACCATCTGGGTTAATGCAGTTCTCCCGTCAGTCTGCGGTGGACTTCACAAAAGAAAAAGGCAAACAATGGTGACATACTGCAAAATGACCCACCACCCAACAAAGAAAAAAAACATGATTTATTGAACCTGTCATTATTATACTAGCATTTTCACACTGGTGTGCTTCTTTATGAGGACTTGTTTTTAAATTTTAAAGACTTTTAAAAATTATTTTATGAAAGTATAGCATGGGGTGTTCTTAACGTTACAGAAGCAAATAAAACCTACTTTATGCCTTGAAAAAAGTAAAAAAAAAAAAAAAACAAAAAAAAAACAAAAATCTCTGCCTGAAGGAATGACATACAGCATCCAGTGATGTGCTCTTGCCTCACAAGAATCTGTTCTAGTGCTACAGATCAATTGTTTCTCTCTTGTATAAGGTCTCTGTTTTGGTACCTTTAGAAAACATAATACAACATATGATGCTGCTTCTCCTCTCCTCTGGTTTTTTGTATTTTTTTACCTTAAGGAGATCTATTTCTTTGATGCAATCTTGCTGTGCTTTGGCATCCATCAAGTCGAATATCTGTCAAGAGATCAAAGGAGAAGAGCCGCCATGACGCATCTGAACAAGACTGTGAACACGAGCGCTGTCGTCCAAAGATGCACCTGAAGGGGTGGATTGTGACACGAGGCAGTGCAGAGGGGCTCTGTCTCACTTGAGCATCACCATTCAAGGCATCTGGTATCCTTTCAGGGGCATCACGGACCAACAAGTACCCATAGACCTCATATAATATTTTTTTTAAATGTCAAACAACATCACAATTTAAATAAAGAAATAGATTTTTCCATAAAGCTTTAGATATGCACTATAATTGTTTTGATAATAGTGGTACGGTTTAAACATACTTAAACACTTCTGAAGTAGTTTGCAAAAAAGTCCTTTCCAGATTGGTATAATTTTAGAAACCCAGTTGAGTGAAATATACAACATACTTAAAAGCTTATTTGGTTGTTATAAACACAGACTATAATCTACCTAGAGGTACTTCTTCCCAGGAGATGACAGCGACAGACTGAGACACAGAACTACTCGCTCCTGCATACCCACGCTATTCATTTGATGGAATTTTACCTGCCTGCTTGGCAATTATTTTTTCATACATGCAGAAACAGATCATTGTTTGTGTTTGCTGAGAATCTCCAAGTACTCAGAAAATTCTGGGCTGGGTGGTGGGAGGTCACTGTGTGGTGGGGTGTACGTGGATGTCAGTTGCCTTTAGAAATGTGGTTAGCATGTCCAGACAAAGAGAAGACCCAACGTCTTTGTACGGAAGCGGGTAGGAGCAAGGAGCTGGGGGTGGGGAAACCACGGGTGATTTTTTTTTAAACCATACAATAAATATTTGGAATTTGATCAGTGAAAACATCACAACAAAAAAATTACAGCACCTTCAACAGATACTTAAGAGTTTTTTTCCAGCTTTTAGGAAAATTATAGTGGTTCTAGTTATTCCTTTACAATGATTTTAAAAAATGGCCAGACCATACAAGTGTTACAGAAATGTGTGTTTTTCCCAGTAAAACTAAAAGACTGTAACATGTATTCAGCATAAATGAATGGAAAGTTAATGACAAATTGTCTTATTTTTCCATTTGCATCAAAGTTAAATAATTTTTTGGCCTCAGTTAGAGCACACACCTTAACAAATGAATCTACAGCACACAACTGGATTTACAGAAGAAAAGTCACAGAGATGTCTTTATTACTGTAATTATAGCAATGTGAGTATTTAAACCTCTGGTTTTTCTCACTGTACAAAGTGTGTTGACATCTTACCTGCACTTTTTTCAGTGCCACTCATGTGCTGTCCAGGAAGTACCTGGCTTGATAAAATTCACTGAACCGTCCCCTTCCAATTTTCTTTTCTATCTGAAAGTTTGCCAGAGCACTGTGCCCCATTTCTGGCTGTAAAGGCTTTTGTAAAAGCAACAAACAAGAAACAGTCAGACTGTAAGGGAGGGGACATTTACTGTGTGTATGATTTACAGTGTTTTTTATTACTACTACAGTGTTTTACTACTAATAGTGAAAAATGGACAAATATTAACAGAAATATTGCTTGTCACAACTCTCAGTAGAAACAATGTCCTTTGTGTTCTCAATGTTCTCCACTTCGCTCTTGAAACTCACAAGAAAAGCTGGGAAGTCCTCTGGATCTAAATTTTACAAAATAGCCAACACACACAATTTGCCCCTCAAATGTGATCAAAGTTTCTTTGACCTTTGGGGCCTATTGTAAACTTTAATCTTGTCAAACCTTGTTGACAGAGATGACAGATATCAGGAAAATGTACGTCAGAAGCGACAGCACAACAATGGCCAAAGGACATTCTCACAGCCGTCAAACGCTGACAGTAGAAGCACCTTGTAAAACACAGCTTTAGACACATTAACGCAAGTTCTCCTTATGGACATACCCAACACTGAACAGTTGTGACACACCATAATTTCTATAATAGGGTCCCGTACAATGAAAAGACACTAAAATAAAGATATTCTTTTTTAAT
Source organism: Arapaima gigas (assembly GCA_900497675.1). Taxonomy (NCBI): domain Eukaryota; kingdom Metazoa; phylum Chordata; class Actinopteri; order Osteoglossiformes; family Osteoglossidae; genus Arapaima; species Arapaima gigas. The sequence goes on along the minus strand of UFQX01000171.1, from coordinate 363,077 downwards.
TCTTTTTATAATGTGCTTTTAGTGCAGTATAACAGTCCTGGGTGTGCCAGTCTTGGGGAGTGACTAAATGGTGAGGTGGTACAGGCTGGACTAACAAAGATGTTATTAAATACAAAATAATGTAACTAAACACATTCAAACACAAAACAATAGTTTTTGTCACTAACAGTATGGATACTCACTGAAGGCACAGCTCTGTAGGGCAACAATCTCCTGTACTCTGGTCAATCCATTAATCTCTTTATCAGCTGTATCCTATAATCCCAGAGGTGGGGAAAGCAATGTTCCTGTGTCGTATAAACCATTTCTGCCTGTTATGTGGTCATTTTACTTCCACGGTGGGTATTTATTTTACAAACAACTGCTAGTTTCAGATGCTTTTACTAAACAATTTCAAATCAAAGACACACTCGGTGTCTACTCTATTAACGCCTGCATGACCTTTGAAACAATGACCACTAATGTACAGTTGTGGTTTAAACGGTATCGGCTGGACTCCTCTGTTTTAATAGACACTGAATAGAGACAGATATTCCCTCTAGCAGTTTATTAAGTTGTACTAGTATTCATTAATTTAGATGACACAATAAAGAGGCTTTGAGTACTTAGTTAAAATGTTTTACCATTTAAACACCAAGGTAATCACTGCTAGACAAATTCAGGGTAAGGCATCTTTGCTCAAGGGTACTACACCTCCAGCAGCATTTCAACCTTTGTCCTTTCACTACTAACCATTACACTATCTGTTGCAGCATAATGCTGACTTTTAGAAATAAACAATAAACATAAAAAGAACATTAATCTAATGATGAAATGGATATTATTAGTAAAGCTATATAGCAAAAAATGTCAACATCCATGTCACCAGCCATGTTTTTGAGACAGACACTTGACCTACTGTATGTGAACCTGCATTGGATAAGTCAATATGAATAACAAACGAATGCAGGATCAACTGTATGACAATACAGCATTAAAAGACAAAGTAGAAATAATATTTTTAGTCACAAATTAAAATATGTTTTTATTTTAAAGAATATAAATTAAAAATGACACATTATTGCTGTCACTGTTACAAATTTTGACAAATTTTTTCATTACAGAACCAGCTGCTTTCTCCATAAGAAATTATGGTAATTTGGTCCCGTTGCAATGGGAATTTGCCTAAAACAATCAGTCTATGAAACCAGTTTAGCTCTATTATGTACAGGATGTGTTTGTGTACATAGACAGAGTAGAGTTAGAGTACACAGGTGAAAAACTAATTTTTACAAAGCACATGGGAGGGTGGCACAAAATAATCCATTGCATAAAAAACTTTAGGTACATTGGGAGTTTGGCAGTGTGCACGACTAAAACAAAATCATGCCAAAAAAAGATCTTGTGGTCAGATGAACTTTTATGCCAAAATTCAAAGCCCTGAGCATGGTGCAAACCTAACACTGCCTACACTTTGGCGGTTTCATCATGTTGTGGAGGGGGCGCTTTTCATCAGACAGAATTGATAAACTTGTTATAAACAGAAGGAACAATGGATGGAGTAAAATACAGGGAAGTCCTCACTTCACTTCAATCAGGAATCTGTGGCACTATTTGAAAAATGTGAAACACCAACTTTTCCAGCCAACCAAAACAACCTGGGCCAAATCTGGGATGAAGAATGGTCCAAAAACTCTCAAATGACTTTCAAACAGCTGGTACATATTAACCACAAAGGACTTAAAGCTGTTACTGCTGCAAAAGGTGGCTGTACCAAGTAGTATTTCCAATATGTTGAGGCTGAATAGTTATGAATTCAGCATGTTTCAGTTTTTTTATTTTATTTAAAAATATTTTCTAACAAAATGTCAGTTTAAAATATTTAATTTTGACTATGTGTTTAAAAAATATTAGAGAATAAAATTTCAATGTTGCATTTGTGATATGGTACAATGAGAGAAGTAATCAAGGGTCTGAATACTTTCTGTAAGCACTGTACACATTTTTATTCAAACAAACATCAAATTCATTAAAATTTACTGCCAGAGTAAGGAAAGAGACAGGTGACCAACAAATTTGTATTCTTGGGTAAACATTGCACAAAACTGCTGGATATGGATTTTTTTCTCATGTATCATGCAGGCAACATGACCCAAAAAATGCACAAGAATTATGTACAACAATAAGTGCAGAACAGACAGAGTAGTGCCACAAACTTCTTTGGAGTGGTCAAGTATTTTGTTGACATTCTTACAGTTACATTTAGTTTATCATGTGCTTTTCTCTAAAGCAAAGTACGATGATTATTGGTCATTGTTTAGTTTACAACTTAATCCAAGGAGTCTTCAAATGCTAAATATAAGAAAATAAAAAGAACGTTTATTAGAATCACATCACACATCACTCACTGCCAGTGCTGACTGTACCAAATCTAGAACTGTGTCACAGTTTGCTGGAGAAAGGAAAGAGGCTCCCAAGCCACCACTCCAGCTGCATCTTAACACATGAGTTTGCAGTACTGGAAGGCCAAGCGTTGCCTTCGCCTTCCGCACAGAAAGTCGACAAACGTCAGCATGAGCCACAGCGCCTGCCTGACAGCCACATGCTGAGAGCGGCATCCTGCTAATGCGTTCTGGCACACAGGCCTGGAATCACACATTTGCATATGCAATGACCTACATTTGCATGTCAGGCCGGGCATGGTCTGCCTCGATTAATTCCGGGCACATCTCTGCGCTTGGCCCGGCCCTCCACAGCAAAAAGAGGCATGGGTGCGAGGGGGGGGCTTTTTTGGCAGCTGAGGGATGAGCTGCCAATGAGGATCAGTCTGATGCAGCCAGAGAACCCAATACTTCATTAACAGTAATCTGTGTAACAGTGGGCAGTGGATGCAAGCTTTGCAGCCCATGCAGAGCACTTCTCATTTTTCACCACCCTTTTGCTGAGGGCTAGTGCAAATAAGTGACAGCCTGTCTTACCCGCTGCTTTTGCCCTGTCACATAATTTAAGGTGGAGACATTGGATTTAGGGTCTCTCTCTCTCTCACACCACGGTATGGAGAACACACACTAATGTGCTCACAAAGATAGCTTCTACATATTATAGGTTGTGAACACTGCACAAGTTGTTTTGCTCAGCAGGAGTGAAACAGTTGCACAGAGACAAGGAAGGACTTTAAAATAAATAACTCTTTTTTCTGTGTCATGTATTCCTTGTTCCTAAACTGTGGCAATGCCAGCAACTTGGGACATGTGGAAAAATTACAGGAAAAAACCACTGGGGGGTAAGAATATGGTTAAATGGTATTTTTACTACCCACTATTCCAAACCTTTGTACTTAGGATAACTTAAAGGGAGAATGAGAACAGAAGAACGCAGTAGGAAAAGAAATATACTGAAGAGACTGGAGTATAGTTATATGCTAGTGCTGGAAAACCATTTTGGAGGGGTTGGTAGACTGGACTGGAGAAGGTGGGAACTGTATGTGTTACTATGCCTGCAACTCACAGCAAAAATTTAGCCCAAGAAAGAAATTCAAGGCAGTGGGCAGCATATTGGTTATAGGTCCCACCTCGCAATTAAAAGGACCCAAGTTTGAATCCTCACTGTGACTATGACCAACATACTTTGCCTGAAATTGATACAGTAAAAATTATCCAGCTGCAAAAATTGATAAATCACTCTAATTAGCTTAACACAGTAAGTTGCTTTTGGAGAAGCTGAATAAATAAATGTAAATGTGCACATTACAGTTGAAATGTACTTTGCATTAACCCTCCCTCATACATTTTTAAAATTATTGGACAAGCAAACCTAATAAAAGTCTGAGCACAAAGCTGTGGTGCTAAGTGAATTCTGGGAAGACCTGGAAAATTTGGTCATCTTGCCCTTGTGCAGGGCTGAAAAAACCATGATCGATAAGAGAATCTCGTGAGACTCAGTTCTTCACTGATTCTGAGCTTCTGCTGGATAGCCATACTAGGCTACGGTCCCCTTACTCTCCTATGCTGACAGCCATAAATGGCTCTACTAGCCCAGGAATCACTGAGCTTATCACAGCTGTTTCTACTTTACCTTGCTTTGTATGGATTTTCACTATTTCATTCAGCTAAACATAAACTACCATTTGAAAAAACCCTTCATCTGCAACAAAAGATAAAAATACAGTCATTATGACAACACCAATGTGTCAAACACAGACATTGTTATATATTAATAAGACCTGAAAGAATGTATTCTCTGACTAAAATGCATGTTTTCACACACAAAACCATAGATTAAAAAAAGTCAGGTGATTTCATTTCTTAGGTTCAATTCTAAGGTTTTCATTTCATTCACTGATGATACTGAAGAACAGACTTCAAAGGCTATATTGATATAAATATTGTTCAGTGTTCGTAAAAAAATGCCCTGTAACACATTTCTTTCATGTCGAGTTTGAAAGTGCCTTTCATTTAATGTTATTTATGAGCTTCCTTTGAAGTTTATGGATTATTTACCTTGTTATTATTGCGAGTTTACTCAATTCATATGGAGAAAGAATTTTCCTCCCAAGAAAAATCGATCGCTGCATGTTCCAGTCCGCTATCAAAATCCATCAGAGACAGGATTTGCACATAAGAGACAATGTTTTTATCGAACCGCATAACCACAGCGAGGGGTCCAGCTGCAAAAGTCTCAATCAATACAAAAAAATTCCATATTGAGCCTCAACTTCACTACTATGCGTTTGTTTAATTCTAAGGTTTTCAGATCCAAGTAAATTCCTTAAAGCAATGTTTTTTCCCCTTTTTTCTTAAAAAAATGTTTGCAAAAAAAGAAACACACACACACAAGGTTGTGAATTTAACCCAATATTAACAGAAGAAACTACAGAAATGTGCCTCTGTGTTGAGTGAATTTTGTAACTGACACGTGTCATCGCGAGTTTCTCATTATGTGGTGGTGCTTTGGCATAATCAGCTACATGGTGAGGAAGCATGCTTGAAGAGGGAGAATAAATTGGTTGTGAAATGCAAAAATATGCTTTGAATCCATAATTCATCTGACGGGAGGGTTGGCCTGCCCGCCCCATGCACCCAGCTCACCCTAGAACTACAGGTGAACTTGAGAAGAAAATATCTGACTATTTCAGCATTGGGGAGCTTCAGTGTGGAAAATCCAATTATTTCCTCCCAGCTCTATGCCTGTGTGGTGCTGGTATAGAAGGGAAGAAAAAAGCTCTCAGTGCAAAGCAACCTGGAGCCCACAGCTACTTCCTGTGGGTGGATTGACAGATAGAAATGTCAAAGCAGTACGGGAAAAGCTGAAGGAAAGATGCATAGCCACAAAATGCGGTAAAAGAGAGCTGGCAAAGGGCTCTTGGAATAACAGTTTGTCTGCTTACCTGTGGCTGGAAGATGGGAAGTTCAACCTGCTGACTCTGTTGCTGGGCATCCATTGCAGAAAGAGTTCAATCTGTTAGAAGATCCATTTTGCCTAATTAAAAAGCTGTTTGATTAAAAAAAAAAAAAAAAAATAGAAGTAAAACTACTGCTACTGCACAGGTCAAGATCTACAGTGTCATGTCTCTGTTAGATATCTCCTGTTCATGAGGCTGTGGTCAGGTAAGTGGAGCACACAGTAATCCAAAATGAATCTAAAATTGAAAAAGAAAATATGAAATAAAAAAGAAAAAGAAACACTAAATTGAAACAAAAAACATGTTATGCATTTAATTTGACCTCTACATTCACTGCTTTCTAAGAACAAACCAAGTTTTAATTCCATTCCTGCTGTGCTACCCTTCATAAAGGTAGTTACCTTGAACTGATACAGAAAATTACCCCGCTATACATATTTATAAATAAAGTCTATTGTATACTTTATTATCAACCTTAAACAAAGGCACCGGCTAAACAAAGCATAAAAATAAAGACATACACACCTTCAAAAATAAAAACAAGTGCATTCATAAGCACAAGACATGCTTTAAGTGAAACTAACAGAATGACTAGTACATTTACGGGGTCTCACATAACCACTGTTAATGGAAGTCATTTACCTTGCCTACCTACACTGGAGGCCTGCAAAGCCAGAAATATATAATGAGGTGGTTTACTGCTCACTGGTAAAAACAATCCCCACTATCTGCCTCGACTGCAGCTGCCAAAAGGAAGAACAATTCTTCAGGCTAATTAAAAACTGTTGAACATAAATGTGGGTGACACTTCGGAGCTGTCCAAGGCACTGTGATCTACTGTCTTTAAAAAAGGGTACAACTGCTAATTAAACATGCACCACCGCTGTTGCAGCACACATTTAATCTCCTCTGATCACTTAACATGTTTTTAAAGTATATTTATTTAATAATAAACAGTATTTCAAAGAACTATAGCAGTGTTCTGAAAAGGTTGTGAAGGATTTAAAGTTTAAAAAACAGCCTATCTCCAGAGATTATGCATACTGAAAATGACTATCAAACATGTATGCTTTTCAGTGCAGTTTGTAAGCTTTCAGAACATAAATGCTAAAAATTAAATATATCTACTGTGTTGGGAAATATGAAAAATTAATACTGCACACTGTGACATTGGGAAAGTCACTTTGAAACTCACCCCACAGTTAAAATGGATTTTTTTTTCCAAGAGAAAAAGGCAGAAACAATGTATAGCAGCTGCCATATTTATAATAATACTTCCATCTGTAATTTAAAAATTAAATATATACAAAACTCCTTTTCCTCAAAATAGAAAAGAAATACCTTTTCAGAAACCAATTAAATAAATCTCAGGATGAATAGTTGTCCTGCATGCGTCTTGCATATGTGCAACAGCATTACGTTAGATAACTACAAGGTCAGGGAACCAACGTCTTACCGTTACTTACCCTTAACTTTCAGCCATTATACAAGGAAGGGCTGTATGACAGTTATAACACTGACATCTTTGGCCCCCACCATGAGAACAGCTGTTTTACAATAAGCCATTGAGTTCACATCAAGTTCTGTTAAGCCCTCCTTAACGAAATCATTTACAATTGCCAAAATATGTCAAAATTGGAGGTGGAAAGAACTCAGAACATGCCATTCATGAGGATATGCCACACACATACACCATATGTGGGAAGATTCAAAGTATTCCCCAATTTAGATATCATCGTAGATGCCAGTAACACGCAGCTGCCTTGTCCATAAGGTCACATGGTCGACAACAGCTTTTAAAAACCAAACTATTTATAGAGCCAAATAACAAAAGAGACACACTGCTGCCAATGTCCTGCAACAGAAGTGTGAGCACATGGAGCCATGCTCCTGCCTGTTCCCAAGGTATGCTACCTGTCATCCTTAAACATAAAAGTCTCTTGTAGCCTCTGATGTGTCTGGTCCTCAATGTGCATGTTTGCATGTTATTCACTGAAACACAAATGTGGATAAATCTCACATCCACAACCCTAACAGTTCTGAAGCTGGCCAACACCTTAAAATTCTCTACATTGGAGAGACTTTTTAACATAGACTTCTTAACATAAAAAAATTAACAGCTACAATACGGCTCTTTCAGTCAGCCTCCGAGGGTTCCAAATAAAGGTGCCATTTTTCCTGGTATACTGTGTATGCAATGAAGTCATCTTCATATGACTGCTAAATAGAGTCAGATCAAAGAGGAGGAAGGTCAGTTCTTTAAAAACTGTTGCTGTTGTCAATATCGTGTGCGTTTTAATTAAATACTTTTACAGTTACTTAACATCTTTTAAATCTTTAGTTCAGCTAATATTTCATTATATCCTGCACTCTATATATACTATATGTTTTACCATCTAGGCAAACAAAGCTATAGAGATTACTATATTCCTGCTGATTGTGTCCATCTGCCAAAAAAGTTTTTTTTTCTATGATCATTCTCACCGACATATCCAGAGACTGGGGGGGGGGGGGGGTTTTTTTTCCCCCTGGGTTNAGGACTGGCATTTATTGTCGATTCTGATAGTAATAGATTGGGGGGGGGGGGGGGGGGGGGTCTTTTCTCCCACTGTGTTTCCCTAAAGGTGGTATCGTTCCTCAGACTTGGGCCTCTTACTATAGGCCTGGGAGTTTGAGGGTACGGCACAATATTTTTGCTATTGCAGATATTGCTATTGTGAACTTCTGGACTGAGACCAATATTATTGCTCGGATCTGTTTCAGCTTAGGGGTCAATGCTCCAAGTGCTCCTACCATCAAAGTGACTACCTTAGTCTTCACATTCCAAATTCTCTGTAGTTCCTCTCAATCCCTGGTATTTCTCGAGCTTTTCCTTTTTCCTGATGCTTCTATCACTTGGAATCACCATATCTATTACCACTGCTCCTTTCTCCTGGTTATCTCTAACAACTCTATCTGGTTGGTTGATCAATACCTGTTTATCTGTCTGGATGTGGAAGTCCCACAGGATCTTGCCTCTGTTGTTCTCCATCACTCGCTGTGGTTCTTCCCATTTAAAATTGGGAGTGTCCAAGCCATATTCCTTACAGATGTTCCTGTATATGATTCCTGCCACTTGGTTGTGCCTCTTAGTGTATGCTGTCATACCTGCATCGTGCAGTCTTCAGTTAGGTGCTAGATTGTTTCAGGGGCTTTGTACAGTCAATTGACATGATGTTCAGTGTTTGTTGTTGTACTGCCATGATTAGTGCTTCTGTACTGTCCTTCAGTCCTGTCTTTCCCATTGGGAGGATTCTGCACGTCAGCCACCTCTGCTTTCTGTCAGTGGTACATTCCAAGGAGGGGCTTATCCTGGCATGGCACCTCCTTTACTTCACTACTATTCATGCTTTCTGTTTCAGATATTCCCCTAGAGAATTCTCCTTGATCCAGTGCTTGGATGTACTAATAAATGTACTAGTATTTCATTCTGGACAGTAGTTGTAACACTTTCTAGGCCCCTTCCCCCTTCCTTCCAGTTGGTGCACAATCTCTGAGCCTTGGATTTTGGGTGGAAGACTGCATGAATTGTACGCAGCTTCCATTTCCTCTCTTGGAAAGCTTACTACAGCAGTTTTGGTATTTGATGGTTTGGTTTTTCTGATGAGGGCACACTCTGATCTTCTAAATATGATGCATTCCAGCCAGGAAGAAGGTCAACAAGAAGAAAAAATTGCAACATCATAATAATTGTACTTCCAAGTAACATGTGCCTTGGACAAATGGTGTACTATTGGATTCCTTACAATAAACTAACAATGATCAGCGAATTTCTATGTTCAGTTATTACCACACCCTTTGGAAGAACAAGTGAACTTTAACGAAGGAATTACCCTACAGTGATAACTTTAGCCCTCCAGTTTCAGTTTGGAACTCCCCTGGATTTCCAACCATGGTCTGAAGTACACCAGGAACAGTAAGAGTGTGCACTGCATGAACTGCACTCAGCCCAATCCCCACCTGTGTGTGTGCAATGGAACTGGACGGCGCAACTCCCCTGTCTGTGTCTGCTGTGCAGCCGAATCCTTGTGTGTGTGTGTGTGCATGCACATGCAGGTGAATATGCATGCATGCAATAACCTGTGTGCTGTTCTGAGAGTACCAAGATATAATGTCGAGTGTTGGGAATGTTGGTTTGGGGATTTTCGAAGGAAAATTATAGGAAAAATGTAGACAGCTATTATGAAAATAGCTGTCGCAATTTACACGTCCTTTTCAGAAACCAATTAGATGCATAAATCAAGGGATGACTATAGTTGTTCTGCATGTCTGTTATGTGGTAGTTCAACTTCCTCTCTTCTTATCATTTTCCCTCTTTTTACTGTAAACCTGCTGCACTTCTGCAGTCCTAATGATGTCCCAAAAATTTCTAGTCTTAGACTCTGGGGGGAAATTTCTTGGGTTTTGTAGTGCAACAGCCTAGTGCAACATTCAGCATGGACTTTGTTTACCTGGTATGAATCTTTTTGTTCTAATCACTCTCATATTGGGAGGTAGGCAGGTGCAGCATTAGGAATCTTTCCTCAGGATTTATTATTGAATAGTGGCGGTATTTCTCAACCAGAAATCAAATCCCATGCTAGGCAGTTATTATATATGCCTCTATATATCTGCAGGGGTGCACACAATAAACATATAGCTTAAAAATGACATCATGTTACAAATTACAATATATAGCTCACAAATCAGTTGTTTGTATGCACCCATGCAAATAACAGAGCAATTAAGAGAATTAAGCTGTTAACACATTTATTAGGGTCAGCAAGTCATTGGAGCTGCCTTGCATTTGAAGGGCCCAAGTTTAAATCTCACCTCATGCTGTAACACTGCTAAGTAACATACTCTGAATTGATACAATAATTATTACCCAGCACTATAAATGGGTAAATCAAGCAGCTTAACACTGTCACTCTGGAGAAAAGTACCAGTGAAATAAATATAAATGCTTCACGGAATAACTTTTAATTGTACTGTGTGTAAAAAATGTGGGTGTTCTTTTAGACACTAACATGTCCTTTGACTCATGTTACTGTCTTGACTAGAACCTGTGTCCCTCAGTTAAGAAATATAGCTAAACTACAGCAATTCCTAAGTAGGCAGGATGTTGAGAAGCTGGTTCATGCCTTCGTTTCGTGCAGGATCGATTACTGTCTGGACCAAAGCATACCAAATTACAGTTAATACAGAATGCTGCCGCTAGAATTGTCACTCAGACCAGGAAGTCCATCCATATAACACTGCTTCTTAGTTCCTTAGATGTTAAATTTAGAGTAGATTATAAACTCTTAGTCAACTTATAAGGCCATACATAGTATTAGTCATGTGTACCTTAGTAAAATCTATGACTTTTATGTTCCATAATGTTACCTATAATCATTAAATGCTGGTTATCTTAAAGTACCTGTGATCGATAAGATTACAGTGGGAGGATGTGCCTTTAGCTATGGAGCACCTAAGCTCTGGAATAGTCTGTCTGGTGATGTCAGAAACGCCACTTCTGCATCTCATTCACACTGTTTCATTATGTTGTCTTTAATGTCATTAGGTACTAACTCCCACTTGTTCTGTTTGAGTCTTTTGAACCACTAGTGCAGATTATTGACCCCCACCACTGGGGCCAGACAAGACCAATAGTGAGACCCACAATTCATACTGCTGTGAGCTGAGGACCCCCTGCCACGATGATGTGACCAGCTCACCTGCACCTCAACATCACTTGACTCAGTTTCACTGTCCTACACAGTGTTGTCCTTAGTAGCATCACCTTTGTTAGCTGTTACTACTGGCACTATTTTCTATGTGCAGCAGCCGCTGGAACTCAGAACCCCAGAGGTTTATTTTTCTCCCTTGCCTCCTGGTTGGGAGTTTTTTGTTTTCTTCTCTGCAGTTGCTGGCAGGCTTACTGTTTTGCCTGTATACCCTGTATAGCTCCTCTCATTAACATTTAACCTTTATCTATAGCTTCACTATTTACTTATTTCCTGTTTCATTATCCTAATCTACTGTTCAGCACTCTAAGTCACTGTATGAGAAGAAGCACACTAAAAAAATTAATTAATTTGAAATGTATGTAACATGTTAAGGCTACTTTGCTCACTGTGTGTTTATATAGAATATATAAACATGTGATTGGTTCTAAAGGAAAGCTTCTAAAGCACCTTTGAATCACAATGGCAGCAGGTTGACTCTCATAAGAAACTGAGAAACTTACCAACTGCCAAAAGAGCAAAATGTTACTAAATGATTACAACCTCATTGCCAAAGATCTGCAAAACATAATGAACTGAGCATGAGGTGTCCATGTCAACCAAGAACAACCTCCAATTAACCAATTATAAAATAAATGGTCCCCCTGGTGCCCAACAACAAAGTGTACAAATGGTGACAGATCTAAGCAAAGCTTGTTGCTTTAGAAGGTTCTTGATCTTAATAAAGCAAAAAGATTTATCAAAGTGAAGAAATGACGTGTGTAACAGTTAAGGCACAAGAGTGTCTCTTTGATGGCAGGAACAACTGAATAGATGTTATAATGAGAGCCAACATGATCAGTTCTCCAATGAACATTTCAACCTAGAGCTCAACAGAGGCACCATTTTCACCATTAACACGATTGTACGGGCTGAGTCGTACAGGTACATTCGTCGAAACGAGTCCTCATACATTACAAGTCTATTCAAATCACTGCTTTTCTGGGCTCCTTGTTAATGTTGTCTCAAGAGAGCTCCTCACATAGTACCCATCTGGCATCTGAAAGGCTGGCTTCTCTTCTGGGTAGGCCATAAAGGTAACCCATGAAAGGGCCTCTTCTGACGGGACGATTCCTACCTTTGCACCATTCAGGCATCTTACACAAACGTCTGCTATTAAGCAAACACTCCAGAGCAGGCAGCTGTTACTTCATTTTTCCCCTCACCTCCATTTTCAAGAGGAGACTCCTTATAAAAACTGGCATACTCCTTAAAGGGTAGACATATTATGTGCAGTATGCCACACTGGGAGACACAAAGCACTTTTCCCCTGTCTCTTTTCACATCAGTTCTGCCCATTTTGCCAAGGCCTTTGTTGCCTTGCTGTTAACTCCACAGGTGGTTTACACATAAGAAAAACCCATTTGTGCAACTAGTCCATTGATCTTGAAATCCACCATTTCAATTTGTGCTTTTTTAATGCCTATCAATTTTTTTTTACAATAAAATACTGTCTATTACATATGTACATTCAAACATACATAAAATCATACACAGACAAATGTTAAATGTTGTGAGTTAACAAGATAGCAGAATATATCAGAAAACAAACAAATGCATAAAATAAGCACAAAGTTTAAAACAGCTCATAAGAAACTTTAAGGTAAAATATTCAGGGTTCTTTTGACACTCTTGTTGATAGGCCAGTCTATAATTGAGCTGTGCTTTTTGGTTGACTGAGAGCGTCTCTATGCTGCAGGCATGCTGGAATAAATTGCATAGACCAGGAGATTGGCAAACGGCCCAACGCCTACCTCTGTCAGCCAGTCTCCTGAGCATGACAAGTGGTTTCTATGACAAAGAAAAACTGGTGGAACAGAGATTGTCTCTATGCCATAGCATATCTGGGAAATCTACCCTGGTTTAGGTGATAACCCCTTAACCATATTCAATACCCAACCAAGTGACAGCTAACTGAAGTCCTAAACTATGCCATTTGAATTTGGCAAGCTCTAAGAAAAAACCAGCACACTAGAGAAAACATTGTTAAAAACTGTGTCATTTATGAAAAGAAGGCATTCTCAGTTTAACAGCTGCTTCTTCTCAAGCAGTCCCAGTCGTTCTATGACCTGTAATAATGTAAAAATGGTTATTTTATTATCTCAAGTATCAAAACAACTGGCTAAAAGATCATTTGGCTATTTTCACAAAACCGATTCTTTCAAATTTTCTTGTTTTTTAAAACACACAAAAAAGTTTTTGATAATGTGCACTGAAATCTTAGAGCATAAGACCAAAATTTATTGCATTAAGTAATCAAGTCCCCTAAATTGTGGCTCCATTAGATGTCATAAACTGAGGCACTCTGAAATGAGGTTCATACAGAAATAATCATACTGAGGACAGACACAAAGGACAGGCACGGACAGTTGGAATGAAAGTGTACTTATATAGCAGGAACACTTTGGCTGCTGCAGAAGGTCATTACAACTAGCAAATGAACCAGAATGAAGGTTCTGCCAAACAAAATACAAACAAATGTACAGTGCAAATTGTTTTGCTCTTGTTGTCTGGTACAGGTCAACCATGTACTGCTGTTTAGATTTGAAGGGAACCCATGAGCCTGACTGGGACGTCCAAGTGTTCATGTTATGAATTCTTCTACAAACAGCTACATAACAACTGACATACCAGCTGAGCATACCATAGTAAACACAAATAACTGAACTATTGAATGCCTACTCTAGTCAGTAACAAAACTGAAGAATTTCCCAATTAATGAGAAGCGCAAAACTGAAAATGTCAAAAAATTAAATCTATATTATACAGTCATTTTTAGGTTAAAATAAAGCATTTATTTTTTTCAAAGTAATTTACACTTCATTCTGAAGTATTCAAATTTAACATATACAGCTCTCAAATAACTGTTTACATTTTTTCATTTAGTAGATGCTTTTTCTCAAAGCAACATGCAATGATTATTAACTCATATATATCTGACATGAAATTTAACTTAACAGTGCTAGACACACTAAACTTCCTACACCCACCTATACAGCAGAACAACTAAACATACATGCAGACACAGTTTGTCCATTGTTATCAATGAGGACCAAATTCATTGGCATCTCTCACACGCACACACGCATGCACACGCGCACGCACGCACACAAAAACATTCACACACAAACAGGCTAGTTACTAAGTCATCAGAAAACATGTATTTGGACTGAGAGGAAACCCAGACAAATGTCATTTTAAAAGTACCTTATGGATATATTTATAAATCACCTATGCAAAGTTATAGCATCATGGCACAGCTTTTTTAAAGTAAACATATGAATAAAGTATATCTACTAAATACTTATTAATATATCCAAAGCCAACCAAGTGATTCCATAGCAATTACTAAAACAGAGCTAATTAATTACTGAAATAAAGTGATAATTAAGTAAACAGTGTCACTTAGCTGAATGAAGAGGAAGATGAATTGCAGTGTCACTGCAGCAGAAACATGTCTCTAAATAAGTCTCCTCTATCAGTCATAATCCATCTTCTGATGTCAGAATTAAGCACTGTTCCCATGGAGACACCAAGGTGGTAAACTAATTTAAAGTCAGTTATTAGAAATCCAGATACTACTATAAACAAAATGATGCAATATGTTGCCAGCACTTAGCTGCAGTTATTACTCATGAATGATGTAAATGTGTTTCCATTCCAATTTAAGTGCCCCATCAGTAAGAGGAAAATTCAGGCCAAAAAATACACAATTTATTCTGACATTTAGAAAAACTGTGGTAATATTTATTTACCTGCAATACTGAAATGGTTGTTTTTTTATTAATTTAAACTAAACATATGTGTTTATAAACAGATTTCATCAGTCTAATAAGCACAAAGTTTAAGAATTATGGGCCCCCTGAAAGAACATTGCTCTGTAAAATCCCCAGAAATAAAATAAAATTGTGTGCATCCCCTCTACTGGTGTAGATCACCACCAATATGCCTGTTCTTATACAGCAGTGGTAATAATAAGACATGACTGATGTGAAAATCAATGGTTCAATGCAATCCAATATATTTTTATATTGAGTTCTCTTCTCACCAGTGACAGAGTGCTGCACAATGCTTCAGAGAATGAAGCAAAAGCAACAGTTATAGTCAACTATAGAACTAACAGCTGAGAAGAGGAAAGCAAAGAAAAAAAGTTCCAACTATAAATAAAAGGAGTGAGAAAAAAACCTCTGGAGGTCCAAGTAACAGTGGCTGCACAGCCTTCCCAGATAAAATACACTGGGCATTTGTAAGACTGCAGTGAATATGCAATTTCCTTCAGAATCAATAAAGTTTTTGTCTGTCTCTTTATCCATCTCTCAAGTGGAACTTCAGCTATGGGAGCAGGAAGAGCGGACAAAATAAATGTGTGACTAATAAAGTGAGACTGAAAATACAGGCTACCTGCATGGTGTAAAGAACAGAAAAAAGCAAAGAGGGATCTTGTAGCAAAAGTGGTTTTATAAAGTAAACCTACTAATATGATGGCTTTTGTTCTGGTCAAACACAGGGCTAGAATAATTTCAGTAGTATTGACAACTTGGGGTTATTTTTGGATATCTCCACAACAGCTAGTTTTAGCTACTGCATGTTCTCTGATTGCTTATTTCTCTATATTGATAAAGCTAAAACTGTTTGTATTTCATGCACGGCTTTGTTTTTCAGATCAGAGACTTGGAATTTGGCATACTTTTACTTCTCATACTAAGTTAGGCTTTTGTGCAGTAAAGTTCATTAAACTCCAAAAAGGTTACTTAGTATTCAGAAATTTTAAAATATGGGCTCTCTAACAAGGCTTAGAGAGGTGGAAGTAATAGCATCACGCAGCACAGATTAACATCACACACACAGTATGTAGTCACACAGGAGAATTTTCTCACCATACACACACAGACATACAAAGCCTGACAAATTTTCTTGCCCCATGAGGCAGCACACACGCTCTACACACACGCTAATGTACAACATTGACTCATTTTGTCACCACACACAACACACACACAAACTTATAGAACACATAAGAGTTTCACACTGATATAAGATACACTCACTAATTTTCTGCACCCCCAACACACACGCACACTCGTGCACTTTGTCTCTCACACACACCTGCTGACGAATACTGACCCATACACACAGGAGAGACACCACACACACTACTCACTACACACAGACAGCTTTTTTTATGGTACAGGTGCAGATGAAAAATGTGAAAGTTAATAAAGATATACGAGACTCACACAATGCTGATTATATAACGTTATTACTTTTCACCTTTCCACTAGTACACTTTTTTGATCTGGGCAGCGCCGAGTAACTCAGCTAGTCAACTGCAAACATCAGTTAATACTAGAGTCTTTGCAGTTTTTCTTGTAATACATTCCAGCATTTCATATTTACAGACCAACAAGCAACAGTAATTAAAGCTGATATGCACATCTACACATACAGGAAGAATAAAAAATAAATGTAAATGTGTACTGTAAAAAGGTTTTAAAAAATGTACAGTTCATTTTACAGAAATTTCCAACATATTTAATTATCTAACAAAATAAAATTAAAAGACTGAAAACAGCTTTTAACAAAATCCTAGATAAAATCGTGATAAGGGGATAAACAAAACATATGATTCCATAGTCCATGTCTTCTAACACTTTGTTTTTTTATGTACACTGAAGGGTTATAGGATAGAATAAAACTACAACAGTCTGTTGGCCTGTTTCTATAATCTCCTGTAACCAGTGCCACTGGTTTTTACAACACAGCCTAACTACCAACATTGGATGTCATTTCTCACCACTGCTACCTCAATTTATTCTGTATCTGTGTAATATTAGAAGGCATGGTCTGGAGTAAAACTGAAGAAGAAAATAAATCCTTAACATAAAAGAAAAAGAAATTTCTTGAAATCGTCACTTATTCTGACAATGGGAATCATCTCGGAAGACATGCCGTACCAAGATACCAGACATCCTCTACACTGCTGTGAACTACACAGAGCTTTTCAAGCCAACAGCTGCTCCGCAGAAACAATGCCCTATGACACTATTGATGGCCGTCACAACAGTGGCAGTTGAGTCCTCAAGGTCACATAAAGTTGCACACATTGGCCTCTAAGGTGTTCCATCTCCACACCAGTCCCCTGGCCCCAAGGTCCTTCAACCATCACTCATGTCCATTTAGGAGTCTTTATTAGCGGCAGACAAGCAACTTAGAGAGGAAATTAAATACCCTCTTTTTTTTCCAAACTGGCACACAAATACCATCATAAATACCATTAAGCAAAAACAACCACCAGTACAAGATTAAGCAAAACCATAATTAATTAATTAGAAAAATAAAATGTAGGCTTTCTTGTAAGAGTAAATGGTGAATAATTAATAAGCCTGCAGTCATTTTTTTCCCCACATCATACATATTAATGAGACATCTTGTTTTCTTGCCATTTTCTACATGAGAAACGGTAAATTCCTGGATGTGCCTTTGTAGGATGCATAGAAGACAAAAAAAACTGTGATGACAACATGACTTCAAGCATTCAAAGCAATGTCTGTCCTTTCATCTGGAAGTTTTGTGGAGATACAAGCTCATAGCATCTGCCGCTTCCTGCCATCCCACTTCCGAGACACAAAATTTACAAGCTCAACAAAATGTAATAAACAAGAGTCTAATCACCCACCCCATTTACACTTAGCGGTATTCCAGGATAACGTACACCATGAAATATTATCGGTCAAATCATGCGTGTTGCTGGCCTCTGGCCAAGGAAACTTGCCACGATGGCACATTTTCGCTGGCTCCCCTATGCTCAGTATCCCATTGGCTTCCCAGCACTTCTTCACACAACAGCCAAAGACTTTCATTCACTGCCCATAACCACAATGGCAAAGGTCTCCCAGTCCAACTTGGCAGAACTTCTGAAACAACATGGTTGCTTCCTGCAGCTTCCAAAAGGCTGTTTGTTTTCCAGTTATTGTGAACACTGAGGACCTCATACTGGCAGGCCCATGGCGAGGGATTATTGTGCATTGCTGCAGGCTTCAGGCTGGCCACAGGCCAAAATGGAATAAATCCCCATTAGTACAACTGCATAGGGCTCACCAACGTTCTACTACCTGGCATGTGAGGAAGAAAAAAAACCTGATTAATCTTCCACAATTTGCAGTCCCATATTTTTCAGGGACCCTGTTGGAAACCTCAAGACTTTCTGGGAGGTGTTAACAAAAAAATGGCAAAAGCAATTTGTACTATTTTTATCTCACCTTCACAGCATATGCACACTCTTATCGCCTTAGCGGGTTTGTTTACAGTGGCAAATGCAACTTGTACAACTCCATGACAGGGAGTAAGAATACCAACTTGAAGTTTATATATATAACTTCAGTGTTTGATGCACTGTTCTAATCAAGTGTCTAGAAGCACAACATGAAAAATATAATCTATACTTACAAAACAGATAACAAGAAGCTAACAGGTCATTAATAAAAGCTGGCTAACCACATTCATCTCAACGTCACTTTTTCAATCAAAAGTTGTTTACCCCAAGTTAAAAGCAATAAAAGGAAAAAAAAGGCAAAATAAAAGGTCATCAGTAAAATCTTGGTGAATATATACATTAAGCATATATGTATATGAATATACACATTCCCAACAAATGCAGCTTCTATTTAAAAAATGCATGTTGTATACCAGTAATAAAGCAAACTTATAACTTAATAATGTTCTACTTATTCTAAAAATTCTTTCATGTAAAAAGTTTCTCTGTAACGGAATTAAAAAAAAATGTGTTAAAACACATTGCTACACAGATAACCCGAAAACAAGAAAGTGGTTAAAACAAAGCTGCCTCCATTTGTAAAGATATTTCAACACAACATTCTTGGTTAGCTGTTTTCAAAACATTTTTAGTGAGTCTAGTTGGAAAACATTTGCAAAAACTTGACAAAAAATACTAAAAGAAACTAGCATGTTACAGAAATGCACCACACCAGTTTCCAAAAACAAATTTATGCACAAAAAAGGGGATGCTATGTGGGGCTAGAGAAATTTAGTTCTCGCGTGTGTGCATGAGGCGGGGGCCGGGCTACAAAATTCGTAAGCATGTGCGCCAAGAAAATTCACCCACATGAGAATATCCGTCTGTGTACCTGTATGGAGTGAGAAACTGTGTCCACATCTTGTACATTAGCGCGAGTTGAGCGCATTTGCTGTCCTCAAGTCTGTGTACGCGCGCACGTGCGCACGTGTTAGGCAAGAAAATTCGCCTGCATAACGAAATTTGTCAGTGGAGCCAGAAACTGTCCATATCATTTTAAATGATACTAAGTAGCCTTTTTGGAGTTTAGCGAACTTTACTTAAAGAAAACCCAACTTTTGGTAAGAATTTCAAATCTGGGGCTTTAAAAACAAAGACATGCATAAAAAATAGATTCAGCTTAATAGCTATACATTCATTTGACTGAGACCTTTCTACAAAGTACCTTACATTATTGAACCACATTCAGTTTTTACTCGTTCATGCTGCTGCATAAATTTTTTCTGGCGCTATTGAGTGTATAACAGTACTACAGCAGGAGGTGCACCTGAAACTCGGATCCTTTTGGTCCAAAGGCATTGGCTCGAAACACCATATCACCAAGGGTGGCTTAATACATATGACTTCTCATTTTACCAGCTGACATACTATACATTGTTATCCTAGAGAATAAATAGCCACAACGAAGGAACATTTGTCGGATTTACAACGTTTGTTCCTGTAGGAGTTTGGATCACAGTCATGTTTTGTGATGAAGGAAAGGTGTCTGACACTGGCTTCTTCACCAGTGTGTCATCTAGAAACATGTCACATACATGAAGTCATAGAATACTTTTTTTTTAACTCTGTAGAAATGTGAAGTGGTAAATCAGATCTTTTAAAATGGCAAGAGGCAATACTCAAACACTATGCTTCGTTAACTATTACAGAATCTGGAAACAATGCAGATAACTGATAAGCAATATTAACATACCTGTTTGGTCAAGAGTGTAGTCTTAGCAAAAAACCTTTCTAATTAATAAAGTATAGAGATTTGTCACAAGTACATCTGTAAATTCAAAGGTTGCTAATGAAATCAACTTGGATAACGTAATTAAAAAATAAGGTATTTTTTCATAAATATACTTTATTGATATATATAAAGCAGAAAAAAAATGCGCTAAGCAAAAAGAAATGTAACTAAATAACACACTTTTGTCAACCCAAGTCAGAGCTGTGGCACAGGCCTGAGAACACATTGCTTGCTGTGAGTGTAAAAGCTCTTTGAGAAGAAGGCATAGACATTAAACTATTTATGTGTCACAGAACTGACTTAAACAGTGACAAGTGTCACCCATCACTTGGAAGACACTGAAATGAAATGGAGAACCCTTAAGCGCTCCTGGATGTAAGGTTTTAAAAACAAAGACTTCTTGTCCCAAATCTTGTTTTGCACAAGTGACTTCAGGCAGCATGATGTTAAATGCATAATGTCTCCCAAGAACATGGCTTGCATCAGCGCACCGCCATCCAGGTGTATCACAGTCCTGCACTCCATGTTACAAATCCACTGACAAGGTCACCTCAACCACCAGGCATCTAGTGATGTGATCACAGCACCGGCCATCTTCCCCAGAATGTTTCCTTTCACTTCTGCAGTCAATGCTAACAGTGTTTGCAGCAGGTGACGTAGAGCTGAGTGATTAGGGGTTCCACCTTGTACTGGAAGAAATCAGGTTTGAATCCCACAACCCTTAACTGATGTAGTAAAAATTTCTCAGCTCTATGTGGCAATGGGCAAATCACTAAGTAGGAAAGCTGCTTTGCAAAAAAGATGAATGGGCAAATAATCGAACAGCAGAAGGTGAAACATAAGCTGCAATGTCATGAATCTATGCCTGTAGACAGCCCCACTAGTAAGTCAATTAGTCATACCACACCAGATAAACCAGCTAGTTAACCAAATAGAATACC
Source organism: Arapaima gigas (assembly GCA_900497675.1). Taxonomy (NCBI): domain Eukaryota; kingdom Metazoa; phylum Chordata; class Actinopteri; order Osteoglossiformes; family Osteoglossidae; genus Arapaima; species Arapaima gigas. The sequence continues at coordinate 341,926 of UFQX01000171.1, read as the reverse complement.
TATTCAACTGTTAATCTGTTTAGTCACCCACCATTAGGCAGCAAACTGAGCTAGCATGGCATTGTTGTACAGCTCTTGACCATGAAATAATTTATCAAAATTAGCTATAGTTTAGGCATCTTTTGCTAAAATAACTCAAAAAGAGTTCAGATCGTCACTTGTCACGCTGGTTTTACTTTTTGTCATTGAATTTAGTCATGGCTGAACATGTCCGGGGAACATGGGCCTAGGATACCTCAATACACTGGTGTGACTGGTGTGAAATTCAACGCGGACGAGTGGATTCTTTTTTTTTTCCACAGAAGGCGGACACTTAAATTAGGAGCAGGTTTAAATTTTGAGCAGACTGCTGGTTATTGCTACCACGCTAGCTAATACAAAGCACACCGCGGTCACCTGGGGTTTTTTACTCCCGCTGGTCCAGGTGGAGTAACTAATGACAGTAACGTGTAACTAGTACTGCTGTCACTGCTACTATAGTTAATAGTAGCTATCGTGGCGGACCAAGCTTTCCTGTGTGCCGGGCTCTGCAGTAACACACCTCACAGGGATCCATTGCTGGCCACTTCAGACTGACAGAAAAACCCCATTTACTTTTACTGCACTTTTACCTCACGCATATATCTCCTCCAAGGCAGAGCAGGACAGGCACCGCGCTGCCGAGCGTCGCTCACCAGGATGTGGCGCTGGTTCGCGGCGGGATGATGGTGGTCTTGGCTTTGGTTGCGGTTGCGAACAGTGCGGTTCTAAAACAGCAGGCTGCGTGCTCCATCCGTCCCGTACACAGCCCGCGCGCGGGTGCCGGAAGAAAAGGGGTGGGTCGCGGGGTCGTTGCTGCCCGGGGACGCGGCCCGTCACTGCGATTGGGACGACCACACTTCTTACGACAAATGCATTCTCATTTTACTTTAGTTTTTTCTCCGGAAACTCCACAAAGTTATTAGTTTGTTAAAATCTCTGTAATCCTTGTTTCTGCAACCTGCATATGGGTGTTTTGAAAAGAATCATTGAAAGTTAATTTAAAGGTATTTTTGAGGAAGCAGTTAATAAATTTGATAAATACTTTGTCTGTTTGTGGGACATTAATTTTCCTTCTAAAGAGGGCATGTTGTACGAAGATTTACAGCCTCCTCCCCTTTAAATCTGAGTTAATATATCTTTCTGGAGTAATAGGTGGTGCTTAACGCTGGTGATTTGCAGGGCACCGGTTCAGATTCAGCCTCCTACCGTAGATTCCTTGATAGGTGTTCTTACCCTGAACTGTTAGTAACAATTTCCTGCCATATAAATCAATGTCGGTGTAAAGTTTATTAACATTGTAAGTCAGTGCAAACAACATTTTTGGTCATAATAAAGGATGATAACTTTGTTTGCATAACTACAGCCTATTTTCACTAAAGTTACATCATACAAATGGCAGCAATACTGAATTATAATGTGTCGTATGTCTGCAGGAACACAACTGTTCACTGGTTTAATATGATTTCAGCTCACATTCCATTGCAGATGTTGTCAGGGTTTTTGTGGATTCATAAATGAGATAAGTGAGAAGAAAGGCATGTGAGAGCTCTTTAGAATAAGAATAATTAAGAAAATGTAGTTTGATTATGCAAAGCGAAAAATATTTGATACAAAAATAACTGATTTCTGTGCCTTCTTCTGACTTGTCTTTGAAGTACTTCACTAGTCCTTAGTTTAACCTGATATAGGTAAATACTGTAGGTAGGTTGAATTCTTATAATGTGTAGATTTTGCAGAAAAAAGTAATGTGAATAGCAGCTGAAGATTAAAAGAAATGTCTGGGAAACTGAATTCTGCTAGTGAATAATGACAGGAAATAATAGTATGTTTTACTGGCTCTGCTGTACACCTACCTGTTTCCTTTCGAAGTCTGATGACATTCTGTGATACAAACTATTGTTAATGTTTTCACATTTCAGATTTATGAGCAAATGAGGATGAGGAGAGATGAGAAATATCAGAAGAAGCAAGAACATATCAAACACATGCTTCACAACTTTTTCTAGGGTTATTATATTCTAGGCATATGTAAACTTAATTTGTCAATATAGTGCAATAAAGCAATGCTTGGATTTGTGTTTTAATCTTTCAGTCTTGAATCACACTGGTGTTGTTTCTATCATGCTAGCAGGTATGATGACATGAAACTGACAGCATGTTTTTGTGACTTAATCACTGATGAATAATTTAATATTATGTTTGGGATATGTGTTGTGTATCAGGATCTAGTAATGTTAACTTAGATCAAAATTGTGGAATTAACCTAAATGTCCTAAAAACTCTATATAAATTCACCTTTTATGTTACTGCACAAGTACGACATTTTACAGTCTAGAATACAACTTTGTCATGGAATCCAGGACAGTGATATCAATATTTTTGAGTTAATGGAAACTGAAATGAAAAATAGTAGAAACAGAATCAAGACAGATAATACAGCAAACACTTTGACAGTATCTTTATTGCAAGAAGGCATGGCTCACTATTGCCTCCCACTGTCTGGGGTGTATAGGTGAGGGCTTGAACTCAGCTCAGCCTGTGTGGAGTTGTTCATGTTCACTTTGTGCTCTTGTTTCTGTTTTCCAAAGACATGCAGTGCAGGTCAGTTTGTTCATTCTAAATTGCTTGCAGTGTGACTATTTGTGTGTGGCTACTCTGCGATGCCTCGGTGGCCCACCCAGAGGCTGTTTCGTAACCTATTGTACTATGATTCCAAGACAGGCTCCAGACCACCTTGCCCATCACCAGCAAAAAGCCGTTAAAGGATAACGGATGAATAGATGTTCTGTAGAAAGTCAAAAATTAAACTGTGCAACTCAAGCAGTACAAACTGAAAAAAACTTAAGGTTTAAAATGCAAAATACATAATATTAAATGACAAAGACCCTGATGTCATATGGAACTGATACAAATCAGTTTATAAATTACCAGTGAGTGTAAATTTATGATAAAAGAAGAGAGATTTGTTTAACCATATAATGTTGTGATGTACTTATTTTTCACCATTCTGCGGTTTCTGTACCACCGAACTGTTTCAAGACTTTGAGTCTGTGAACCTTTTTGGTGTCATTAACAGGCCTGTGTCATGACTTGTTCATTTGTTGTATTTGCTGAGGGATTTAGAAATGATATAATGTATGAGACTTGGCACACTTTTACTAAGCCTCTGTTATTTTTACCAGCTCATGGTTTAACACCCCTTCTGCTTCAACCTTACATTGTGTATATCACTGACTTGTGTGTCACTGTTGATATCAAGCAAGCTTATGAAAAATTATGTCAAGTGCTTTATCTCATGCAGTGCCACCCTGATGACAGGCATATGTGGTACTGATACATGTGTTCAGCAGTGGGAAGTGGAGGTGGAGATCTGGAGCTGGAATCACCACTCTGCATCTGAGACATCATTGCTGCCAAGTACAAGCTGAGCCTAGAGCCCTCTGTTGCCATCCTTTTTTGTGTGAGTCCTGCCAGGCACCTGTTGTTTTGAACGCATCTTCATGAGTCAAAATAACAGCAAACCACTGATCACTCAGTCAGTAATTATTTCATTCACACATTTGGATGTTTTAGTTAAGCCTTACTACACTGGAGCCCCTATTGGGATTTTTACTAGTCATCATTCATTCATTTGTTAATAGCAGAAAGCAAAATTATTAACATCATGAAACACAAGGATAGAACAGTTCAGGGTTCACAGGGTCATAACCATATTAAGTATTCAAATGCATGTATGTTGCATTAAATTTGTCTTCAGTACATGCATCTGCATATATCAACTTTGCAAAAGAACATGATGGGTGAATCATACCCTTTGATCAGACAGTTAGCATATTTTGAAATCCCTTCACGGCCTCCGTTTTGGTTTCCCACCCTAGCTGAGATTCTCAGTCTATAGCATGCACTTTTGTGCCAGTTTGGGGGCCAGAGAATTGTGGATCATACTCCTTCCTGTTTACATGACTCATACCCCCTTGTCCCTCAGCAAAGCTCTCAGCACAGTTTTGACCTTGGAAAGACACTACTCCTAGCTACATATTCTTTGAAATGTCAGTGGGTAAATGTTGGTTGGTGCCAGATCGACATTTTTGGTAATAAAGTAGAACAGTTTATGGAATATAAATTCATTCATGTTCAGTGCTGCCTTTGAAGACACATGCAGCACCTGCTTTTACATTAAATTTACTGCAAAGCTTTTAAAACTTGGATCTTTGTGAATGGAATCCAATGATTTATGCACCACACACAACTTTTAAGTGAAAAAATGTGATATGATTTGTTATTAAAGAGCAAGCACTTTAATGATACTTCTGATAGCTGATAAAGACATTTTGAACATTACCTGCACACATACCCTATGACTGTGTATAGATATATTTGGACTCTTTGTATATAATATTGAGTATTATTTTTTGCCATAACTGATATTATTAGTGTGTGTAGCTTTGTTTACTAGAACTTCCTAGTAAAATATATATTCTTTGAAATAACATGACACATAAAAAGCAGGTTAACTTTATTTAGAAGACCAGCAACACCAACCTTAGCTTTAGGTGCACTTTCAAACATGTTCCAAAATCTCTTCATTCATAACACTGAGTGAATTAAATTGCTGTAGACTCTAAGCTGAATGATTGATAGCTAATAGTTCAAACTTATATAGGTAGACTGAATAGGGAGCAGGGATATAAACTAATATGACAGCCTATTCTTTCAAGCCAAATACACATGGACCACAAGCATACTTCATTTTGGGGTCTGTGATACTCTCCTTAATTTTACACTTTTAATGATGGATCTTAAGGGATATTTAGTTCTATCTCCAGACTAACAAACAAAATCAATAAATAGTTTAAAGAATGAAACTAAAATGAACAAAATTGATATTACATGGCCTTAAAAGTACAAAATCCATACACATGGGTATGTATACAACCTAATAGGCTTTTCAGCATTTCTGCATGTAAGAGATTTTGAAAAATAAATATACAGTATAACCCTATGATTGCTTTGCACCAGTTGTGACACCTCACCATTAAACTCATAGCAATGTTGTAATATGAAATTCGATGCCCTTTGAGACATTTCTAACCGATTAATTGGTACTGTTTGTTCTTTACTCTCAGTTCTCCTGGCTGGCAGTTATTATTCTGTACCCAGTTTGTGCTGATTCTTCCCTACCATCCATTAGTTCACATTAAAAAAAATCTGTATTGTCTATACACTGACCTCAAGTACTTCTACACACTTTAAAAGTTCATAATTTCAGCAGTCCCTTGCCACCAAATTACCCATCTTTTCATATTTGACATTTTACTGTTGGTAACAGTGGTCAGGATACTCAGTTTTATAGCTAAACACTGAGAATGGAATAAGAATTGATCTTATTTTGCTTTACATGATTCAATCTGAGAACAGAAAGATGACAGCAAATATGATTACATTCCTGGTAGTGCTTTTGAGGGTTGCTTCAGCATCCTCAAATACTTTCCTGGCTGCACTCATGATCTTGACCTCAGCTCTTTATCATACTAAAGCTGGTAGCTCACCAATATCACCAAGAAAAACAACTAAGTTTGTTGGAGAATTAAGAATATATTCAGTTAGCTATAACATTAACATTCACCTTCACTTTTGCTTTAGGTATATCAGTGAACTCTGGAAATTTGATTCCTGTCAGAGTAAAGATATTTCAACAATGAAAGATGTACTTCAACAATAGTTGTGTTCATACTGAAGTGAAACTGGTTTGTAAGAAAATATGCTGAGTTTGTAGAGGCTTTTACTTGACACTGATCATCAGGATGGCAATGTAATAGTGTCCAGAAAACAATTTCAGATAACTGTTTATTTTTGTTGACAACAAAATTGGATGCATAAAACAGAAATGTCTCCAATACAGTTTTAGGAAATGATAACAAACTGTAAAACTGCATGCAAAGTATGATCCTTTTAATGTTTTTAATGTCCCCTTTTGGCACACTCAGGTGATGAAGCACACTTTGCAGTCTCCGTGGTCATAGCTTATCTAGCAATAGTTCGACAGGTGGGGTTTCAGTGTTTCTTAAAATGAAATTAGCAAAAAAGTAAAGAATTTCTCATCAACAGCAGAGGTACATTATAGGTGTGCCCTTGCAGAAGTATTTGTGACAGGATATAATTATGATATGCAATTATCTGCTTCCTTTAATCCATGCAGTTGCCCCTTTTTTTCTTGTTGCCAGGTTGCTCTGACATATTTATTCATGTATATGTATAGATACAAGTAGATTTTGTAATGCTATGAACTTCATTCCAGTACAAAGAGGAAGCCAAGTGTTGTTTCACAATAGTAATGGTAGTTCAAAAAAGTAGAAAACAATACAGTAGTATCTCCTCCATTGGTGGACTGAAACATTCAAGAAACACATTTTATGATCAGTTTTTACATTTTTGGCTCAACAGACTCATTATATATTTTTTTCTTTTTAATCTTATCCTAATTGTCTTTGTCTTCAATGGTGAGGAATTCCGATCAAAGTTTTCCTTCTTTTAATACTTTAGGGAATTTTCAAACGTCGGGAGGTGTGGCTGTAATGCCCCAAGATTTGTTCTCCCTGAAAAAAAAATCATAGAGTAACAATTTATTAAACTACAGAGCAACCTGGCTTTATGGGGTCTGCAACTTCTTTTACTCTATTTTAATTGTTTTATCATATTCATATATGTTCCAGTATGAGATTGAGTTCATGTAAATGTAGCAATTGTCATGCATTAAAAAAATCTATCCCCATGTTTTGCAGCTGAGTAAAAGGTTGTGTATCCAAGGGGCATTACTTTGAATTGGCAACAACACAAAATTTAAGAACAAAACTGTAGAAAGCTTTTAATCAGTGAACATTTAATTATGACACTAAAATTAAGTAGTGTAAACAGTTCCACTCATCCTTGGATAATACTCAACACATTCAAATTGTTAATATAATAAAATAAAACTCATTTAAAGCAATGTATTTTATTCACACAAAAGGTAATAAGATGTATAACAACCATTTGGTCCATAAATATTTAAGGGCAAATAATATCTATACACCATCTTTATCAAGAAACAAAGAAACATGGACAATCTTGTTAGAACAGTTACTGTACTAAAAAAACAAAACAAAATTAATTAATAATTCCGATTCTTGGACTATCCAGTTATTAGCTGCTACCTACATTGTGACTGTCCCATCTGAACAGTGAGGACCTTCCAAAATAAGATATAACAGTACAGAACCAATGAGCCATTAAAATGATGTAAATCATTTAACAAACAACATGTATCCTGATTTTCACAAACTCTTCCAAGTTATAGGATAAGGCACATAGTAAAACTGAGATAGGCATCTACTTTATAAGAGTAGATCAATTGTACATTTTGTTCTACAAAAGAACAAATTTTGACACACTTACAATGAAATGTACTTAGCCTCAGCAAGGACCAGAAGGAACAAGTTTTTGGTTTGTTCAATGGCAAGTGTCCATAAAGAAAATACGATGTCTGAAATCTTTGTATGTGGATGATTTTTTCCCTTCAGGCTTACTTTAAAACATCCCATCATTTTATGGTCAACTCAGCAACCTATACATACCAGCTTCTCAGTTTTCTCAGTCACTCTTACACTGGCTTGTGCCGTTTTCATACTAACCCTGAGCAACTCATGAAAAATGCCCTATCATCCAGGCAGTATACTGTCACTTTGTAATTTACCTCCATTCCACATCTGCTTTAAATACTCACAATATGTTTAGGCCAAGTACTTAATTCAATCCAACAGTCAGACTCTTTCCTGTATTTGCTTTGATCATTTGGCAAAGTCAAGGAAAATCATTGTGGTAATGGGACCGAATCTAATCTTTTGTTTCATAAAAGTTCTTTATTGTGGAAAATATCAGCTAAAATGTTGTCCTATGTCTTGTAAAAGTACAAACTCAGACTGTGGTTGTTTGTTGTTTGCGTAATCAATTTAAGACATTATTACCACTGTGCAAGTCTCGATTTTCTTGGTTTGACACACCTGTTAAAGTTTGTGCGAAAAGAAAATATACAGATTTTTTTCCCACCTGGTTTTTGACTTTGACTTTAGACCTATCGAAATTCTGTCTGCATTTCATTAATATAAGCATTGTTACTATAATAATTTATTTAATTTGGAACATATGTAATGGAAGGTTACTTTGATTTATGGTAAAACTGCACATTACACACACTGATGCTATCCTTATTCCCCATTTGTAATTGTCTGTTCTGATGCAGTGCATATACACAGATGTTTTTGTGGGCACAATCCAGATATATACAAGATAAATTCAGTTTACGAGTCATACAGAGACATTAGATTATTTTCTTGTTTGACAGTATTCAATTTAGATTAGATGAAATCAAATTTTGTAAAAAAGTTTGATATGATTTTGAAGATATCATACTGGAGTTTATATTTTGTATCTCAAAAGCCAGAAGAAAAGTTACAATCCTTATTCCCACAGTTGTCATTGATATTAGTCCACTCAATACTTAGACACCAATTACTGAATATCTAACTACAAAAGCAGCTTTCAAGCAGTTCCTACACACGACAATTTTGATGTTTTTTTTTTTTTTCTGGTTGTTTCTTTGCTCTTCCAAGTTTTGTGTCTCCAGTCATTAAAATGTCTTTATTTAAAAATTGTTAGAAAAGGTTTGTTAGAGTAGTTTGCGAGGGACTCCCGGACTCGTGGCTGTCCAGACTAGATGTCACTGATGTCACTACAGTGATAGAGGGATTGGTCAGCTCTGTTAGTGTGGTCGCGGCGCTGGGCGGGGTGAGTGGGCCACTGTCGGACGAGGGCGGAGGGAGGGATGTGCTGTCAGCCTTATCAACACCCCCATTCTCCTGTCGCAAAACGTTCCGTCTGAATTTGGCTCTTGCATTTTGGAACCACACCTGCAAACCAATCCCAATGTCTTTACTTTATCAGAAGTCTGATTTGGTGGGTTTGTTATATCTATTTTTTAAAGGTAGCTACTTTGCATATATATATATATATATATATATATATATATATATATAACACCATATGTTAACTGAGTAAATCAAAATTTATATTTCAAAAAAAGGAGTTACAACAATAAAATTTAAAACATTTAAGATGAGGGGTGCTAATTTTTAGTCAAACCATCAATTTAATTTTTTCATTAGTAAGTAACAACCAAACTTTAATTGAAGCAGAATGTTGCATCCACTAAAATTTCAGTATTTTACAGTTATTTAAGATGTAATATTCGCTGCGAATATTTATTATGTGGAACACTGCTTATTTCCCCCCGTGTTTTGCAATTTTAATCTTGTTACCTATTCTTTAATGTTTTCCTCATTAAATTACGCTTTTAATAGGAAAAATCATTTGACATTTATTCTTTTGGCTCTACACAGGCACATTGGGGGAAATCAGTGGATGAAACATACAAAGGCTTAAAGAAGTATTTTTCCTCTCTCTAAAGATCTAGCACATAAAACATAGAATGGCACCAAAATGAAGTAATGCAAAATCACAGAGAAATTAAACAGGAATTCTATAAAACTCAATGTGCAATCTGTATATAAGCAGATATCTGAGCTAAACGGGAAAACACGCTGTAGGATCGGGTAGAAGCATGGGTACCTGCTTACCTGCAAAACTCTTTTGGTGAGCCCAGTTTTCTGGGCAAGCTGCTTTAAATCCTTTGCATCGGGGTTGTGGTTTATAGCAAAATAAGACTTCATGGTGCGGAGCTGGTTATGTTTGAAAGACGTCCGCATGCGCTTTGTCTTCTGGGAGGGAGGGTAGGGCTGCTGATCTCGGTCCAGGTGATCAGTTTCATTCTCGTTACACCCTGGGAGCACAGAAAGACCCATTCCTTATTAGTGTATATACCAACCTTTCACTCAAAATCACACATTTATCTAACTAATATACAAATATTTGTCGTTGTTAGTCATGGAAGAACAGCAAAAGAGGTGGATATATCATTCTATATCAGTGACATCTTATTTAGCATAGAACTTAATGACTTGTAATGTGAGAACTGATGGTTCAACCCTCTTTCTGTACTACTGCTATAACACCCTGAATCATGACATTTACTCTGGACTGATATACTAAACAGGTGTTTCACTGGGTCAAATATTTTCAGCTGCTTGACAGAAAAGTGTCAGCTAAGGAACTAATTGGAATTATGTGTTTATTTTTAATATAATTTATTCAGCATAAAAGACATTTTCATAACGTTCAATAGTGGAAAAATTGTATAAATATGAAATTTAAAAACACTCACACTTAAGCCTTTTTATGCTAAGCTTTCTATTCTTTTAAATCTCTGAAATCTGAACTGATACTAAAGTGTCAATGTGTTTCAGGCCAAAATGAGTTTCAGTTACATGTTCAAAATGGCTAAAATAGAAACAGTTAACACTTGACACTTAGTGTGTGATTCAACCACAATAACAAACCCTGCTGACAATGTAAAGAATGTCACTGTGTAGTAAACGCCTTAGTTCCAAACATATTTAACGTATTGATCATGATACCATTTTTACACCATGTACAACAAGTCAGGCTTGGGATCTTAAGGAAAATATTGTGTAACTCAGTTAATACACTGTAGACAGAAGAAAGTAGCAGTTAAGTTGATAATGCGATTAGGAAGCATTTTAGGTCTGGTAAGAGAAAAGAATAATAAAGCATAAAAGAACAAAATGGATTTTAAAAGTGTTTAACCTGATCTTATTTCCTGTTTCTCAAGATTTTTGAACATCCTGGAAAATATCTCGTGCGTGAGTGAATCTTTATTTCGGGACCAGTGTTGACAATGTTATGTAATAGCTATTTAACTAACTCTGAATGATTCCTGCATTTCGTTAAATACAAAATGCAAAATTCGATTTCCTATCAATATAGAGATTAACAACCTTGTTTTTATTTTTTAAATGTTGTGCGCAACTTCGCATTTCCTTCACCTTTAATTTACGTTTTTGGCGAACCGCTTTTAAAAGAGGTGTTTGTAGACATGTGGATTTTAAAATGTTTATAAAACATAATAGAGATTCTAAGTCAGAGTTTGTAGTCCACTGTGCAAAAAAGCAAGCGTCTCAGATTTTAGTGTTCGAATTCGTCCACTTTCCGACACCGCAAGATCACCGCTATCCAAGGCGGAAACTCAAACCTCCACACAAAACTCACTTTCGTGCTGCGCGCGTTAAAATCCAGAACTGTCTTCATGTTTTCATTTTAATTGCTTTGTTGTCCACTAGGGGTCTCTATAACACCAACAAACACATCGTCACTTTAATTGGGTAAATCAGTTACCATTGTTTCGGTTTGATTTTTTTTGTTTGTTTTTTTTTCTTTTGTTTTCACTGAGAGTGTGTCTAACAGGGGGTCCCGGAAACACTTAGGTGGACAGGATACACCGTGGATACCATGTCAGTCTCTCTCATTTGAAAATCATCAGTTAACTTGACATGTCTTTGGACTGTGGGAGAAAGCACATTCAAACTAAGCTACAACATAAAAATTCCACACAGAGCTGTATTCAAACCCACGTCCATACACACAGCCCAGACAGGGAACCTCCCTGCAGTGATTTATGAAGTCCCGTTCTATCCCACCCGCTATCCCACCGTGCCACCCTTTGTTAGTAATTATAATTATTTCTAGTGTCCAAGGCGAATGTTAGATAATAAATTTACAATGATTTACGCCCTACACAGCGGGAAAGTAGTGTATTACTGCACCAGTTCAGGGTAAGTACTGTACCTTGATCGAGCTCAATCTCAATGTTCAGACGAAAAAGACGACACTAACCCCCCCCCCCCCCCCCCCCCCCCCCCCCCCCCCCCCCCCCCCCCCCCCCCCCCCCCCNCAGCTGCACACTGAAATCTTTTGTAGACCCCAACTCTAGCCGTGCCCCCCCCCCCCCCCCACCACCACCACCACCACCACCACCACCACAGGTTAAAACTGTATTGTCAGGACAAAAGCCGGCACAGGACTTATTAAGGAAATAGGTCTTAATTACAAAACGTAACTTTTCGGTGTTTTCTGTAAAACTGTCATTCCTTTATTAAGGCTTATTTACCCATAGCCCGCAGATGCACCTACTTGTCAGTCAACGGTTTGCAGAATGCTACATACCACAATATACAACTGTACAAATGTACGTCCGTTTAATAGAAAAAAAAGATTGTTCTTTATTACTACTACTACTACTAATAATAATAATAATAATAAGTTCCGGTAGTTGAAGTCTTTCTCAAAGGAGACTCACAACATGAGAAAACTAACTTTGCTGTGAGAGGGACGAGTCTACGCTCTGTTCGTGGTGACGGAGCTGTGTGTACAGCGCGGGACGCTGCGGTTTGTTCCCATTGCGGCGCGTTCTCTTGGCGGGGGGCAGCACTGACCTCCTGATGGTGACTAAAAGCTGCTGGGCGGACAGCGATTCCAACGTCACTTTCAACTAACAGACAGAAATTAACGCGCATATTTGCCCATCTTCCACCTCTGGTCCAGAATAACAGCAACAGCGCGCGTACGCACACTCGCATACACAACTGTTCCGAAATTAGACTTCCGACTTCAATTTTAAAATAATCTTACTGGCAATATCCAAACTTCCCAAATTCACGGGCCATATAAAGACAAAATAATTAAAGCATATATACTTTTTAAACACAAAGAATACGACATAGTTTATAATGCAGTAAACATTATAATCGTACAGGACAAATGAGCTGAACAGTTCAGTGCCGTGTGAGTTTAGCGCTCATTACAATCGTTCACATTCATTTTAGAGGCTCCGACGCACCGAATACACTTACATGTTTAAGTTTACACAAGTACAAGTAGAGCTTTATTGTTACTAGTAGCATTATATTAGATATATTCATTTTAAAAATAACTACATTAAAACAGCCTTTGTCTGTTGAGTTCTGAAATGTACAGCATTTATTCTTCTCGAATAAATGCTGATAATTTAAGTGATTTAAAATCCTTTTGACACAAAAGTCCTAAGCAGAGTGAAGCGTAATTCCGGCGGGGAATTTTGTCATCAGAATCGATCCCCGTTCAGAACTAATAATATGATCATTATGAGAGAAATCGTGACGGAACCTAACGGTGCGGCACAGCACGGGCCAGCAGGTACTCTTACCCCTCCAATCTGAAGGGTGCTGGTTCGAATCCCCTCCTGCTCTAGTTTTCTTATGCTGAATCGCTACAGTAAGGATACCCTGTTGTACAACGAATAAAACAGTGTAAAGCTGACTGTGTAACACTGTACGTTGCCTCTGATAAATGCACCTGCTACGTACAGAATGATGATGATGACGATAACTCTTACCAGAGGTGTAGGAGCTCATGTCCACCCCCATGGCCGGACTCTTTCTCTTTCTCGGCCGCCCCTTTTGCACCGTGCCCGTGCCGTTGAAATAGGGCAGCGCCAGGCCGCCTCCCTTGGCCGCCAGTTCCGTGTAGCTGAGCGGCGGGTGGTAATCGCCTTGCAGGAGGGCCTCGAAGTGCGCCCGGCAGTACACCACGCTGTCCTTCATGCCGAAGTGGTCGCCCGTGCTCAGCGTCTTGCCGCACGTGCTGCATGTGAAGCAGCTCAGGTGGTACACGGAGTCCCGCGCACGCATCACCATCTCCGAGGCCGAGATGCCGAGGTGGCAGCGCGCGCACCTCTGTACTGAGAACCTTCTGAAAGAACAGACACATTATTGTTTTAAGCAACACAACTGGCTGTTTTTTTCGTTCGCAGGCCTTCATCAAGGACAATTTAACAATAGCAAGATTCGACCAAATAACCATTACATGACAGCCTTAACCATCACACCACCTGCTGTCCTACTCGTGAGCTGGAGTCAGTCACGGTATCAGTACTACAAAAATCAGTGACACTTTTACTGGGAGAGTAGACTATGCTCGTGTTGTGTTATTCCTAAAATATTCTATTTTCCCTAAAACCGAGCGCAACTTTCGTCACAAAAGCACACAAGTTATTGGCTTCAGCATAAAGAATGGTAAAGTATTACGGACAATCTTAAAATAAAAACAAAAATATATTCGAAACGACACGATTTTAAAGTGTGATGTAACATATTTTTTCGACGAGTATTTCTTTGAGTAAGATTAGAAAAATAGGAAGATTTGCTGGCCCGTCAAATATTGCAAATAAAAATAAACTCTCTCTTATAATAGATATGGATAAATTGATTATCCTAATATCTTACACTGAAAATACAATGGAAAACAGTTGTTTTTACATGACAAATTCAGTCTATAAAACGCGTTAATTATTATTATTATTATTATTATTATTATTATTAGAGAGACTGGTTGCGGTGGCTCTCACCTGTAATAGTCCTCCTTGCAGTAGATGCTGCCATCCTTGGCGAAGCAGGTGAGCTCCGACTCCAAGGCCAATTTGCACTCACAGCACTTGAGACACCTAAGGTGCCACTGCTTGTCCACGGCCAGCAGGTAGTACCTGTCAGAGATCTTCCCCCCACAGCCAGCGCACAGGGCGGGCTTCTCGGGCCTCATGGTGGGCATGATCTGTGTGACAAAAAGGCGACACTGAAGTATCACAGCAAATCTGGAGAAATACAATACACTTATGTTTACTGCCAGATGAGGCCAGAGTCTGCAGTATTGAATATGTATTCTGAGCTAGGAAGAAATGAACACTTTTTTAACAAATGCATGTATAATTGCAAAAAAAAAAAAATGGAGAAAACTCGAATAATACACGTAAAAAAAATAATTACGAGAACTATAGACATTTCGAGATGGTGTTAGTGTGACAACTCTCATAAAACAAAATGGCTTTATCTATAAAACAATAGAAACGAAATTAAAATGATTAATTATAGTTATTTGACAAAAAGAGAAACGAATTAACTGCGAATTGTAAAAGAAACAGTTTTACAATATAATGAAATATTCCTTGAGTTTTATGCTTTATTTCTTTTATATAATAATTGATATAATAAAATCCTGCATTAACTGAGAGATAAAAATGTACCTTACATTCAGTACCGCATAAACGCGGAACTCAGGTTCAGAGAAAAATCATGCTTACGACTTTTCCACTATATATCATAAACATACAACTTTCACAGGTTTCTAACTACAGTTCTTACTATTCCAAAAAACCGCCCACACTGTAAATAGACAGAGCAAAATAATTTACAGCTAATTAATTAATTCATTCATTAATTCATTCTTTTTTGCTCATTAAAATATTTCAGACTTTTTTTTCGCCCTGCCCGGTTTCATTTACTTGGTTAGAGGTTGGAAACATTTAATAAAATATTTCTTATTGAGGTGTAAAATATATTAGTACATGTGTAATATACACATATATTAATATGTACTTTAAGACGTGAGGGACTTTAACGGATATTAATGATTTTTTTCATTTTTTTGCATTAATCGAGGCGCCATTAATAGGCACTTATTCGCCAACGTTTTGTTATCTGGACAGAAAAATACACCATACATATGTCATTAATGTCTAACTGTGGTCAAAACGAATTCTGCTGAAAGGTCCAGAACTCCAGAAGACGCGTCACAGGGGAGACGTGCGGAGTTTAAACTGGATGAGCAAGCGCAGCCCCCCTGCTGGGGAAAACCGAGCTTTAAGGCCAAGGACACCATGGTCAAAGCGAGTTAACGCTTCTCCCTACCGTCTCCCTTCCGCTGATGTGAACTCCTTTGACGAGACGAGGCTCCGTCTTGGACCTCCTCTCCATCTCCTCCATTATTCCTTGGATATGATCCCCGGAGATTCCGTGGAAAAGCATGGCTCATGTACGAACTGCTGGGTCTCCCACCTCCAGGAGTCTAGATCATCCACACGGATGTGGAGTGAGATGTTCACCGTGGACCAAGAGAGCAAATAACAGCACAAAGGGAGGACAGGAACCCCAAACCCCTCGGTTCCTTCCCCAAAAAGTGCAGTCCAGAGGTGATGCAGCTCAAGCAAGAGCAGCGGAGCGCTCCAGAAGCAGTCGGGAGTTTTGACGGTAAGGTGGGCTCCACGGCTTGCTGGAGGACTCGCAGGGTCCTGGAGCTCAGGGTGGGACTGTGCGCATCTGCGCGCCTGGTCTTATTTGTGAGCCCAGCAGAAGCCTGCCCAGTCGGGGTAATTTGGTAGGAGGAGTTCTCCCTCTTTCAGTTGCCACTGATTTCTTTTCTCCAACAAAGACCTGTCACCCCCCCCCCCCCGCACCACAACCATCCCTTTATTGTATTAATTCTTTCAGACTTGTCAAGATTTAAACTCCTTATTGTAAAGCGCAGCTTTCACAAAGTACATATCTTTAAGCAAAAGTATTTATGTCTAATATCATGTACATTTTCCCCAGAACAAATACATATTCATGGTGTATATAAAAATGTATTTGTTGTATTTCATCATATATATGAGGTATTAATTTCCACAAAAATGTTTCTCAGCCCAGTATTATAAAAGGAGAAGAATATGTAGTTTTACGTTCCTGTTTTTATATAATGTGAAACGAGAGCGGCAAACTATGGTCTGTTTAATGTTTTCAACTCAAGATCGTGAATCTCAGCAACTTCAAGGATGCACACTGATATAAGTAGTAGAATCCCAAAAATGGCCCCTTACACCGCCTGCCTAAATTAACTTAAGTATTAATACTTGGGAAAGCGGCTCGTTTTAATGTAGACTTACGTCTTATAATTAATATTTAAAAAATCTGTACAAAGGACTCCTTAAAACACGACATTATTAAAGCAATTGCAGTTACGATAGTTTGTTGCACATCGATCTCTTACATTGACCGTATTTTTAATGTACATCAATCATTGTTCCTGAAACACGTTTTCACAATGTTGCTATATTTAAGCACTTCTTGTATTTTAAAGTTTTGTTGACGAGATAACACACAAAAAACAGTTTGTGGGGTAACAATTTCATTTCAGGTCTGCTGACGTGATTACTCTGGAATAACAAATAAGAAAAGTATGCGTTTATTTTAAGTATTTATTTGTTTAAAGTATTTATTATAACAGTTTTTTAATGTTACTGTGTAACATTAAAGAGTTCAGGTTAAATAGTCACCGAACATTTTGAACGAAAGGTGGAACAGAGTTGGTCTTGTGTTTAATTTTTCAAGTGTGTTCTGGTTTGTTTTCACAGGCTATTATGAGGGATGTGTTGTCATTTATGTATTATGCATAACTGAGGGGTTACAGTAGTTCTCCGCAACTTAATTTTGTATTTTATGGGAATAAAATGATGCCATGATTGCCATATTTCCCAAAGCATATTTGGAAATTTGTCTGGTGGTATTTTACCCCACCGACACCAACCAGCAAAAAAACCTTTGAGTTAGGAATCATTGTGCACCCCCTCCCCCCCGGGGGGAGGGGGTTCGTCACCATTGTCCCAACAATCATATATTTACATATTAGCCTTAGTGTGCTGACAATTACCTATATGCGACAGCTGAAAAACCAAAACGTGTCTGTTACTGAGTTAAGGTTACGCTTACTGTTCATTACCACGATGACTTTTTACGCCCTGTTAGTTTCCATAGGCTTCCACTAAGCGATGAAGAAAAATTCAGCTGAGTGATGAAGAACTGATGATGAAAACACTTCTTAATGGTAATGAACAAGTGAGGTAGAAAGACACAATGAATTCCACTGGACACGCCCACGGACACGTCGGACACATTCTAATTCCTCCACGCTTCCCTTTTATTTTTAATATTACAGTAACACAGTAATATAATAATTTATGGAACTGAACGTTTTTATGAACAGATTTTTCTGATGGTAAACGCATTTAGGATTATTGTGAAATAGTCTATAAAGCAGAATGACACAGAAAGAAGCAAATCAAATCAATTATTTGCATCCACATCAATGTATCCAGGAATTGCTTTTAGAAGAGACACAACCGACAATCCGCTTCTTATGAACTTTAAGCACAGCCCAGTATATCATCAGAAGATCCTAAATATATTGTTACTACGTTAAAAACGGTCCATGTGCGCACGGTGGCGCGGAGTTTGTGAATGGTATAAAATTAGTAACAACACGTATATATTTCAACGCTGCAATTGTTATTTACTTCTTAATTTACAATTTCCATTTCCTTCCACATGGAAACAGAAGAACGAGCTCCGTAACTGATGCTTTTGAGAAAATGGTGAGAAAATAGTAAGACCTACATCTAGCACACAACCACGCAGTACAGCAGAGCCCACAGAGTTTAAAATAAAACACTTTGCACATTTTATATGACATCTTACAGAAAGTCGTGCGTATGAAATGGCACCCGCTGACAAAAATGCATTAAAATGCAATCGCATTGATATTATAATTAACGTATGACTTATTATGAATATTATTGAAACAAAAAAACATGACTAAGTATCGTTTTCTTCATATGTAACGGTTCTCCCAAACGGCTGTTTAACAGGGGTAGATGTAAGGCAGGTGGGGGCAATGTGTGCAAAAGCCGTGTCCTACCTGGGATGGTGCAGACTGCTCTGCACTGGAGGTGTGTGTGTGTGTGTGTGTGTGTGTGTGTGTGTGTGTGTGTGTGTGTGTGTGTGTGTGTGGAGGGGATGGGATGGGAGGTGAGATGATGGGGGTTGATGGGGGATGAGGGCTGAAGATCTCTTGCCAGTAGATGGAGCGGTTCTGTTCCTTGTTTCTTTGGACCCCGGAGTTAATTAAAATAAACCAGATGCTCGGTGAACAAACACCTTCCTTCATTGTTCCAAGAAATACATCCCTTCTGAGTGTGCAAGCAGGAACCGGACTATTTTACTTGTGTTATAGATAGAAATACAAACTGGAATAATAGTAAATGCTTATTTTTAATGTGAATATGACCACCCATTATAATCTGATGTAAACTGCAGAGCAACACAGGCCTTGCTGTGTAATAAAAAGATTTCTGTTTCATTTGTGAGACAATTTTAAATGATTTAAAACAGTTTCGTGGTTTATATTTTAATACTATTAAATTTAAAATAACACTAATTCAGGGCCTCAGCTTCTTCATATAATTAAAAAATGCATGCTTGAAAGATGAGGATAAAAAAAGGTTTTGATCACAGATTAGACTGGAAACAATTACAATTTTAACATATTTTGAGATGACAGTCAAAACTTGCTGTATTGTGCAAACTGCAACATGGAAACCAATTAAAAATAATATATCTACTAAACTCATATTTAACTGTGACAAAAGAAAACATGCAAATGGAAACATAAATATAGTCATCTTTAAATGTACAGTGGCATATACTCAATAAAAAATGTACACATTGCCACATTTCTGATTGCATTTATTTATATTTAATTTAATAAAATACCTTATATTGTGAGTTAGGTGACTCAGGTAACCTGAAAATGACAAAAATCTTTCTTAAACTTTCATTTTTCTTCCACTGAGAACAAAATATTGTCCTGGTTACATGAGAACAGCACACAGAATTATTTATTTATTTGTTTTTAAATTATTTTTTATTTATTATTGCTTTAAGGCAGAAATCATCTGATACAATTTTAGGCCAACTGAACATAGAGTTACAACCTAACACAGCTCTACCTACTTATGGATAAATAAATTGTCATATTACCTGTGAAATAGTAACCCAGAAACAAAAATAGCATACCTTTTTTTTTTTTTTAAAACATCATTTGGAATAATTACACAGTATC
This sequence comes from Arapaima gigas, assembly GCA_900497675.1. Lineage (NCBI taxonomy): Eukaryota > Metazoa > Chordata > Actinopteri > Osteoglossiformes > Osteoglossidae > Arapaima > Arapaima gigas. The sequence continues at coordinate 322,153 of UFQX01000171.1, read as the reverse complement.
ACCATTACTCTTTTAAATGTTGATGTAGGGACACAGATTATGTTTTAAATATTTATTATTTAATTTTACAGATTTCAGGATGTAATTTCATAATATTTCAAATTGCTAGTTTAATAACAGTTATTTTACCTGAAATGTTTTAATGAATTTGACAGTTAGTGTATGAACTTGACTTCCTTTCTAGTCAGTCTACAAAAACAGTGACTAGGTTGTGAGAGGAAGGCAAGGTCAAGCAAATCCCAAAAATCAAGCCAAACAGAAACAGCTCAGCCCACTTGCTGGACCAGCATGCCAGTTTTCTGATGCCAAAATACACTTAAACAGCAAAAATATGCACAAATAGAGTATAATCCTTATCACTTGTTTACAGAACAGCAGCACAGCAGCTCTGATATATGTGGACTGCACATGAAGTTTCAACCAAGAAATCATGAGAACACCACCCCACCTCTGCTTCTGAACCCCTGACCTGATTTCTTCACCCTTCCAGCATTGAGCCCACACCACCATGTTCTCCGACTGCTGCATGAGCGCCCCACCCCAGTCTCAACCTCCAGAAGATATGTCTCCAGTGCTCTTCAGAGCAGCACAGTCCCTGAAGCTTTTTTGGGATTCCCCATCAATCCTGTCTTCAACATTGGATCATGTGATGCTGAAACCAGGCCTTGTGCTCCATGCAAGGTTTAGGCAGGACACTCTGGTGAAAAAAACTCTGCTCTTCAGGGTTTTCTCTTTCTTTTTAATTAATAATATTAATTGTGCAGCTGGATGTGTTGTAGGAACAATTCAGGTTGAGGATCTTGCTGAAACTGTGTATCAGAGAAAGGCTTCCATCACCTGGGACACCAGGTTAGGTTGGGTCCCTTTATTTACTATACCACCTACTGTACACAGATAGTCCCCTGCCTGTCACCATCACTGTCAGATTTATTATTTGGCACTGCAGGCATAATTTCTAAGGCCTACAAAGGAGGGAAAAAAATTAAAAACAAAAAATAAGGAATTTTAATGCAGCTAAAATTGAAAATACCTTTAAAGAACATAATTCCAGTATTTCAAAATATTCCCTACGAAAGCTTATTTCTTCATTTATCAGCAAAATAATGTTGTCCTTTATGCACACAAGGGCCAAAGAATAGTTTAAAGTAAATCATGTCAGTCAACATCATTCAGTTGGCTTTTACCCAATCTGTATTCCAGCTGCTTTGTTTCTGGGTGTGGACTGCAAGGAGTGCACAGAAACCATCACATCTGACCTCCTTGGCACTCATCTGACTTCCACCACCAAGTTTTATAGAGATGCCTGCAACCCATCAGTGCCACTCGCTGCCCTGTCCAAAGGTATCGGTCTGACTGTCACTTTGCTGCTGTTTGAGATGTGTTTTCCACAGTGCATTGTGTACTCCACCATACCAGCCTGGGGCTGACTGCTGCTGCTCCTCTTGTCCTGTGTCCTGTGTAGTGGCTGCTCAGTTGCAGCTGGAAGCCAACCTCTTTGTCAGTTTTCAGTCAACTGTCAGCCCAATCTTACTATTATTCTGCCCTTACCCTGTCCTTACCCTGATTTTGCTGACTGTAAAACACTGACTTTGGCAACTCACTGGATGTAGCTGGAGAACCAACATCAGCCTGATGGCTCTCCTGCTATTCCTGACTATTGCCCACCACCAGCAGGGTTCAGCTGGATGATATTTTAGACACACAGTGCTACTAACCCCATGTTCCCACACAGTCTTTTCTTTCAAAGTAGATTTATGTCCACTACTCTATATAGAGTATATATTTGTAACGTGAATAGTGGAACTATATATAATATTATGGCAACATGTATATATGTATATAAGCCTTATGCTTCTGTATTTATCTGTATAACATAATGATTTCTTTAATACAGTATTACTTTATAGATGACCTTTGAGCATAAAAGTATGCAATGTCCACAATTTTGCTATATTGTTTTCAAAGAATATTTATTGCATGTTTAAAAAGTTTACCAACACCTTCAAGTTAAAAAGGACACACACAAAAATAATCTTGGTTCAAGTACATTTGGATCAACTCTTCTCTTTGAATTTCCTGAAGCAAGAGGTGAGTGTGTTACAGCAGAACACTGGCCTCTATAAATAAATTGTTAAATAAATAAATTAAAATCTCACACTCTTAACTGAAGTCACAGGTACAAAGAACTGTATTCCTTAGTCAGGGACAGGTTGTGAGGTTTTAGACTCTCAACACTTTCTTTTAATGTGATGGATGTGTCCTCGGGCAAAGAGTACAGTCCTGCATGAAGCCAAGCAGGTGACACCTTGGCTGTCCTGGCAGAATGTGGTCTTGACTCGCACTGCTGCCTCAGCCCAGAACTTGCATTTGTGAAATTGCCTCTCATCTTTGCTGAGTGTGCAGCCTGCAAAACAGACACCTTCTGCAATGTTGTGATCACTGTCCTCCTCTCAGAAAATGGCACAAGTTTGTTTCTGATCAGCAGATAAGCCATCCTGAAACCCACCAGACATGGTGACAGAGACAACTAGTAATGGAAATGCAGTTTTTGTCAGGCTATATTAGTATCATCATACTGTATACCATATTAAAACATCATGATCTGTAATTGGTAACTGTTAAACAAAAAATAGTGTTCTTTGAATGCAGCATAAATAAGAGATAAAAAGGGAATTAAAGATATGTACAATCCATCCATTATTGTTAGCCACTGAATCCTGAGCAGGTTCGCGGTGGTCCGGAACCTTTCCCACAATCACTAGGTGATAGGCTGTGAAACAATCCCTGGAATGGGATGTGAGACCATTCCAGAAGATATGTATCTAAAATTAGAAATTAAACAAGTTGCCAAAATGAGGAAAGCTATCTAATATTATATTCCAACCATCTCAGCTTGATCACATGACCCTGAAGTTACTACTGTCTTGTGTGAACTGGTGTGCCACAGTGCTAGAACTAGAGCTGGAATATTTCACCCTTCAGCAATTTATCTATATCCACCATAAGCAAGAAGGTCACATGACCAGTGAGTGACTTTCTGTCACTTATGCTTTTTAGTGACACAGGCTTCTCAACTTAAAAACAGCTGGGACCCTTGACTCATTTGCTCATTAGGTTTTTAAGAAATGTTGGATAAATCTTCAATAAAGTAAAAATATTCTGTAAGAAATGTATTTTTAGTACATTTAAACCAAAATTAAAACTAATTTAAAATTACTGAAAATGTGAATATGTTCTTTCCATCAACTCTCATTCTTGATTGATGTATTCCATAAACTTGTGCAATGCCCCTCATGTTGCTGGTCACGGGTAATCAGACCACTCAACAAGGAAGTGACTTGAACAGTGATACCCCCATACTTCCTCACTACGAGTCTGCTTGAGTGTGTTTTGTTGTCAAGTAAAAGAGGAACAAACATAAATGTTGGGAAAAGGTGAAAAAATATTTCAATAAATAAATTAAAAATAAACAAAAAAACTGAAAAAAATTGAAAAATGTGGAAGTTTTGAAAATCTACAACTCAGACGAAACAGGAGAAGCCAGTCTAGTTTCCAAATGATAACTGCTATACTGTATTTTATAACTAAAAATGAAGAATGAGTGGAAACTTCAGTTTTCTGACTAATGAAGCCAGAGAAACCTGTTTCACTTTCCCTGTAACTTTTTGTTAAGAAGAAGTTCTTATGAAATACTTTAAGAAAGGCACACTGCTGTATAATTTACACATCTTAAAACCTATTAATATTATTTACTCCTTCAGTTGTTGCTTTTCTGCACAGTGTTAGATTTCCACAGTACGCTACTCACAACATATTAACCTGTTAATAAGCTGAGAATTTGCATTTTAGGGTAATTACCTTTTTCAAAGGTACAACAGTAGGAGGTGGGATTCAAGCCTGGGCCCTTTGATTGCAAGACATCAAGTCTAACCACTGTGCCACCTGCTGCCCCAGTTTAGGTAACAGAGCACAAAAAGCCTCAAGCGTGTTAGACTTGTCATTTCAAAATTTACCAGACTATCTTGTAATAAAACTGGAGGTGTATTTTTTTGCGAATTTTCCAGCACAACTCTCTTGACTTGGCTTTGAGCATCTGGAACTATCTGGAACATGATATGCCATGATGCCTCTGTCAAACATAGTTATGTCAAGCATCTAGGAGTCATATTAACCTGTTTGTTCAGCAAGCAGATATTTTGGAGAGGACTCCACAGAGATTCCTCCTGAGAAGAAACAGGAGCACAGCATTATGGAACCTCCAGTATATCTGACTGTAGTAAAAGAGTCCTTTTAGTCTGTAAACATAGGACAGAACATGACTTAATTTGCTGAAAGACAGGCACAAAAGAGCCAGACTGACACAAAAGTTAGATGTTTTGAAAATACAAATCAATCTTGTGTCTACAGACAAAAAAAATGAAATGAATAGTGTAGTAGCTTTGCTACCTCTGGTACTAGTAGCCTTAAATGTATGAATAACATCATGGAATGTGAAAATTACCAATGTCGAAACCAGTGTTTTGAAACTGGGTCTCAGTGGTGGGTCCTGTGGCAAGATAATGAACCAAAACATAAATCCCAAAGCACCCTGGAAAGGCTCAAGTGGAGGTGCTGGGCTGAGTCCTGCAGAAAACCTATGGCAAGATCTGAAAACAGCAGTGGCACCAAGGTGTCCTTCTAGCACTGAAGAACTAGGACAATTTGCAGTGAAGAGTGTTAAAAAATTTCATTGCGATGATGTACCATGCTTACTAGGATTGTTCAGACATAATTAAAATCTCTAAAGGTTGTGCAACTAAGCGCTGATTCTTGGGTGCCAATAATTATGTCCAAAACTTTGTTTCCTTTTATTTTATGAGATATGGTTAAAATCTCTGTTCAGACATAGGTTTGAATCTGACTTAGTCTGTATGGAGTTTGCATGTTCTCCCCATGTCTGCGTGGGTCTCCTTCGGATGTACTGGTTTCTCTCCACAGTCCAACGCTATTTGTATTAAGTTAGTTTATGATTCTAAATTGTCCCATAGTGTGTGTGTGTGTGTGTGTGTGTGTGTGTGTGTGTGTGAGACCACCACCCTGCTTCTGGGGTCTGGGATGTAGTTTCATAGCCGGACTCAGTGATTCCAGGACAGGTTTGGGACTGTTGGAACCCTGACCAGGCTAAAGCAGGTAACAATAATGGATGAAAGAATTTTTGAAGTTTATTTGATTTTTTTAATTTGACCACAACTGTAAAACATACAGTAAAGTTTTCCCTCACAACAGGTAGTATAGTGATGAAGGACATAGACTCATCCCCTGAAAGGTTCTGGTTTAAAGCCCAGTTCAAGCTACTACTATAATACCCTTGAACATGCTACTCTTCAGTACTGATCCAGTAACAAACCTGCCTGTATTAATGTTGTCAAAAGGTTTTTTGTTTTAGACAAATGAATTAACAAATTAGAAATTGTGCTTACTGCTGAATAAATCACAGGAACATGTAATCAAACATACAGTATTTTTTGTAACAATTATATTTAATGAAATGCTTAAAAAAGTAAAACTCAGTAAAAAAAATGGAGGGACAGATTTTAATTAACAAATGATGACCATGGCAATTTTGATTTTTCAAGGATATTTAGGGCTCTAAGCTATCTTTGCTAATGCTGATATGATTAATATAATATGACAGGATTTTCCGAGTGCTGCCACAATGGGTGAGAGTAAATTTGAGTACAATGCACTGCAGTAGACTTAACCATCTGCTTGTGAAAATATGGTTCTATACTCAGTAGATTATGCTTTTGATAGGGACATAGGCACTGTATTTGTATTTGTATTTGTATTTGTATTAAGTATCAAGTTATGGCTGTTTTTAATGGTAAATGTTTCTGTTTTTTGTATTCACACTGATGTGCATTTTAAAGGCACTTGCAAATTTAGTGCAAAATGTATCTGCTATGGTCACTGTTACTTGGCAATATATACAAGTGTGGTCTTGATTCAAAACAATCAAAAATATTACAAGATATTCATCCAATATCATTATCATCCGGATCATGGTTGTAGCAGTTCGGAGCCTGTTCTGGAATCACTTTGGTGGCAGTCCATTGTAAAGTGGCCACAGATGCGCACAGCTGCACACATGCCCATGCTATAGGCACTTTAGAGTGACCAGTTAACCTGAAACGCATGTGTAAACACATTGCTGTGGGAAGAAACCAGAGCACCTGGAGGAATTCCACACACACTGAGCAAACACCCACACCTAAGCAGCCCAGACGCTGTGAGGAGGAAATACTATTTGCTGGACCACCAAACACATCAGGTCAATGTTTCAGGTCAACATTTTTTTTTCATTAAATACCGAAGAGAAAAATAATGTGTATTGGGTAAAGTTAACAAATCAATGTTTGCTTTTTGCCTACACTGTACAGACACATTGCAAAAAACATACTTAAAAATTGTAATAAGATTAACATCAGCAAAAGCAATAGTCATTTGGTTGATAATATAATACATTTTTTAACGTATGTGGGGCAGCAGAGTCAGGTGAGCTGGACCACACTGTATAAACCCTGAAGGGTAATGAAGGTTAAGAAGCGACAAGCACAGTTGTATTGATAGAAAAACAGAGACAGCAACACCCAAAGACATGAAACACGTATGCCGTACAACAAAGTAGCTGTCAGGGATGTGTGGCACATCAGACTGGTCAATAAAAGACAAGGACAGCAGTGGTAACAAGAACTAAGATGGTGGGCAGATGTTGAAAGGCTGTGGAACAGGGTTTCTGGCTGTCCAGGCAGCCACAGCCACCCTGCTAGTAGATCTCACTGTGCCCACAAGAACAAAATTCACCAAAGCAATGCTACAAATGAGAAAAAAGAAGGCATCAGGCTCTGTTGAAATGTACTACTGTGGAGTTGCTGAAGGAAGATTTTGAAACCACACTTTAAATGCTGTCCCTGCTGTCTCAGAGCATCTGAGAGTGAAATGTGCCAGCAGGCATCCATTCTTGGGAATAGAGACCTGAGGAATGGCAAGCAGAAGGAGCATGATCCTGTTAATACCTGGAAAGGTATTCGGAGTGTTGCCCTTAGATCAAGGGACAACCCTGTTCTCAGATTTCCAAAATCCTGGAGGAAACACCTAACAATCTGGAGCATGTGGTCACTTGTATTGATTAAGGGTAACAATTGATTTAATTTAAAAATAAAAAAAATTGCTGCACACCAGGAGAAGTGTTTGTCATGCCTTGTCAGAATACTGCCAGCTGAGAGCTTTGAGGTCCATGTCTTGCTTTGACAGCTTAATCACCTCAGCTCTTTCCTTCTGCAGAATTTATCAAGTATGCATTAGGCAAAAATACTTGTGCACATATTTTTTCCTCCCTACAGAGAATCTGGTACAAAACTATACATTTCTTCAGTATTAACGTCCTTTATTAAGTGCAGCACATTCAAATTCAGAACTAATAATGGCAGTTTATTTCTTTAGTTTCTTGGTGCAGGAGGTGATCTCCCATTATATCTCAGTCATACAGACTTCAGAAGTTCCTTTGCATTTGCTATTTTTGTAGTATGCATTTTTTTTTTGGTTACACTTTCTTTTGAAACAGAAAGTGGATCGTCCCTTTGTGAAGCGTTAACCGTGTTATTTGTCATAGTTCATCATGTGACTCACTCATGAGAACGGTACTGCTGCATGTCGGTTTGCCCTCGCCTGCCTGATTGACCCTGCGTGCCACGCTGATTCAGTGAGTGTCACACAGAATTAGCATACAATATTCCTATTGTTTAAGTCCACAAATACATCCCTCTTCCCATACTGACATTCCCCCAGGCACAGCTTCTTTTGAGAAGGACAGCAGGGAGGAATATATGCTGATAAATGGAAAATATGTGAGTTTCCCAGTTTTACACTTAGTGTTACACCTTGCATACATATCAGTTCTTTTCTGCTGCACAGCTCTGTTCAGACTCTACATCTTCCAGAATATTATGGCTTCTGTCAAACTGAAAAGTGTAAAGTATTTCCTCTTGGAGTACACTCTGCTGAGTGTAGATGCATTTGTTTACTTAAGATTTTAAACAAATCAATTATAAAAATGGGCCAGCATTGTGTTTAAAGCCACCACCTTGCTCTCAGAGAATTTGGGTTCAACTCCCACCCCCTGAATGGTGCAGTGAAAGTTATCTAGTTAAATAAATTAATAAATAATTGGAAGTTACTCTGGAGAAAAGGATGTGATAAATCAAGAGATAAACATTTACTAGGCTGAAGTTAGTTTAGTGGTTACAGCTACTGCTTGCATTTGAAGGTCTCAGGACTGTGTTCCACCTCCTGCCGTAGTACCTCTGAGCAAGGTACCTACCCTGAAAGGATACAGTAAAAATGACCTTGTTGTTTAAATTGGTAAATGATTGTACGTAGCTTAATACTATAAATTCCTTTCAGAGAAAAGTATCAGCGAAATAAATAATAGGAAAAAATGAAAACAATTGAGATAAACAAGTGCTGTTGGACAAATATGTCATAAGAATGAAAACATACAAATCCTTTTAAAACCTTTTAAAAGCAGACCTCCCAATGTTCACCTTGTCTGAAATGCACTGTTCAGCATCACATGTATCTCCATCTACACCTGTGGCAAGTTGACTCTGTCTAGTCTTCCAAAGCCTTGGAGAAGTACAGCTGCTTTACATGTGGAAGGGCTGTGCAGGTGACCAAGAAGTTGCCAGTGAACATACAGGCCACATGACACGCCAGCTGTAGCCAGCTTTGGACCAGCATTTGGGCATCATTGCCTTTAGCTTTCTAACCTGTAACAAAAAGTGTCATGTTACTCCATATTGTAAATGATTCGCATCACTGCTGCCATTTACACACAGTATTTCAGCAGCAATAATAATCTCTTTATGCAGACAGTTGAGTGTTTTTAATTTTTTTCTTGTCTTCTTCTGTCAGAAGCAGGTGGCTTGAACATATGGCTTGTGAGTGTGACTACCTGAAACAGTTTCTTTCTATCTAAAACAGGAACCATCATCGACCCCCCAAGGTTAAAATCTTTAACAACTACTCACTACTATCTTCAGCTCTTTTTAGAAATTTAACTGGGCAATTTTTTAAAAGCTATGCTGCAATGCTATACAACCAGTAACACTGATATAGATTATGCACATTAATGATATATTTAATGACTGTATCTCAACAAGCATTCAGACATGTATACCCAAAAAAAACTGATTCTATAAATGACTGTTATTTAATTAGAAAGATTTGTTTACCTTTTATCATATCTCTTTTTCTTTTTTTATTAGCTTTTTAAGCAGCATTAGGTCACAGCAATGTGCAGGCAGAGACACTACACTAAGAGATTATACACACATCCACTTACATAGGGCAGAGGTCAATGGTCAGATAAGTATACAACATGTTTGATTACAGTACTAAGAAAAGGTATTTGTCACCTTTCTGATTTCCCCTGTTATTGCGCATTTTTCATACTGAGTGTTCCAGATCAAAATGTAATATTAGATAATGGAACCTGAGTAAACACATGACACAGTTTTTAATTTGTTACTTCATTTATTAAAGGAACAAAGTTATCCCCATACTAATAACTGCCATGTGAAAAAAGAAGTTTTGCCCTTAGTTAGTCTATCAACCAGCTGACCAAATTTAACTGATAATTGGTTGAACATAGCCAGATTTGACTGCAGTCACCCTGTTGAATCTAAACCTCACTATATAGTGAACCTGAACGTAAGGGGGAAGTGGTTGCCGCAAAGTTTCTAGTAGAACCTTTTGCCATGATCAGTGGAAATTTCAGAAGAAAGGAAAAAAGGTTACAAAGCCATTTCTAAGGGCCTGGGACTCGACCATCCACACTGAGAGTCATTATCTCCAAATGGAGAGGGCTTAGAACAGTGGTGAGTCTTCCCAGGAGTGGTGAGCCTGCTAAAATTACTCCAAGGGTGCAAAGAAGTCCTAACAGAATGTCCAAAGAAGTGCATGCCTCTCTACCCTGAATTAAGATTGGTGTTCATAACCTTGCAATAAAAAAGAGATTGTGACTGAGTGGGATTCATGGGAAAGTGCATGCATGGAAGTGCCAAATTCAACTTACAGGCAGCCAGGTGTGGTTTCTAAGGCAAAGAGGAACAACAGTGGTTTGCCACTGCCAGCTTCCATGCATATTTGAAGCATGCAAACTCTGCAAAGCCTCAGCTAGACTTAAAGCCCATACTGGATGTAGTGAAATACTGCTTAACCCACTGTGCTGCCTCATTCCTCAATCACTGCAGAGTAGCAAGTTGGAAACTGTTGCTATCCAAGAGTAACATTAATGCTCATCTCACATTTGCTGGGAAAAAAAAACCTGGTGATCCTGAGCCTTTTGTTGTCATGTTCTATTTACACAACAGCCAAAAGTGGAACTCTTGTTTGTACAGGTTGCACTGCTGTATTTGCTTTATGCCAGACATATTCTTATTATTGAAGGAACCATGACTTCTGCACTGGTCCAGAAAGTTTTTAAGGAGATGTCTGGTCTTCTGTTTGTGAGCTGAAGCAAAAGTGGGTTATGCAGCAATGATCCAAACTAAAAAAGTGTACATCTGAATGGCTGAGAAAAAAGCAAAATTAATTTTTGGGAGTGGTTCAGTTAAAATACTGAATTGAACCCAAAAAAAATGCTGTGGAAAGGCCTACAGTGAACAGGTTATGCTCAAAATCCTGCCAATGTGTATGATTTGTAGCAGTTTGGCAAAGAAGAGAGGGCTAAAATTCAACAGTGATGTGAAAGACTCATGTCAAACAATAGGAAACATTTGGTGGCACCTGCTGCTAAAGGTGGTGCAACAAGTTAACCTTAAGGGGGTAATTACTTTTTCTGCATGTATAACATTTGTGTTGGATAACTTCCTCAAATAAGTAATCATTTTAAAAAATCAGTTATGTGTTTATCCAGGTTCCCTTGTCTAATATTACATTTTGTCTAAAGATCTGAAACCAATCAGTGTGAAAAATGTGCAATAATAGGGGAAATCAAGGAGGATGTAAATGCTTTTTCACAGCATTGTAAATAAAACTGTCTAATAAGCTTCAGAAGGGTGTCTATGTATTCCAATATTGCCTAGAATTATTGTGCAGGTCAAATGTTAATTTTAAAAGTAGAAGAAAATTAAACACTTCAGAGAACCACATGCCTACAGAAGGAACTTCAGATGTAGACTGTAGCATTAAAATACATTTCCTTGCCAAGTGTGCCAGCATAAACAACCTACGCTCCATGACTTCCTTAAAAAGAGAAATTGTTTTGTGGTTTAACAGGGAAATAGATGGGGACAAATCAAACTTTGCAGTAATAAGATTCTTGAGTTGAGTTGAAGGTTGAGTGAACTCCCTTCCAGGAACCTTGTCTTATCACAGTCCCAGAATCAATGTATCAGAGCACCCAAGGCAGCTTTACATTTAAAACCCAGCTGCAACGTCCCTGCGGAAAGGAAGATTCTGTAACTGAACTTCAAGTTTTGCTCCTGGATAAATATGGAAGTGCAGACTGGGAAAACTTTGGCACACATATATGACCATTCTTGATCACTGAAAGACAGGTAAAATTTGCATTCTCATATCTCCTTTAAAACATTTTAGGAATTATCACCAACACTTGTTGAAATGAAATAAAACACAGAAATAAAGCCTGTGGAACTGTTCATTGCAATGAATTGCTTCTTCAATTTATTTAATTCTGTCTGATAGCTGTTCCTTGTCTGAGGTTGTAATGAAATGAGAAGTCTGTTTTGGGCAAACCAAACTTAAATATAAGATCTTTGAAACTAAGAATTGTTTGGGCTCAAAATAAGTGTGCCATGTTAAACAGCTCTTTAGACAACCATTTGTGGAGTGCGATCTGATTAATGCTCAGGGGGGAAAATCTGGGTTGATACCAAGTAGAAAGGCTACATGGGATCCACAGCCATTTCTTCACGTCACTCCTGATGAGAAGAGTGCATTACAATTCTTTCTAGGTATTAGACTCATGTTATATGCTAGGGGGTCAAAAGGGACCACACATAAGTGATAAGGGAAAAGTGATGAAGCTGTATGGTGTCTGAAAACAACATAAGGGACGTTAGGGAAAGGGTTTATTTGGGGACAGTTAGTAACACGTGGTAAATAATGCATACAAGAAGTGTACCGGGGTGTCCTATGTGAGAAAAACTACCGATTCTATCATGGAAAACAACCAGCTTATTTAACTCCCACTAGAAATGAAAAGTGGAAAAAAAATCAAAAGAAAGTCTTCCACTCCTAATTAACAACAGTAATCGACACTAACTAGCAAAACACACATACAGAAAGAGAACATCACTTTTTACTCACAGACTAGCCAAAGTACAGTCACAAAAAAGAAACCCTCCAAAACTCCACACTCCTCCTTCTGCATGAATTGATTTTATTTCCACAGGAGGTGGGGCCAGCAACTCACTAGTTGGTTCACCAGGTGCATCCAGTCCATGCAACATCTCCAAACAGAAGTGAGGGAAGAAGAAAAGAAACAAACACACACATGTGCCAATCCAGGGGCATGACAAGTGTATATAACAAAGTTTTGTTAGATGTGTAATCTTGTAAAATTTATGAATGAATGGCACCACAAGACTTGCTCCACACCAATCCATAGAGATTCTGGGCATCTTTTTGTTTAAAAAACTGAGATAAAGGTGTCTAACATCTTAAAGAATTCATTTAGCCAAGTGGTAATTTAGATGCTAATACAGGTATAGCAAATAAAATATTCATCCTGATAACATAAATTCAGCCAAATAATGAAATATTTAGGAAGAGATCTCCAAGCAGCCACATCCTCTTTAAAGTCTTTCATCAGTGGAGTCACATGACTTGTGACAGAAAACAATTTGTATTAACTTGCGCTAAATTATCTGAATTATAAATGCTTAATTAGATTAATGAATTTGCCGTCCATATCAATAAAATTTTTCCCAAGCTGTAAATAAGAAACCTTATTGAACTGTGCCAAATGCCTTTTCTACATCAAGTGAAATAATCACAGCAGGTTATTGATTCCCTTTTGTAAAACTGATGATGCTTTAAGTATAACATATTCTGTTGGAGTTGATGTTGGCCATGGCAAAACTAATTGGATCAGGTTTAATAATTTTTGAAAGAATTGTTTCCAGCCTACGAGCCAGAGTTTAAGTTATAATTTTAACACCAAAATTCAACAGAGTAATAGGTTGGTGGGAAAATTAGTCTAAAGGATTTACATCTTTCTTTAAAATCAGGTAAACTACAGCTGTATTGCAATACAGAAAAAAGCCCTTTTAAGCATGTTGTAAATTGCAGAATTTAAGAAAGGACATAATTCACACTAGAATTTCTTAGAAAATGCCACAGGGAAGCCTTCTGGTCCTTACGCTTTTCTCAATGGCACTGACTGGACAGCAACTCCGAACTCCTCAGGCGTTAATGGGGTATTTAAAAAAGAGCAGTGTTTGTCAGAAATGCTAAGTAGTGGTAATCACATTACCATGCCTGTAAAAAATATTTATTCCCCCACCCTGATATTTTCATATTTTATTGTTTTACAGCCTTGAATTACAGTGCATTTAATTAGGGTTTTTTTTTAAACAGAAATCACCAGAAAAAGACTTGTAAATGAAAACAAATCTCTACAAATTGACTGACATTTAGAAAAATGATTAAGTCCAATATCACTGATTGCCTGAATATTCACTCCCTTTGAGTCATTTTTAGTGGAGGTACCTTTGGCAGCAGTTACAGCCTTGGGTCTCTATCCTTTTTGCACTTCAGGGCACTGTAGTTTTTCCTCACTCTTCTTTGCAGAACTGCTCAAGCCTTGTCATGTCACATAGGGGACAGTGAGTAAACAGCTATTTTCATGTCCAGCCACAAATTCTCAAATAGATTGAAGTCTGGACTCTGACTTACTTTAAGCTGTTCGTTGGAGCTTTGGCTTTTTGTTTGGAGTCGTTATCTTGCTGGAAAATAAATATTCTCCCAAGTCTCAGTTCTGTTGCAGGTTTTCTTCCAGATTTTCCTTGCATTTATCTGCATTCATTTTACCCTCTATCTTCACAATTCTTCTAGTACCTGCTGCATTGAAGCATCCCCACAGCATGGTGCTGCCATTGCCATGCATAATGGTGGGGGTGGTGTGTTAGCATTGAGTACGATGACCAAAAGGCTCAATTTTAGTCTCATTGAGGTATGGAACCTTGTTCTACTTGATTTCAGTCTCCCACATGCCTTCTGGCAAACTGTAGTCGAGATGTCATAGAGATTTGTTTAAAAGTAGGTTTCTGTTTGGCAGTCTCTCATAAAGCTGTGACTGGTGGAGCACCCAGGCAACAGTTGTTGAATGCACAGTCTCTTCCAACTCAGCCGCCAAAGCTTGTCACTGCTTAAGAGTGATCATAGGTCTCTTGGTTACCTCCCACCCTAGTGCCCTCCTTGCACAGTCACTTGGTGTTTGAGGATGGCCTGCTCTACGCAGATTTAGAGCTGTCCCATGTTCTTTCCATTTTTAATTATTGACTTAACTGTACTCTGAGGGATATTCAGTAGGTTGGATATTTTCTTCTGTCCCTCCCATCAATGGTACTATTCAGTAACCTCATAACACAGTTGTCTAGAGTGTTCCTCTTTATTTGCCAGGAAACTAACTCAACAGCAGAGTCCTGATACCAGTATATTTATACTACAGTCAATTAAAACACTTTGACTACACATACGTTCTCTCCATCTTACTAATAATGTGACTCCTAAACCAATTGGCTGCACTGGTGATGATTCAGGTGTATCATAGTAAAGGGGGTGAAAAGGCGTATAATAATTGGAAAAAAAATTGATCAATTTGTACAACTCTGTTTCCACTTTCACATTCAAGAGTCTTTTTCTGATGATCACTGTAAAAAATAGCCTGATAAAATCCACTGAGATTCAATGTTAAGAAAATACACAAAACAGTCAAAGTGGGGTGAATACTTTTTATAAGGACTGCAAATATGAGTATAAAGTACATGTATTTTATTGGAGGAACCTAGTCCTTGAGCTGTGTAGAGGGACTTGTAAAACAAGCAATCTTTGAAAAAGTAATATTAATTGCCAATGGGCTGTATGTAACCAGCCCTAAAGGAGTTGGTACACATTTCTGAAGTCATACCCTAATGTATAACTCTTATACAATTATTAGTCATATCTTTTTCTTTTAGGGTGTTCAGTAAAATTGTTTTATTCCTGCATTTCCAGAGGAACTACATTTAGCGTTATCATGGTCAGTTTTATGTGAGAGGTAAGATTTGTATTTCTGCAAATCATTTAGACCTATTTATTGTCATTAGTTGATAAAGAACATGAATATATGCACATCAGTATGTAAAGTTTAATTATACTAATACTTAGTTTTGCTCCAGCTGACAGTAATCAGGATGATAGAATAAAGTTGCATAGAATTTTTTTAATCTATCATTTCTTTTTATGATTTGTTCTCTACATCTACTAAATTGTGCTGACATATAGCCCAATGTTGTTTACAGCTAGTGTTGAAAGAGAAAACCATTTTAGGCAGTTGTTATCCCTCCACATGATCCTGAAATATGCAGATTGATGTTACTTCTCGCATTGCAGATAGTGAAAATGCAATTCCTTCCAGCTAAAATAAACATACAGATCCAGAAATAAAGTGATGATTGCAGTTATTGCACACTTTTGGCTATGAAATCTTGTCTCTACCCCTGCATAGTGGGAGAGGAAAAAATCAGCCTCCTTAATCTAACAACAGAAAATGTGGCCATATGTTCAGCTGACATCTTTATCGGGTTCACAGTAGGTTGTTGTAGATAACTTTCACAAGTTGGCTTGATGGGATTTTGTCTCACATCTTGACAGTGAGTCTGGATATCTACGAGAAGGCTTAGAGTGAAGCTCTGGGTTCACAGTGGACAATACTGTGGAATCAGGTATTATATCCCATGCAGTGTTTTATTTAACATGCCCCAGTGAATGTCCAGGTGGGCAGTCTAAATGCAAGATGTGTGGAGTGCCTGCATCCCAGATACTCTGCAGCTCAAGTGCACCTTTCATTAGACACCTACACAGTCAACTAGTGACAATGTGAAAATACAGTAAGGCCACACACGTGCTTTAATTTTCATTGTATAAAATTTAAAAAAAAAGTAAATCACTGGTTCAGTTCTTATGTTCAATATGTGCCCAGAAATATTTTCAGATGCATATTTAGTACATGCCTAGCTGGATCCTATCTTACACTCAGTGCTCTCTGGACAAGTCATGTTATATTAAATGAATAAGGTAATGAAAGAAAGAATTAATGACTGAATGACATTACAATAGATGGAGATTTATTTGTTTGTTTGCAATTTTCTATACAATTACTCACATCATTAATTTTTCCAGGGCTTTTTTGAAGTAAATTATTTTTCACAACTTGGTCCTATGATTCCTAATATACTTTGTTCTCAGATGAAACTAAACTTAAACTTTCCGCATCATTTTCAAAAATCAGTGCCTTGGAAACATGCTCACTCACCCACTCACTCACTCTTTATCAATAATTTCTTATCCTAAGGCAAATTTGTGATTGGACTGATTTAAAAATGATGTATAAATCATTTTCAAACTATAATAAAAACCGCTTCACAAATTTATACTTATAAAGACATAAACATGACAAGTTTTTAAAAAACTGCCCCTTAAATTTACTCTCATTAGGAACACCTGTATGCTGGTCCATTCACTCAATTATCATCCAATCATGTGGCAGCAATGCAGCGCATAAAATCATGCAGACACAGGTAATCAGCTTCACTGAATGTTCACATCAAATTTCAGAATGAGGAAACAAAAATGTGATCTGAGTGACTTTGACGTTGGCATGGTTATTGGTGCCAGACAGGGTGGCTTGAGTATTTCAGAAACTACAGCTCTTCTGGGATTTTCACGCACAATGGTCTCCAGAGTCGACACAGAATGTTGTGAGTAACAACAAAAAAAATACAGTGACCAGCATTTCTGTGGGAGGAAACTCCTTGTTGATGAGAGAGATCAGAGGCGAATCGCCAGACTGGTTTGAGCTGAAATGAAGGCTACAGTAACTCAAATAACCACTCCTTACAACAGTGGTGGGCCGAAAAACATCTCTGAATGAATAAAACGTTGAACCTTAAGTCGGGCTACAACAGTAGAACACCACATCGGGTTCCACAGCCAAAAACGGGAAGAACAGGCTGCAGTGGGCACTGGCTCACCAAAACTGGACAGTTGAAGAAAAATGTCACCTGGTCTGATGAATCTCAGTTTCTGCTGTGACATGCAGATTCTAGGGTTAGAATTTGGCACGAACAGCATGAAGCCATGGACCCAATCTGCCATGTGTCAACAGTTCAGGCTGGTGGTGGTGGTGTAATGGTGTGGGGAATTTTTTCTTGGCATTGGACCCCCTAATACCAATTGTGCAGTGTTTGAATGCTACAGCCAAAAATTGGCCACAATTTGCCCATCTTCTGCTGGCTACTTCCAACATAATAATGCACAATTTCACAAAGCATGTCATCTCAAAGTGGTTCCATCAACATGACAATGAGTTCAGTAAACTTCAAAGACCTCCCCATTCACCAGATCCAAATCCAGTAGAGCACCTTTGGGATGTGTTAAAACACCAGATTGGCAGCATGAATGTGCAGCTGACAAATGTGCATCAGCTACATGATTCAGTCATGTCAGCATGGACCAGAATCTCTACAGTCGCTAAGGAATGTTTCCAGCACCTTGTTGAATCCATGCCATAACCCATTCAGGCTGTTCTGAGAACAAACGGGATCCTACTCAGTATTAGAATGGTATTCCTAATAAAGTGGTGAATGTATGTGCTCTGGCTTGCACCTTGTGGCCCATGACATCATTTTTTTATTCTTTGAAGTGCTTTTGGCTGACATGCTCAAATACAATTATGTTGTCCAATTAGAGTTTGACAAATCACCATGGTAACCCTGGCCACAACTTTTCCAGTAGTACAGACATGCTTGCTGGCCAGACCTAATGCACCATAATCATAATCAGTGTAATTTACTCAAACGGCTCCGGCCATTCTTGATGCAATTCAGACACAATAACCAAATGTTTTTCCACAGTTTTCAGTTAGCAGCAGGTTTTTTTTCTGAGGTGAAACCAGGGGTTCAATTGACATAAACATGTGCATAACTTTGCTCAGATAAAAAAGTCTGAATTACTGCAATGTGAAACAGGGATCCGTAAATCACATGGCTGGCACACCAGTTGGACACCAGTTATTCCTTGGTTCAGTTGTGTTTTGTCCTGATGTTAAAAATAACAACAGATATTGTTTTCCCACAGATGTTTGGATAATTCCAATTTAATTTCAAAAAAGAATTTAGATGTGTACTAAATCCAGGTGAGTAGCCTTTGATGGGACACAATTTACTGATGGAACAGTGTATATATTTTTTTAGAAATCTCTGTCTACTGAGAGCTACAATTTATTTATGTATTTTATGGGTACAGGTCTGTTGTCTGGTACTGCCTGCTTCTATAAGCAAAATATGCTTATACTAGTCATGATCTTTATTTTTTGTGGTAACACTTCTTTTAGTCAGCTAGTGTGAAAACCCAACAAAATTGTCAACTTTTTCTTTCTTATGTTATTTTTTTTGGTTTGCAAAGGCTTTCTTACCATTTTGTTTGCAGATGTAGGTGGGATGACAGATATCTGCACCATTTCTCTAATCAGTTGGACTCCTGCCCACTGCCTTCTTTTCACAGTCAAGTTCTGACTGTCAGTGACAGTCAGTGGGAATGCAAAATGTTAACTTACCAGAGATGAGCAAGGCTCGAGGTTGTATGGTAGCTCAGTGAGTAATACTGGTACCTCAGCTCCTAGACTCCAAGTTCAGATGCCTCTAAGCCAGTGTGGAGTTTGCATGTTTTTTCTGTGTTTGCATGGATTTTTTATCTCCTGCCACCGCCCAAAAATGTGTTTTGATAACTCTAAGTTGCCTGGATGAAGAAATGGGCAGATGACTGTGTGGTGTATATTGTAGTGTATCCAGCACTGTAAGTCACCAGTTAGTCACCAAGGTGCCAGTTAAATACTATTTAATGATTAATGCAAATAATTTTTGAGAAAAGGTCAGTTCTTGCCAGCCAAGGGTCTTCCTGTCAGCCCAGTACAGGGCAAAGATCAGCCACCATAGTTTGTCAGAGCACCAAAATCACAATTTGATTTCTGAGTAACATGATTTTATTTTGAGGTCATCCGTTAATCCACTTAATCTAGTACTAAAAAGACCTAGTCTGGCAGTTTTTTGCTTGCAAAAGGTACTTCTCAGTGTGCCTTTGTGGTAGTTGAAGAAGAAAGTAGAAATTGTAGAAACAACAAAATATTCTGAGTTCTAATTTAAAGCTAAACTATGCGGCTTTGACAAAATGTTACGTGAAATAATCTTTAATTTTAAGAAAAGGCACTGGAAGATTTACCATAGAATACTTTATTCCCAGAGTACTTATAAAACTTTTACAACTTATTCTCAGATAACCAGTCTAATGGAGGGAAGTGGGTTGGGTCATACGACTGACCGGACATTCCAGTACGTCATATATGTGATTCATTAAAATAATTCTGATGGGAAATCTGTTATTGAATAAAATGTTTCAACAAAGTTTAACCAAATATTTTTTGTTTTGCTTCTTAGACTTGCATGCTTGCGAATCTTTTGAAATATTTTAATTAAGTGTTTTTTTAAACCATTTGGTTGCCATTTTGTTAATTAGTTTTTTGAAAATTCTGGAAATATTAAAAAATAATATTGAAACTCAAGTCATGCGCAGTTGAACTACAGCTCAAATCTTAACAGTAGTAAAGAGTACTAATTAACACTGCGGTGTTACTCCCCGGCAATTGCTAAATAGTCTGTAATAAAACCAGACAGTAAAATGTGGTAAGAGGTGCAGGAGATTAATTACATGTTTCTCTCAGCAAGGTGGTAGGATGACCCTTCACTGCGAAGCTGGTCTTGGTGTCAGTTGGAGAAAGGCCTACTGTCAGAATAACTATTTGCATGTGTACGTTTGCCTATGTCTGCATCTCCACCTCCCGTGGGGTCGGGACGTTGCGCAGACCTGCTGGGAACAGACCCATGCTCAGCAGGTGAATTTCACAGGGGGGCGGGGCTGCCAGCTAGCAGAGCGGAGGGGATTAAGCCCCCCTGGGGTCTTTCATTGTGTCACAGTGTCCTCCAGCTCCTTAGGAGGGGCTGAATTGACTCTCATAACCTTCAACTTTCAGCTTTAACCCAAAAATCCCCTTTGTGTCATTGAGCACATCTGTAGCCTTAACAGTTCTGCACACTAATTATTAAAATAAGCTCTTTTACAGAACAGAGGGTCATTTTCATACTTTTGACTTAGTGAATAAATATATTGATTTAATTAATTGCTTCACACATCTTATTTTTTAAATATAACAACTTTTATTGAATAAACTTTTGTCTGGCCGTCTGTCTGCCTGTCTGTCAGGTATGTTAAGACTGAGTATATATACTATATATGGCTTAAACATATTGGGTGACACTAATATTTGCACATGGACCTTGTTCAAAATGTTTAGCATGATAAAAACAAAATGCAAGGATGGTTTTTGTTCAAACAAAATAGATTCTACATATTTATTAAATTAATATTAGTAGCTAAAAACTGAAAAGTCTTTGGCAATAAAGCGGAACGCATTCTACACACACACAATAGAAAACATCTCTGCCTATTTATTTTTAAGGCTGCTTTCCAAGGAATATATAACACATACAACATTGACATTGAGTTGTTTACTCCTTCAAGAAAACATGTCTTTAATTTCTTTTCATACTTTTTGGGTTTGTTAGTGAGCTTATTAAAAGCAAAACTAAAGTACATTATTACTAAGCACTTATTTATTTATTTATTTATTGCTTAATAACAGTACAGAACTATGTCAAAAAGGGTTACAATGTGTAGCAAAGAGGTCATATAGCAAACTGTGTATGGCCTTGGAAAAAAATGATATTAATCTTAATTAAAATGACAGTACCTCTAGAGTTAAAGGATAAAGATGTTAACTTGACCAACCCATCTGCTTCTAAGTTTTATATGTTCTGTAAAGCAAACATCGATTTAATCAATTCTTCTACTAATGTAATAGTTTTTTTTTATTTGTTTTATACAATATCAAATTCCTCTTATATTCCCTTGCACTAATGTTCCAGTAGGTCTTACAATCTGACTGTAGTATGTACTTGCTGTACCCATGATGTTGCAGGCATGAAATTATCAAGTTTGCTTACCAGTAAACTCTACCATGTCCAGTTTATTTACCATGTTTTTTACATTATGATGGAATAATCCTCATGTTTGCCTGTTTACAGCAACATTGTGTAATTTCTTATTTTATATATACAGCCGATAGAGAAAATCACAGTGGTGATAAATGTGACAATTCCTAGTTACAGAAACATCAGGAATAAAGATAATTTGAGAAGCTTGAAAAATAACAATAATATTAATAATATGAGAAGCTGGAGAAATACCAGGTGTTGAAAGAAGAACTGGATAGAATGTGGAAGGTGAAAACCAAGGTAGTCCCATTGGTGTTAGGGGCACTTTGGGCTGTGACTGCTAAACTGGAGGAATGGCTGCATCAGATCCCAGGAATGACATTGGTCTCAGGCCAGAAAGTGTAACAGGAAACAGGAACAGCAAAAATACTGCACCATACCCCCCAACTCCCAGGCCTGTTGTAGGAGGCCTGAACCTGAAGAAAAAGTTACCACCCATGGAGGAAACTGTGTGAAAAAGGAATTTATATATGTGTATATGTATCT
Source organism: Arapaima gigas (assembly GCA_900497675.1). Taxonomy (NCBI): domain Eukaryota; kingdom Metazoa; phylum Chordata; class Actinopteri; order Osteoglossiformes; family Osteoglossidae; genus Arapaima; species Arapaima gigas. The sequence goes on along the minus strand of UFQX01000171.1, from coordinate 300,233 downwards.
ATTTGTTTTGTAAGGCCTTTTGAGTTTTTTACATCTGCATCTAATGTAATGACTGCTCTTTCACCCTTGTTCATTGGATGAGCTTAATGTTCAATCTTATCCGTCCAATTGTTATCACCCAGTACATTTATTATTTATTTGCATTTTCTACAACTCTGTTTTACATGCTGCTGAAGGGCTGAGACTCAAGCATGTCTGTGTCATGTTATTTCATAATAAATGCATATAACAATTACTGAAATTATGCAATTAAGTGCTGTTCTAGTTTTCATCTATAAATTTGCTACAAACCTGTTGTGCTCATTTTCATTCACAAAATTCTGTTAAATTAGATTTAAGGGGTACTCGGCAAAAAAAAAAAACATTAAATTACCTATTAACTATTTTAAGGCTAGTAGTTTAGTAGTAAAATGTATATCCATATATCTTCTTTTATTTTCTCTCTCCTTTGACTTCCTGTTCAGCACTCTACATATGGCTTATGAGAGAATCAGTGGATCTACTCTTCCACTCCTACAAAAACTGATCTCCATGGGTGTCCATGGGTCCTCAGGTTTGGCTTTGATGAGGAGGAAGGAGCTCCTTCAGAATTGCTGAATCCTTCTCAAAATTCAAGAAGGGTTTTAAAATGCATCTCTTTTAGACCCACTAGTTGTGTTATGTACTTCAGCAAAAACAGTGTTCCTGGACAAACTAACTGTTTTGTTCAGCTGTCTGATTCTAAAGCTCTTTGTCTGCTGTGAGATGCACTTTTTTTAGCTCAAGATGTTCCTTGCTTTAGAGAAAAGGGTGTGCTATGCTAAATAAATTTAAATGTAAAAACACACTTCTTCTTTCTCCCAAGTTTGGTCTATCCCCACAACGGCTTGTGCTTCGTGGAGTTAACAATATTAAGAGCTGATCTAGATCTCAATATACAGCTCTTAGAGGAACAACTGCAGGAGAACAAACTGACTCTAAATGCTTTTTGTGAGGCCCCACTGAGCAGTGGCACTGATTCTTTTTTCACCCATGAAATCAGCATAAAACTGACCCAACTCTTCCAGATCAAATGGGGCATATGGGGCAGAGTCTTTGGGGGAAAGAAACTCAATCTTTATAAATCTTTTAAGATGGATGGTGTGAAATCATGAAATCGGATTATGAGATTTGTCTTTGATTCAGTCTGCTCTGTCCTCTTGTTTTTTCTTTTTCTTTCCACAAGCATTGTGATATTTGTAATTTCATGTCTCGTCAATCTTTTTTAACCAGTTAGGAAGTTAGTCTACAGATTGAAGAAAAGATAAAGTGTATTTACACAATGAACTTTACAATGATTTCTTTTCATGGCTCAGTGAAAAGATGTACATGTTGTGTAAAAAAGAGGAAAAAGTAACAACATCTTGCTCCTGTGTGGCATGGGGTGTGAGGGACAGGGTTAGGTGGGTGTCATTCTGCACTTTGAGGCCACCTGTTAATAAGAAACTTCTACTGTCCTTGGAGGGGCTGGTGTGCTGTTAATGTACATTGTACTTCATCTGCTGATCACCCATGAAGCTCAGAAGTCAGTCCATCACTGAGGAGTCACAAGGAGTCTAGTCAAACCTCTAAGAATCACACTATTCCAGTGGGGTCTGGTTGAGTGACTCAGAGAAGAATGAGATAAGAGAAACATTAGATACCTTCACAGATCTCACAATAGGCAGCAAGAGGCAGAGTGGTTACAGCTGAAACCAAACCTGGAAGCAGCGTGGTTAAGAAACTGCCCCTAGATGGAATGCCAGTCCATCACATAGTGACCACACACACCATATATAAATTGCAATGCTGTATAAATGGGTACAACATTGAAAGTCACTTCAGAAAAAAAACATTAAATAAATAACTAACTAAATAGTAGGAGAAACACAGGAAGTACTTTTCTTTCCAGAAAAAAATAACATGCACAAGTCTATTACTCTTAACAAGAACAACATTTTTTTGTTACTCAAAAGGTACTTTCATCCAGATGACTTTATTACCATACTGTTTTAGTGTTTTAATGTAGTGCTTTATGTTTTAATCATTTTTAGAGCAAAGCACAATTAGAAATAATTCTGGCAAAGGATTTTGGCTACTTCGGCAGGACAATAACGGAATTTGAATTTTACTTTGGTTTCAAGTTTCCCTTACTAAACCATCTACTGCACCCAGACTGTTAGAGAAATGATTTACTGCAAAAACTATTTTGTTTCAAAAACAGATTTTCAGTAGCGCTTCATCAGATTCTTTCCCCTGTGTTACAGGTTTTAATGCCAGTGGCTGAAATAGTGTATGTCACAGCTCCATTCTTTTCTTGCTTTTTCTTGCTGCTGTTTTGTTTTTCAACTTAATTCTTCCCGAATAATAGGGAATAATACAAAAGAGAGAATTTCACACAGATATTAACAGTGTGTGAAAGACTGAAGGGCAAGAAAACCCCCTGTCCAAGCGTGTACTTCTCGGCCAAAGCTGAGGATAATCGGATGGGGGAATTGATGTATGGAGGTCAGGGCTACTGAGATGCACTTTGTACTTCTGATAACTATAGAATGTATAAACACAACATGCAGGAGGGAGGTCACAGCCACTGCTTAACACAGGTGATTAACGTGGGATTTATGATGTAGAAGTGAAGTGGAAAGTGGAGGTTTATGTTATTTTTTGCGCAGTAAGATAACCTGATTATGATTAACCATGTGTATGGATTACTAAGAAGATGAATTTATTATGCTTTTTATGAGAGAATTCATATTTAGTATGTTATGATGCCTGTAAAGGGGAATATTTCAGATTATTATCACCCATTTTTTTCGGAGGAAATAAAGCAATGAAACTTGCTTTTAGCAGTTTGCTCCCATTTTGAATACTGGCTGAATACTTTAGAATTCGCTGTAAATTCTGACTACTTTCTTGAAATTTTACTAGGCAAAATAAAAATTGTTGCATTATATTTTGCTGTATATGCACTGCATTGGCCTTTCTCAGACACCATGAACCTTGTGGCAATAACACTCTCTCTGTGCCTATAGATGGACTGGGCTTTTCCTTTAGCACATAAAGGGCCTTTTTTCACTCGCCTCATTATCTGGATTATGCTTCCTCTCCTTTTTTGTCGCACTGCCGCTGCGGCAGATAGACACTTTTTCTTTCCCCCAAGTTAGCCAGCATATGGCAGTTACAGGCCCGGCCTCTACAGGGCCCTTTTGTTTATCTTGTTATTGTTGTCGAGTGTAATGACAGTTGTAGGCCGTAGATCAGGGTGGAGGGGCAAGCCTACCCACGGGAGCACACGGGGACAGGAGGGGTCAGCAAAGGAGGGGGAAGCGGCAGTGCGGATTATGGAAATATGAATTGATTTTTTCCTCCCTCCCTTCCCTCTTGCGAGAAACGCTGCCTGGTCCAGTGGAATAGGACTCCAAGGAGAACAGACTGGAAGCTGGCACGGCACGACTGTGAAATATGAACAAAAAAATGTTGAGTGCGTTACTCTGAAGTCGCCTAGCCCAGCTGCTGCCCGGGGAGTCGAAGGCATACATTTGAATGGTAAAGAGAAACTGACAGATGGACGTCCATCTACGTCCCCATGGAATCGCTTCCAAAACTTCAGAAGAAGCTGGAGACAAGGTTTAGTTTTGCCTTCCGACAGGCAAGCGGGGTGGTATTCCTATTTTTGTGTGAATGAAGAAAAATCCTCTGTCTTACTTCTTCTTTAAGATCTTGGAAAATGATTTCTGATTATACATCTATTGGTCATAAGCTTCTGGCATGAGTGCTTCACATAAACAGTCTCATTTAGCTGCTAAAAGACTGCAGAAATGCAGCAGCATTAGACTCACAGACTTACATGTAAACTGGCATTAATGCATTTACCTACCAGACCATATACTAATACACTCGTACTCATTCATTGACTGTTGTTTCAAACTCAGTTTCATTAAACATGCAAAATTTGGATGTTATTTATTTAAAGGAAGTACTGTCTTTGGAGAAAACTCTGAGCAACACTTGTCTTGCTCCACACCACCTACAAGCCAAAGCCCATGTCTGACCTCTACTTTGGTGGCTCCTCCTTGTTTACTGCAGGATACTATATTCCACCCTGGGGGCCACAGCACAAAATGGTCCAGACAATATGTAACATCCAGGCCATGATGGCTATCTTTGAAAGGTTTAGCGTCGGATGCCACCCCTGACGGCCCCAGAAAAGTGCGGAGGGATGAGAACGGGGTCATTTTTCCCCTTCACTGCACGCTGACAGCAGTCCAGAGCCTGGGTTTGCCCAGGCTGGGGGTCTTCCTTTATCCCTCCATTTCCCAGGCTTGTGGTGGTTGTGACACCACTGGGCAATGCGCAGTCCCGCCCCAGCAAGCTGACCTCCAAACCAGAGGACAGTAGGTCTCCACGGATCCCACTGCTGCTCATGAACCTTTGTAAGTGACCTTGTGGGGATTTTCAAAGAGGAGCAACTTACCTGTGTGACCCTGTGCTCATTTCACATGATACAGGACTAGACTGCAGCAAAAAACAGGTATTTAAATAAATAAATGCATTTTTCTTACCTTTTGTGAGAATAATTATGTTTTAAATATCTCTTTTTGTCAATCAGAGAATTACCTGTAAAACAAGACAAACAAATCAGAAGAATTGATTAACAAGGATGCATAAAACTGCCTTAAAAAAACTATCCATAATAACGCACCCCTCTTAGTGATGAAAAAAGTAAGGAATATACTATAGGACCCAACTGGTCTGTTGTCTAGGCTGCTACACAGATTTTTAAAGTAGTCATCTTGTACTTACGTTTCAAAGGGCAACATAAGGTGAGTAATTTTGAAAGTAAATTTGATATCTTACAATTTGCACGAATTGCTCAGAGACTGTCAATATACTGTACACACTTGAGATTTTCAGTGAGCTGCTCCAGACTCCTCCCCAGCCCAAATCTGCCGCAACCCCATCCCGACATACACACCCGCACCCACACCCAGATGGACTGTTTGTATATGCTGCGGCAGTTATCATTGTAGGTACGGATCACATAGGCAGGAGGAGGTCAAACTACAGAGATGGGACTGAAAACTCAAAAAAATCCAGCAGCGCAGGAGAGGTACTTCTAGGTACTATCGCCCTAACTTCCAGCTACCAAAGAGCAAAAGGGCATGTTGAAAATGAGAGGATTAGACTCCCCACACACACATGCAAAAGCATATACACACACATGCACCGTGCTGCAGGAGAAGAGTAGGACAAGGCGTGTTATTCTGTGCCGTGCAGCTCACTCACTGACACAGTGGGGCAGCGCTGCATGGTTGTTCCCGTGGGATCAGCCTTAAATGGGTAAAACCCCTAAGGGCCTCTTGGCCCTCAGTTAATGATGTTTTTGGCTTAACATTTCAGGCATATTCAGCTAAATCTCCCTCCAGCCCTGAGGAATACCATATTCCCTTCTTCAAAAAAAAAAGAAAATTAAAAAAAATAAAAAAAACACAGTGTTCTGCACTTATTAAGAAACGCAGCACCATGACTCATTCTCAGCCTTGGGTTTAGAAGAGCGGGGTTTCTTCTGTTTAAATCCAAATGTATCACCATTTAAAATGGCATTTAAAGGTAAGTCAAGAATCAGAGATTTCTGAACCCAAACTGAAAGTGGTAAATGCAGTTGATTAGATCTTCATGCACAGCACACCTCATTTATAGAAGTACCTCCACAAATAACTGCATTTGAATTGACCTAATGTGTCTGTCTGCTGATGTTGTTCATAAAACTAATGATGTTTTTACTGTTATAAATTACTAATATCAGTAGCTAAAAATTTAGTGTATGAATAAATGGTCAGGAGTTTGTTATGAAGACAGTGAAGTTATAAGATACAATATAAGATATAAGATATTAGTTTTAGTATGTTTTTCATTGTGAGACATGTAGGCATGTACTACCACTACCACTGGCAGGGTGCTGTGTGTCGTCTTACTGGGATCTATTCTTGATCTACGTGGAGGCAGCTGGCTTTGACTGGGAGCCGTGGCCACCCGCCCCTTAGTGCCACCAGCACCTCCCAGAGTGCCCTGTGTGCGTCTGTCTGTGGCCCGCCGGAATTTTAAAGACGGCTGAGGCTCTGAGGCAGGGTCCCTGAGGAGCTCTCCTTGTTCCAAGGGGAGAGGGTTCAGTAGTTTTCTTCCTTTCTTTCTTTCTTTTTTTAAAAAACTGAATTAATAGCTGAATATCGCTTACACACAATTTATCCTGAAAGTGACAGTTGTAATGCCAATGGAAGGGGTTCTTGACGGGGAGGTGCACTAAGACATGGACACCATCCTAAAGAGGACATTTGAATTACATGCTGCTGATATCACAATGATTTGTGTGTGTTTGTATATATGTACCTGCATGTGTGTGTGTGTGTGTGTGTGTGTGTGTGTGCGCGCGCGCATGTGTGTGGAGCACCCCTGTACAGTCACAAACGTGTTTTGCAGATAATAAATGGCCAAGCTGGACAAACTGCAGCCAACCCCTGAAGGCGGGTGCCTCGCTCCAGAGGGACTGCCGGGGACGTCTGTAAATAAATAAATAAGGTGGACGGGTTGATAGTGTCTGTGTGTGCAGTGGGACCCCAGCAGAACGAGACCGCTGTCTCACTGAGTGATATCCCTGTCTCAACAGTAAATAAATAATGCAATCTCACAGGTCAGCCCCCCCCACCGGCCCCCTGCAAGCTGGAAATGTACAGCCTGTTTGGTATTCCTTTGTCTCGGTGAGCCAGTTTGAAAAACAGCAGCAGCAGCAACAGCAGGAGTGTGTCAGCCCCTTGCCGCTTGCACTGGGCTCTACCTGGACCCTATCTGGACAGCCCTGGATTTGTGTAAAAATATAGCTCATTCCTGCATCCATCCACCCAAATTTATTTAATATTGACTACATCTACATAAACTAAACCAGCCATATGTCCTTTTCCCAGTACAATTTTAAAATGTCACTGTTACTACAGGACCCCTGACCCCCCCAAATAATAACTATTATTGTTTATTTGAAACCGGAAGTAGCTGAGCATAACCATGCAAAAGAGATTTAAACCCTAAAGTGCTACAATCGTGCATTTTCATAGGTTATGACTTGTTGCATCATAGGTAAATACAGAGCCTATGTGAACTGTGGCTGCCTCACCATGAATTCACTGTCATGAAGCTCATTGCAGAGGTCTCCACTTCTTATATTTGCTGAAACATTTATTTGTTTATTTAATTCTTCCATCCTTATCATCCAGAGTGCAAGTAAAACATTAAAGATAAGAGCAGTTTAGTGGACAGTGTTTCCTGCAAATATGCATTATATGTGATGATTTGGTTGTCTGCTTTAACTATAATTTGTAAAATCGCTTTGCCTTTGTCTTTAGGATGATCTAAAAAAATTACTTGTTTTGTAACTGCGTTGTAGAAGTTATACACAATGACGACAGTTTTAAATGTGTGGTTCACATGAGGGACCTCTGATCTTCTAGGAACATCATACATTTCCAACTCAGTAAACTACCTTACATCTATGAACAAAACATTTGTCCCCCAGGTTCTGTGGCAGCAGCAACACTTTTTGAAGGAACAGTGTAATTAATAGTATTTATTCATTTCCGTGCCAAAAAGGGACACACTGTGTAGGCCGGATCGAATGAGCCTCACAATTATTCTATCACAGCCTTATTGATTCACATTCAGCTTTCGGCAGCCATGTGGTTGGAAGGGAGGAACTGGGTGGATGGAGGTGACAGCTCGGTGGGTGTAGGTGGCTCCATCACTGTTTGTATCTGGCAGTAACATGTTTTATTTGGAGTTTGCACCATATGGGTGACAAACACAAGTGCGCCCAGGAGCATATTGGAGCTGGTACATGGTTAATAGTTAATAATAGTATTGTGCACATACAAGGCGTTCAGGTTTGATGGCGTGATGCCTTTCCTGACATGTTGAAGCTGAAGCTTGGGCTTACAATGTACAAAGTCTGGACATACCAAGTTCCAAATATATAATATTATCTATATTTTAAGACTTAATAAAACTGCTCTGTCTTTCTTAACTCTTACAAGAGATTGTTAAGCTATAAAATATTATACAGTATGCAATATTTAGTACCAGCTTCATAGCAGGCCATATATGTATATTATACAACATAGAGGGTGTAGCATACAGCATAAGCTGCACATTATGTAGTGTAGAGTATACAATATATAGTGTATAGTTTAGAGGTACCTGCTGCATAAATGCATAAATCATTGTAAGTAGCTGAACACTGCTTTTGGAAAACAGTGTCAGCTAAATAAATAAACATGAATATATAAATGCATTGTATACTATATAATTTACAATATACAGGATATAGAATATCATATACACTGAAGTGCACAATAAAGCAAGTGTAGTATATGGTATGCAGCATATAGTATACATTACAAACTACACATGCCGTGTATACTACATAACATTTAGCAGCAAAATGGTGTTCTGTCCTTCATGAATACACTATGGTGAAATCACTGGCAGACGTCATATAGATAAGGCACAGGACTCTTGTAAAAACCCCACATGCTGCTGAGGTGTGGAACGTTAGCAGGATGATAACACCCTACAGGACAGGCTCTCCATTCCTTATGCTGCTTAGCTATTGTCACAGAAAACTGCCAGTCCGTTGCCCACCTCAACACACCTAACTGTTTAACCTCACAATCATTACATCCGTCACCCACAGAGCATTCCATAAAACACCATAAGCTTTGTTTTTCTTTCCCTCAATATGGTCCTAATTCATTCAAACACTAATGAATACTCAAATCTTGTTAATTACTAATTTATTGAAGGGCCATTCCTTATGTATTTTGTCCAATCCATTCATCCGTCCAGCTGCTGTTTCCTGTTCAGGGTCATGGGGTCGGGAACCTATCCCGGAATCACTGGGTGCCAGGCTGTGAAACTTGAACCCCATGTGTAACTAGCACTTTTTAAATATTTTGCTAAATTTTTAATGAAATCGAGCAGTGTTCAAAATGTTTATTCTTGCCAATGCAAGTTACATTTTTTAGATGCCTTTATGCTTGTGGATTTTACTTTGTTTAAAATTTCACGTTAAAAACGATTCAGATGTATGTAATAATAATTGTGACTGTATTTAATAATAATTTAATAATCTTTTACTTTTCAGAAATTATTAACGTGCGCAAATTATGTAATGAAGAAGAGAAATGTGATAATTACGTATATGGTTTTATGTGAGTCAAGTTGAGTGTTTTATAGCCGGGCGTCTTGCCGGCCTGCTCCTGGGAACAGGGTTGTACGGTGTGAGGCGCTGCAGTGACACGGAAGCTCTACTGCTGCCATCTAGTGGCATAGCAGCATTTCTCGCTATTTAGTTGGCACTTCGCTGGCACTTGTAAAACTCATATAGTGTCACATTAAGGTTTTTCCTGGTCACGTATTTTACCCCTGACCATGTTCTTATATAGCTGTATAAATGCGCTTTTCAAACAACCACTGAGTGATAGCTGGAACAGACTGTTTAGTGGTATGTATTCTTTCAGTCACTGTGGCTGCTGTACAGGGAACTTTAACTATTATGTGTTGCTTGTCCCCAGCCCCCAACTCAAAATATCTCTTGAAGCCAACCAAAGATTACATTTTTTTTCCAGAAGACTGGGTCATTGATACAGTAATGAAACCTATAATTGTAACCTTGTAAGAAGGTGTCATTTACCGATATAGATTAGATATATATGCTTATATATATAGTATATAAATGTTTGTGTACATATATACAATAAAGTTATCATATATGTGATAAGAACTTCCATATAACTTCACAAAAAAGCAACACAATGTTAATTTCATGCCATGCTTCTGTTAAACTATTAAACTATTTAACTGCATATACTTTAACAGGAAGAGGTTGAGGCATTGCTTCTCCTGACAAACCTGAATGTTTTAGTTGATGTAAAAAGAAGAATAATCTATCATTCAATCATTCATTCACTCATATATTATATTATTATGCTTTTCTTGTTTCTGTATACTAACCACATCATCATACACTCATTACAGTTTTTTTTCTATTTTACACCATGTACAATTGCATAAATATACATGGTAATAGATGTGGAATTCAGAAGTGTTTGCTAGAAATGGGCAGTAAAGAGGCTGTCAGAGAGGAGATGATTTTCCTGGAGGATGACTGAGCTCCCCGTCTCCTTCATGAAGTGCCATCAGGATGCCTCTCCCAGCCGCCTTTTGTCTCTCCTTTCCGCTTCGCCTAATTATGCGCGGCTCTGCTGCCAATTAGCAGACGGCTCCCTCGTCCCTCTCACTCAACATTACATGGTAATTCCTCTGACACATGATGTATAAAATGCATTATGCATTCTGAGTAGTTTGCATGGCTTGCTTCCTTCATGATAGGCTGCACCCCTGAATGGTGTCACCCCAAGTGTTGCCTATTAATTACACTGCTGACATCACGTATGCATTCAAATCAAATAATCTTAATGAATAAATCTTCCCTACTAGAGATCCAAAAAAAAAAACAGTCAAAATAATATAAACACAATATATAGTAACCAATAATTATGCTTCAGATATTTTTCCTGAATGCCCCAATTCTTGGAACAATCACAAATAGCAGTTGCCAGTGATGGATAGCAAATGCAAACAGAAGAGGAGTTTAGTAAAGCAGTGGACCAATTTGATTCTGAGCCTATAAAATTTTACCCTAAATTTAAAAGAGGAGTTTTTACAATGTGAGCACCAATTTTATATGTATAATCTTTTGGACTAAGGCTACTTTGGGCTAGTACAACTTTAAACAGATATAGGACAGGGTGTGTGTCCCATGATATTTGATTGTAACAAATTTTACTGCAAGAAAAAAAGTCTTCAAGGCAATCCTTGGCATCCTTTTTGCCATTAAAGTTATAATTACTGACTGCAATTTGTAATGAATAATGTATAGTACTAGTAAAACTACTGGCATAAAAGCCTTTCCAACCTCTAGTGATTCCTCTTCCCACCTAATAACACTTACAGTTGTTTCTCATATATACAGTATGTACAAATGGCATGAATAAAGGAAGTTTCATATGTAAACTTTATTTAACTTATATAAATATTACATTTTGCATGTTGAAAAAACTCATATAAACTTTAAGCACCTTGCAATACTTTTTCAATTGCACTACCATCTTCTGGATGCTTCTTAGTTGCCTTGGATGCATTGAAGGAGTTAATGTGTGAGTGAACACTCTGAACATACAGCAGTCAAGATATCTCAGCCTAGCAGGTTTTAAATCTTTTAGGAAGATATATGTTCAGTATCAGTGGATTTCTTAAGCGTAAACACACCCACAGTGCAGTAAGGAGTAGCAGAATGAAGTTTATTTAAAAACTCAAAATGCTGATTCATTTCCCAAAGCAGAAATGTTGCATATTTAAGGGGTCCTTACTGGACATGATAGTAGTTTGAGGTTCAGTGCTCACTTAGCAATGATGTGTTTGGCTTTAGAACAAAGGAGCTGCCATCCTGTCTTTCTGGGGTGTAATGAATCTGTGGGCAGCTTGCAATGTCAAGCTTCTTAAACAGGGCAAATGTGTGTTTACAGAAGCTGTCAAAAATGAAATATGAGGGATTAAGAGCAGAAAACACATCACAAACAGAGCAATAAGATAATCACGGTGTCATTTAGTAAACTTTACTAGGAATTAAAATTTTCACTCAAATGTAATATGAATTGTAATTTTAACACATTTATTTTGAAGATCTGACCTGGTTATATAAATGTCCATAATAATGTCAAAATACTCCAGGACTGAGAACTGATTGTTTGAGGTTAATGGTCTCTCAGACTTTTGCTTTTCACGTATGATTGCATTACTGCTCCATAACATTACATTATTGGCCACTACAAATTTAGCGTTATGAAAATTTTCATTACATCTACTTTATTGTTTTCTTGTTGTATGTTAATTCCAGTCTGCGGGGCGCCTGTTGACCCATAGCATAACAAAATGTGCCAGCATCCCATGAAGGTCTTAAAATAAACTGGAAGTATTTTATCCAAAAAAGTAAGCCTTTTTATGACATAAAAAACACATATTTTACAAGTTCATAACATTTTACAAGATATTTTTATTGGTATTTTTGTGTATTCTCTTTTATTTTAGTTCTTTACTCATTTAGAAACCTCTTTATGAATACTATTTAAAAGATCATACAATTATGACTGGGAAGGTGCTTCAGCATTCATGGTTATATGGACACAGCAAGAAGGACACAGATAATAATTGTTAATGATGCCTTTTTTTATAATTTCCCTATCCAAAAAGCAACAGCAACAGCAACAACAACAACAACACCAACAACAACAACAAAAACAACAACAATAATAATAACAACAACAAACAGATATTCCATAAGGGGCCCAGGTAACAAGTTACCGAAATGTGAGTCTCTTTTTTTCCATTTTTATTTTATAAGTGATTTCTTCATGTCTAGATGAGAATATTACAAAAACACACTGCATTATAGGTAAATGGAAACTAAAATTCAAATTTTTTTTCAACAGTAGTGTTGTTCTGTTTCATTGTTCAATCATCATTTGCCAGTTTGTGACACTGGAATTTCTGGAAGTATCACCATCCATATTTCTGTGTTTTTATAACATAATTCTACAATAATATAACATTATTTGCATTACACCTCAGTGCAATAAGAGGTATAATAAAGAATCTTAGGTTATGCCCAGGAGATAAGATGTTATTCAAAGTCAAAGCACTCCTTATATTACATTGGATGGACGTATTTCAAAGGGTTATGTTTTTTGGAAATCTCTCAGTTTGTGCATACTGCTTGTTTCAAGTTTCAGGGGTCAAGGTTCACTTTATAAATATTGTGTACTTATACAGGTGTACAAGGGAGAATGAAATATAGTTTCTCTTGGACCACCGTGCACAACACACCAAACAGACAACACAGTTTAACGCATCAGAATGGTAGGAAAAATTGCTGCAGTAGTTTGTTAAATAAATAAAGACAGGAATTAATAAAAGTGTAATGAGTGGATTAATGGATAAACAACAAAAAACAAATCAACTGGTATTTGTAGGAGAATTTATATTTTATTTACTTTTTTTTGTTTAAAATAAGACCCTAACCCTATCCTTAAATGATAACAAAATGAATCCACTTTATCATCTATTTGTTTGTTGTTTTACATTTTTTCTTAATTTTTTTTTTATGTTAAGTAAAATTCCTGAATATCAGTAATATCTTTTGTGTTTTATGTTTTTTGGATCTTAGTACTTACAGTTTACACATTGTTCAAGAATATTCCATTAAGATGTATTCTTCCTCCTTTTCTTTTTGTCTCTGTCTTAGTGTCCTTCTAAAGAGTTTGCCCAAATATATTAGTATTTTTTTATTAGTTTTTTTTTTAAATGTATCTTCTTTTTTAAGGTTTATAGTTTAGATTTGTTCATGGGTTGTTGGGGAGATGCAACTTTATCAAGAAGTCCACTGATATGATTAATAATTACAAAATATACGTCTGCCTAACACACAAAAAGAGAAAACGGTGTTTTTATTACTTTGTACAAAACAAATATATACAATACTGACTCTTTCAGACTATGCTGAAGATATAAACTAACAACATTTTGAACTGAGATTTACAGAAAGAACTGTTCCCTGAACAAAATAGTTTAACTTTCTTCATTCTGCTCTATTTTGGACTTTTCAGCTTTGTTAGAATATGCCGTGGTTTTCACAGGAGGCCCGTGCTCAGACCTGACAGATAGTTATATTTACTTCTGTGTTACAAACTAGATTGATGCTGACAGAGGGGGGATCGGAATGACAAGAGGGAGGCTGCTGCAAGGCGAGGGTTAAGGAAGTGTTTCTGCGGGCATTTATTGACCAAGCATGCAAACATGTGGCCTCCGCTCCTGTGCGGCGGTGTGTTTTGGTGTATTCGGTCCAAAGAGGCGGCCCTGAACGCACTGGAAGGCAAAGCTAAATTCAGTGTGTACCTTCAGCACGCTAATGTGTCCCTCTGCTGTGACACACCACCCCTTAATGGGTGAGAAAACTTTGAGGAAAAAAAAATAGTCCGTAAGAACATTGTGTTTATTGCAAGGTCAGTCAAGCACAAATTATAACTGCGGTTTCTTTGGAGGGAATGAAATTTAAGGGTTTCTTGACCTTATTCCACTGTAGGCCACAAATGTATGTTATGAATCAACATGAAAAGCAGTAACAGCCTATGACAAGCTCACATACGCTTTTATCCTCAAATGGTTTTCAGATCTGTGTCAGCGGTATTTTTTCCATGGTGCCTGATCTTGAACTTTGGGTGAGTGCAGCACAGGGAGCTGGAAGCAGACATGCATCGGACACATTGTTTTCTGTCCTTCTTGCAGGAAAATAGCTGGAATGGTACATTCAACATGTGGCATGGTCGCTGAGCGTGGAATCCAAACAGCCTTGTCAGTGTTGAGCCACAGATATTTTGTTTTTAACAACAGAGGACAGAAACTGACACTGTGTTTGGGAAAAGAAGTGGATTCAACAGCTCTGCTATCAGATAAGCAGTGACTGGACCCTGTTAACCTTACGGCCACTTTAGCATCTCATCGTGTTTCGCTGTAATCACTAAAATGTTTTTGAAGCTGTCTGTCTATTAGTGTGTGTGTGTGGATGTTTTTTTATGGGTGACCTTTAGCTTAACAGTGCAAAAGACCTTTGGAAAAAAATGAACTGTTTTTAGATTGCAAGTAATCATTTTCTACTTTAGCAAGGGTATATCAATTAAGATTGCATTTTTTGTTTATTGTGTTGGTTAAACAAAGATAAATGACAGACAGTAAACCCACCCAGCAAATATCGTGGAGCAAGCAGTTAAAAAAAAGAAAAAAGCTTATGAGCCCCATCGCATCACCAATCGGTGCGTGTGTGTGTGTGTGTGAGATGAAGCCATTTGCACACAATACAGTGATATCACACACTCTTGTGAAGAGCGTCTACACAGTATACATGGAGCACTCGTGCACTATGTCACCGTGGTTCAAGAGAGTCCAAAACTGTCAAATAATTACTGCAAACAGACACAAACACTTTGGTGGAAAAAAATAAGACTTTAAAATGCATTAATCATTTCATATGGTCTTTTAATTGGAATGGCTTCTCTTTATTGGCTGGGTAAATATTTCTCATCTATAATTTGCAGTTATTTTCTGTTTTCAGTCATGTTTGGTGAATGTTAAAAAGATTTGAGGCATAGGTTACATTAATGTTTGTTTGTATCTTTAAGAAGCTGAACTGTGCAGAAGTCCCCTGTTAGCATCACAAATTAGATTTACTTACCTAATTGGTGGTATAATTAAATGTGTAATTTCAGGATAATTTTATCTGACAATAAATGTGTTCATAATAAAGACAAGCTTTTATTTTTTCTTGCAGAATTGCTAATACCAACATAAAATCCTCCCTCTAAATTGCATGTAATGTAATGGTATATATACCATTTACATACCAGAAGATTGCTCGATCTTCTGGGCAATGGTACAGCAGTCTTCAAGCATGAACTTTTCTCCCCTCGATTTTGTCTTGTTCACATGTAGAAGTGTGCAGCTGTAAATTGCCTGGAGCAAATGAGGGCGCGAGAGTGTGAACCATCTCGGAGATCGAAACCAACTGCTGGACCAGTCACCCGGGAGCAGACGTGCTCCACACTCACCAATTAAGCTTCTCTGGCCTTTAAATATAACAAAGGCGTTCGTCCCAGATCTTGGCTCCTGTTGGGTTGTTGTTTTGAAGATGTTACACGATTCCTCGTATTCTGCACTTTGCTATTCTTTTTTAAGCCATCAAAGTTGTATGTTTTTAATGCCGTTCATTCCTGAAATCTTAATTGTGTAAAACAGTAAAATGGGTGTGTACTGGAATCGGGGGGGGGGGGGGGGT